>CM053031.1:277162092-277222092 GCA_028564925.1 Lithobates sylvaticus
CCCTGGACGCCATAGGGAAAGGAGATCTCACCTTGACCATCGACTCCTTCACGGCAGACCATGCTGGCAACTATCGCTGTTATGTCTACTATAACACAGATACTAGCATGAAACAAATTGTCCTGTCAGGTAAGTGGACATCAGACCGATACTAAGTAGGTGGGATGGCTGTATAAAGCACCTATACACTATTTGTATCCAGTGGCGTGGTGTGGGGGGTGCCGTGGCCCCAGGCGCGACATTTAGGGGGGTGACATTTCGTGCCAGTAGTGTCACTACTGGCTGCCTCCACCTAATTTGAATTTCTTGTGTCCCCCGCGCTCCGGCCGCCATGTTCAGTGTCCGCGCCCTGTGATTGTGCGTATGGTGGTCATGTGCAGTGTGGGGCTGGCCTGGCTCCTGAAGTCCCACCTCCGCACATGACTCCCATACACCCAATCACAGTGCGCCGGGAAACACTGAACATGGCGGCTGGTGCGCCGGGGAGACAAGCACTAGAAAGTGTGAGCCGCTGCCCGTCTGGGCCACTGTCGTCTTCTTCTTCTTCTTCTTCTCCTTCTCCTCCTCCTCCTCCTCCTCCGGAGTGTAGTGTTCAGTATAGCGGTCAGTGTAGTGGACAGTGTAATGGAGTGGACAGTATAGTGGTCAGTGTAGTGTAGTGGACAGTATACTGTAGTTCAAAGGGCATGAAAAATGCTGCTTAGAGACCCTGCATGTCTCCTATGTGCTCCACTGAATGTAATGCGATGTACATTGTGCTGCATTACATTCTTTCCCGGCCTTGATGGCCGAGTAAACTGTACACGGGGACCCGGAAGTGACATCACACACGTTACTCCCGGGTCAACAATAGACATGTGTAATTCGTTTCGTTTTTTTTCGTTTTTCGTTGTTCTTTTCGTTCGTTCGTTTTCGTACGAATGATTTGCTTAAAATTTTAACGAATAACGAATCGTTCGAATCGAACGAATCCGATTAACGAATCGTTTGAATCCGAAAAACAATGAAAATCCGAAAAAAACTAATTAGAAACAACGAATGTACGAATGAAGAAAATCCGAAAAACGAAAACAGGAACAACGAAAATGAACGAAAAAATTCGTCCATTCGTAACTTTTTTTTTTTTTGTTGAATTGGTAATTTTCCGTGTCTCTTACAATGGCGCTGCTTAACGTGCTTCAAATGGATTGAACGAAAAAATTTGTACATTTGTAACTTTTTTTTTTCGTTTCGTAATTTTCCGTTGCTTAAAAAAAAAAAAGTTACGAATTTACGAATTTTTTCGTTCAATCCATTTGAAGCAAATGGATTGAACGAAAAAATTCGTAAATTCGTAACTTTTTTTTTTCTTTTCGTAATTTTCCGTGTCTCTTACAATGGCGCTGCTTAACGTGCTTCAAATGGATTGAACGAAAACATTCGTACATTTGTAACTTTTTTTTTCGATTCCTAATTTTCCGTGTCTCTTAAAATGTAATAATAGCATACACATTACATAAAATTATGAATTATGCTCCGATTACGAATCTACGAAAGTTACGAATGTACGAATAAATACGAATGCGTCCGAATTTCGAATAAATGAAAATTAAACTAACGAAAAAACAAATCAACGAAAAAATAACTCTTGCGAATGTACGAATCGTTACAAATACGAACACCGACGACTTACGAATGTACGAATCGTTACGAATACGAACACCGACGACTTACGAATGTACGAATCGTTATGAATCAACGGAAACGAAAAAAACGAAACGAAAGTAAACAAATTTTTTTCGGAAACGAAACTAAAATAAACACATTTTTTTGTTGTGCGCATGTCTAGTCAACAACAAGGAGGGGAGAAGAACGGCACCTGCTATACCAGTCGTGGGCTCGCAGATGGGCAAGCAAAGCCTGGGATATATAGTGGGGGGTGGGGCACGGGGTGTGTGCGCAGCATTTGGGCAGCAGCCCAGGCGCCAGGACGCCTGGGTCTTGTCGAGGCCCTGGCCTAGTGTAATAAATAATATACCTTCTGTGCAAATATCACCAACAGAAATTTGACAATACCATGATAAACGTGCTTCTAACTCAAATAGTAATCCTCTTTGATAAGTGTAAAAACAAATATTGTCCTTGGCAAAAAAAGTGCAATGCAAAGTAATAGTCCTCAATAGGGATGAGCCGAACACCCCCCCCGTTCGGCTCGCACCAGAACCCGCGAACGGACCTAAAGTCTGTGCGAGCTTTAGAACCCTATTAGTTATAATGGATGCGAACGTTCGAAATTAAAAGTGCTCATTTTAAAGGCTAATATGCATGTAATTGTCATAAAAAGTGTTTGGGGACCTGGGTCCTGCCCCAGGGGACATGTATCAATGCAAATTTTTTTTTTAAAAACGGCCGTTTTTTCAGGAGCAGTGATTTTAATAATGCTTAAATTGAAACAATAAAAGTGTAATATTCCTTTAAATTTCGTACCTGGGGGGTGTCTATAGTATGCCTGTAAAGGGGCGCATGTTTCCCGTGTTTAGAACTGTCTCTGCGCAAAGTGTCATTTTTGAAAGTAAAAAAGCTATTTAAAATCACTCGCGGCTAATGTTAATTCACGGCTCCCGTAACACAGAGAACAGTGATTCATTGAAACTCATTCATAAAAAAAAGTCATTGATAAAAAATAAAAAAAATGAAAAAAAAAAAAAGCGTAGGGGTCCCCCCAAATTCAATAACCAGGCCCTTCAGGTCTGGGATGGATATTAAGGGGGATCCCAGCCAAAAAAAAAAAAAAAAAAAATGGCGTAGGGTCCCCCTCAAAATCCATACCAGACCCTTGAGGTCTGGTATGGATTTTAAGGGGAACCCTAGCCAAAAAAAATGGCGTGGGGTCCCCCTCAAAATCCATACCAGACCCTTATCCGAGCACGCAACCTGGCAGGCCGCAGGAAAAGAGGGGGGGACGAGAGCGCCCCCCCCTCTCGCCTGAACCGTACCAGGCCACATGCCCTCAACATTGGGAGGATGCTTTGGGGGTCTAAGACCCCTAAAGCACCTTGTCCCCATGTTGATGAGGACAAGGGCCTCTTCCCCACAACCCTGGCCGGTGGTTGTGGGGGTCTGCGGGCGGGGGGCTTATCGGAATCTGGAAGCCCCCTTTAACAAGGGGACCCCCAGATCCCGGCCCCCCCCCTGTGTGAAATGGTAAGGGGGTACAAAAGTACCCCTACCATTTCACCAAAAAAGTGGCAAAAATGGTAAAAATGACAGGAGACATTTTTTGACAATTCCTTTATTAAAATCTTCTTTCTTCTTTCTTCATCCTTCGGTTTCTTCATCTTCTCCTTCCTTCATCTTCTTCCATCTTCTTCTTCCATTTTCTTCTTCCTCCGATCCGCTTCTTCTTGCGCTGGTCTTCTCGTCCTTCTCGTCCGGCATCTTCTTCCGTCGGCGTCGGCGTCGGTGTCGGTGTCTTCTTGGGCCGCTCCGCGCAATGGGAGGCTCCCGCTGTGTGAGGCTCCGCTCCATCTGACAGGTCTTTTAAAACGGAGGGCACCTGGTGACCCCGCCCCCCTCTGACGTCATGGGGAAAGCCATCATGGAATTCCCCATGACGTCCCTGTGCGTCAGAGGGGGCGGGGTCACCAGGTGCCCTCCATTATAAAAGACCTGTCAGACGGAGCGGAGCCTCACACAGCGGAAGCCTCCCATTGCGCGGAGCGGCCCAAGAAGAGACAGAGACACCGACACCGACGCCGACGCCGACGGAAGAAGATGCCGGACGAGAAGGACGAGAAGACCAGCGCAAGAAGAAGCGGATCGGAGGAAGAAGAAAATGGAAGAAGAAGATGGAAGAAGATGAAGGAAGGAGAAGATGAAGAAACCGAAGGATGAAGAAAGAAGAAAGAAGATTTTAATAAAGGAATTGTCAAAGACTGTCTCCTGTAATTTTTACCATTTTTGCCACTTTTTTGGTGAAATGGTAGGGGTACTTTTGTACCCCCTTACCATTTCACACAGGGGGGGGGGCGGGATCTGGGGGTCCCCTTGTTAAAGGGGGCTTCCAGATTCCGATAAGCCCCCCGCCCGCAGACCCCCACAACCACCGGCCAGGGTTGTGGGGAAGAGGCCCTTGTCCTCATCAACATGGGGACAAGGTGCTTTAGGGGTCTTAGACCCCCAAAGCATCCTCCCAATGTTGAGGGCATGTGGCCTGGTACGGTTCAGGCGAGAGGGGGGGCCGCTCTCGTCCCCCCCTCTTTTCCTGCGGCCTGCCAGGTTGCGTGCTCGGATAAGGGTCTGGTATGGATTTTGAGGGGGACCCCACGCCATTTTTTTTGGCTAGGGTTCCCCTTAAAATCCATACCAGACCTCAAGGGTCTGGTATGGATTTTGAGGGGGACCCTACGCCATTTTTTTTTTTTTTTTTTTTGGCTGGGATCCCCCTTAATATCCATCCCAGACCTGAAGGGCCTGGTTATTGAATTTGGGGGGACCCCTACGCTTTTTTTTTTGTTTTTTATTAATGAATGACAGCTCTCTGTGTTACAGGAGCCATCAATTCATTAGCCGCGAGTGATTTAAATAGCTTTCTTCCTGCAAAAATTACACTTTTTTGCAGGTAAAGTTCTAAGCACAGGAAACCTGCCCCCCTTCACAGGCCACCTATAGACACCCCCCAGATGTGATACTGCAATGCTGTTCTAACAGCACGCACACACATATCCCCAGAAATAGAGCACATATTGTTGTCAGCAGTCAGCAGCACACTGACACGCTGACACTGTCTGAAACATAATATACGAGGCCGCCGGCGCGGCGGCCTCTTATACCGTGGGGCGTGTACTAAAGCCCCTGAGCTATAATTGGCTACAGGCATCCTGCCTGTAGCCAATTATGGCTCTCCTCGCTGCCGGCGCTGTGATTGGCCAAGCATGCGGGGTCACAGTGCATGCTTGGCCAATCATCAGCCAGCATTGCACTGCGCGGGCCGCAATGCATTGCGGGGCCGCTCGCATCACACGAATTTGATGCGAGCGGCCCCAATAGTTCTGGGCTCGCCGAGCAAGCGAACACCCGGTGCTCGATTCGAACATGGGTTCGAATCGAACACCGGGCTCATCCTTAGTCCTCAACAGTACAGTGTATTCCAAAAGTTAATAAAATAACACTCTTCCAAACAGTGCTTAGGCCCCTTTCACACTGGGGCGGGGAGCCGCGGTGACGGTAAAGCAGCGCTATATTTAGCGCTGCTTTACCGTCGTTTTAACCGCGGTATTCGGCCGCTCACGGTGCGGTTTTACCCCCCGCGAGCGGCCGAAAAAGGGTTTAACACCCCCGCAGAGCGCAGCCGTAGCGGCGCTTTTCGGCGGTATTGCCGCGGTTTTTACCGCGGTGTCCCATTCTAATCAGTGGGAAGGAGCGGTATAGGAGCGGTGAACACAGCGCTCCTATACCGCTCCTAAGATGCTGCTAGCGGGACTTTTTTTGTCATCCTGCTAGCGCACCGCTCCAGTGTGAAAGCCCGCCGGCTTTCACACTGGAGTAAAAGGGGCCGGATTTTTTCATGCGGTGAACAGGCGCTATTTTTAGCGCTGCACCGCATGAAAAACGCCCCGGTGTGAAAGGGGCCTTACTCAAATAATAATCCTTTTTGATAAGTGTAAAACAAATATTGTCCTTGGCAAAAAAAGTGCAATGTAAAGTAATAGTCCTCAACAGTACAGTGTATTCCAAAATGTAATAATACTCTTCCAAACAGTGCTTACTGTATATCTTCATGCATATTATATCTTTTTGTATAAGGCGTGTCTGACCTATCCTTTCTATCTCCCGTGTCTGCAGATGCCTCCAAGCCAAAGGAGGAGGTGGTGGACGACCAGCTGAGCACTTGTGAGACCATCCTAGACAAAAAGTTGGACACCATCATTAAGTGGTCTGAGAAGGTCGATGCCAAGTTGGAGGAGCTAAAGAAGTGCCCAAAAAGCGCGCCATGAATTGTTCTGCTTGTTTCTTTGTGATAAGTGTGTTATCTCTGCTGGCAAACTTTACAATGAGGCTTTGTTTTCACTTGTTGCAGCTTTGAGCCCTCCAACATCTTCCACCATTGCTGGCCTTGCTGAAACCCCGAGGTCCGTTTTTTTTTTTGCTAATTTTTAAATGGTCTTTCAGGCCCTGGTTCACCCCTATGCCGCTTTTTCCAGAAACGCACTACAGTCCATTTAACATGGCTTCCTATGAATGAATGATTTGTATAGCGCCAGACATGTGCACAACAAAAAAATTTTTTTATTTTCGTTTCGTTTTTTTCGTTTCCGAAAAAAAAACGTTTTTTTTTTCGTTTCGTTTTTTTCGTTTCCGTTGATTCGTAACGATTCGTACATTCGTAAGTCGTCGGTGTTCGGATTCGTAACGATTCGTACATTCGTAAGTCGTCGGTGTTCGGATTCGTAACGATTCGTACATTCTTAAGTCATCGGTGTTCAGATTCGTAACGATTCGTACATTCGTAAGTCGTCGGTGTTCGGATTCGTAACGATTCGTACATTCGTAAGTCGTCGGTGTTCGTATTCGTAATGATTCGTACATTCGTAAGAGTTATTTTTCCGTTGATTTCGTTTTTTCGTTAGTTTAATTTTCGGACGCATTCGTATTTATTCGTACATTCGTAACATTCGTAGATTCGTAATCGGAACATAATTCATAATTTTATGTAATGTGTATGCTATTATTACATTTTAATAATTTACGAATCGAAAAAAAAAGTTACGAATCGAAAAAAAAAAGTTACGAATGTACGAATTTTTTGGTTCAATCCATTCATTACGAATCGAAAAAGTTACGAATCGAAAAAAATAAAGTTACGATTTGAAAAAAAAGTTACAAATGTACGAATTTTTTGGTTCAATCCATTCATTACGAATCGAAAAAGTTACGAATCGAAAAAAATAAAGTTACGATTTGAAAAAAAAAGTTACAAATGTACGAATTTTTTTGTTCAATAGAGACACGGAAAATTACGAATCGAAAATAAAATAAAAAAAGTTACGAATCGAAAAAAAAAAAAAACGAATCGAAAAAAAAAGTTACGAATCGAAAAAAAAAAGTTACGAATGTACGAATTTTTTTGTTCAATCCGTACGAAGCACGTTAAGCAGCACCATTGTAAGAGACACGGAAAATTACCAATTCAACAAAAAAAAAGTTACGAATGTACGAATTTTCGTTTTTCGCATTTTCTTCATTCGTACATTCGTTGTTTCTAATTATTTTTTTTTCGGATTTTCGTTGTTTTTCGGATTCGTTCGATTCAAATGATTCGTTCATTCGTACGAAAACGAACGAACGAAAATAACGAGAAAAAAAACTAAAAAAAAACAAAACGAATTGCACATGTCTATATAGCGCTGCAAATGCGAACTGAATCGCCTCAAGGCGCTTGTCCGCCCTTGTTGTCCTGCTATATGCCTATGGGACGCGTTGACATCTATGCGTTTTTTTTTTTTTCAGCCGCTGCGTTTTTCGAAAAGGGTCAGGAACTTTTCTAAATGCAAAACAATGCATTTTTGGTTCAATAAACTTCAATGGGGAGGCTGCAGAAAAGCATGTAGTGCGTTTGACGCATTTTGCCTTTTTTTCTTTTTTTTTATCAAATCCTCTTACAGGGGGTCCCCGACTTACGAACGCCCGACCTACGAACATCTCCTACTTACGAACCGTGCGCTGCGGGGACCCTCTGCCATTTTCCGCGGACCTTCGGCCGTTCTGCGCATTGCACGGCCAGACGGAGCCTCGGAAAATGACGGCAAACATCGGAAATGTCCGTAATTTGCCGCTCATGCGCAGAACGGCATTCGACGGAACATCGGAAATGTCCGTAATTGTCGGTCTGCGCATGCGCGGCAAATTACGGACATTTCCGATTTAAGAACAGGAGGACAGTCCCTAAGGCCCCTTTCACACTGGGGCGTTTTTCATGCGGTGCAGCGCTAAAAATAGCGCCTGTTCACCGCATGAAAAAATCCTGCCCCTTTAACTCCAGTGTGAAAGCCGGCGGGCTTTCACACTGGAGCGGTGCGCTAGCAGGATGACAAAAAAAGTCCTGCTAGCAGCATCTTTGGAGCGGGATAGGAGCGGTGTGTTCACCGCTCCTATACCGCTCCTTCCCATTGAAAAGAATGGGAGACCGCGGCAATACCGCCGCAAAGCGCCGCTACGGCGGCGCTCTGCGGGGGGTGTTTAACCCTTTTTCGGCCGCTCGCGGGGGGTAAAACCGCACCGCGAGCGGCCGAAAACCGCGGTAAAAACGACGGTAAAGCAGCGCTAAATATAGCGCTGCTTTACGTCACCGCGGCTCCCCGCCCCAGTGTGAAAGGGGCCTAACGAGTTCGTAACTCGGGGACCCCCTGTATATGAAAACCAACATTAACACATTACAGACAAAACCACAAAAAAATAAATCATACCAACCCAAAACCCTAAAAAAAAAAACTACATTTTTTTATATCTGCCCAACAACAAATCGACCAAAATAAAAAAAGCATAAAAAATGCAAAACAAGGTCAAAAACGCAAAAAAGCTCTGCAGAAGATCAAAAGCAAACAGCATAGGTGTGAACCAGGCCTTAAACCTTTTTTTATTTAATTTGGAATGAAAAAAAAACATAATTGCACATAGAATCCGAGGCATAAAAAGGTTTAAAGTGTATGTTCACCCCAAATTTTTTTCATTTAGTGATGGACAGAAAAGGACGAGGTTATAACCCCTGCCGGGTTTTAATGCTCAACAAGGTTGAAGCCTTTCCCTACTCTACTAAAGAACCATTAGATTTTGTTTTTTATTGCTGTTAGAGACTTTCCTCTACTTCCTGTCTAGTGAAATTGTTGTCACCAGGACAGGAAGTGAGGGGAATTTCTCCCGTGTAGTCACTCCCGTGTAATCGCTCCCTTATGTTGTACAATGGAGCGCACTTCCATCCACATATCAGGTTTTCTTGTGCAAACAGAAGACAGCCTAATGACTTCGACAAACATTTCTTCTGTAGAACAAATAGTCATCGCTAGAGATGTGCGTGGCGGAAACATCTGTTTTGTTTTTGTATTCATTCTTTAGGTTAATAATTTTGTTTCATCATATTAGAATGATTTGTTTTCAGAATTAATTTCTTATATTCGGATTTGTTTTGTAAATTCATTATTTTCAAATCGATTCGAAATTTGAATTTAGAATTTTGGAGGATGTTTGTTCTATTTTATTGTATTCTATTTTTTCTTTTCTATTCCATTTTACTTTATTGTATTGTATTCTTTTATTTTCTATTCTGTTTTTTTTATTTCTATTTTTTTATTTTTTTTTATTTCTATTTTTAATTCTATTCTATTCCTTTCTATTCTATTCCTTTTTTTTTTCTATTATATTCATTCTATTCTATTTTATTACTTTATATTCTGTTCTGGTTTATTCTATTTCTTTATTTTCTATTCTATGCTTTTATTTTATTTTTCTATTCTATTCTATGCTTTTTATTTTATTTTTCTATTTTCTATTCTATTCTATAAAGCAGCCTAAATATGAATCATCATCCTTTTCCCCTTTATACCGTACTGTATTAATTGCAAATTTTCCCATTTCAAATTTAAACTTATTTTCATATTTGAATTCAAACTCATTTTCGATTTGAATTTGAATAATTGTTTCGTTAAAGTCGATTTTGGATATGTAGAAATTCGTTAATTCGGAAATTCAAATATATCTGAATCTCTGAATATCTCCAGCGGTAAAAACGCTGATCAACTGGCTGCCGGTGCCTAGGCCCCCGTCACACGGGCGTCTCCGTTTGACGGACTCCGCTTGCTCCACGGGGAATCGCTCTGCTGATCCCCGCTGAGGAGGTGGATGACAGGTGCGTGTGCGCTTACTGTGGAGAGAAGAGACGGACACAGTCCCACTCTTCTTTATGGGGAGATCGGGTAAAAATGGACCGCCAGTCCATTTTCATCCGATCCCATCCGATCCGCCAGACGGAAAATAGGACCATCATCTGTCTGGATTTTATGGACAGGATCGGATAGGATGACGGCGGATGTCAGCGGACATGTCACTGCTGACATTCGCCGCTCCACCGGGGTGAATGGAGGGTCCGATCAGGTCCGCCTGAAAAACTGACAGATGGACCTGATCGGAAAGCCCGTGTGAAAGGGGGCTTAGGGTAATAGTCAAAACCAGCACTCAGTAATGTTGGCAATTTTTCTAGATCAATAAAATACTTTATGGACATGTCGTAATCTTTACAATGAATATAAAATATAACCCGATGTGATCATAAAATTGGGGTCCCGCTTCATACAGGTCTCAGGGGGGCCCAAATTTTGGAAGGTATATTTTATCGGATGTAGAAGACATTTTTTTCCATTCTGTAGGTGATTGTGTTGCGATAACATTTCTGCGAACTTTTTATTAACCTAATAAGAAAATTCCACGCCATGGTGGGCGGTAAAATCTTGGCTTGTATTGTTGGGTTTGCTGTGCAGAATTATAATTTCTTTTCAATAAAATCTTTTATGGAGTGAAAAGGTGAATGTCTTGTTTGTCAATTAAGGGGGATTTACAAAGCGGTTCAGTCACCAATCTGCCCCCTGCTGGTTGGACAATGAGGGAGCAGCAGCATACTCCTAGATGCTAACTGTCCTCAGTCTCAGCATACTCGTATAGGCTAACTGTCCTCAGTCTCAGCATACAGTACTTGTGTAGGCTAACTTTCCTAAGTCTCAGTCTCAGCATACTCATATAAATCTTACTTTCCTCAGTCTCAGCATACTCGTATAGGCTAACTGTCCTCAGTCTCAGCATACTCATATAGGCTAACTTTCCTCAGTCTCAGAATACTCGTGTAGGCTAACTTTCCTCAGTCTCAGCATACTCATATAGGCTAACTTTGCTCAGTCTCAGCATACAGTACTTGTGTAGACTAACTTCCCTCAGTCTCAGCATACTCATATAGGCTAACTGTCCTCAGTCTCAGCATACAGTACTTGTGTAGGCTAACTTTCCTAAGTCTCAGTCTCAGCATACTCATATAAATCTAACTTTCCTCAGTCTCAGCATACTCGTATAGGCTAACTGTCCTCAGTCTCAGCATACTCATATAGGCTAACTTTCCTCAGTCTCAGAATACTCGTGTAGGATAACTTTCCTCAGTCTCAGCATACTCATATAGGCTAACTTTGCTCAGTCTCAGCATACAGTACTTGTGTAGACTAACTTTCCTCAGTCTCAGCATACTCATATAGGCTAACTGTCCTCAGTCTCAGCATACAGTACTTGTGTAGGCTAACTTTCCTAAGTCTCAGTCTCAGCATACTCATATAAATCTAACTTTCCTCAGTCTCAGCATACTCGTATAGGCTAACTGTCCTCAGTCTCAGCATACTCATATAGGCTAACTTTCCTCAGTCTCAGCATACTTTTGTAGGCTAACTTTCCTCAGTCTCAGCATACTCGTGTAGTGCCACGCATGCTCAGAAAAAATTTGGAGACGAAAGCGATTGGCTACTGGCCTCTACTTAGTCCCGTCATATGTGTTGTATGTCACCTTGTTCCAAACGATCAGATTTTCCAACAACTTTGTGTGACCGCGTGTATGCAAGGCAAGTTTCGGCCAAAATCCGTTGGAAAAAATCTGACGGATTTTGTGGTCGGAATGTCCGTGTGTATGGGGCATAACTTTCCTCGGTCTCAGTATACTCATATAAATCTAACTTTCCTCAGTCTCAGCATACTCATAGAGGCTAACTGTCCATTGTCACAGCATACTCATATAGGCTAACTTTCTTCAGTCTCAGCATACTCATATAGGCTAACTGTCCTCAGTCTCAGCATACTCGTATAAGCTAACTTTTCTCAGTCTCAACATACTCGTACAGGCTAACTTCCTCAGTCTCAGCATACTCATATAGGCTAACTTCCTCAGTCTTAGCATACTCATATAGGCTAACTTTCCTCAGTCTCAGCATAACTTATATAGGCTAACTGTCCTCAGTCTCAGCATACTCGTATAGGCTAACTGTCCTCAGTCTCAGCATACTCGCTAGGCTAACTTTCCTCAGTCTCAGCATACTCATATAGGCTAACTTTCCTCAGTCTTAGCATACAGTACTTGTGTAGACTAACTTTCCTTAGTCTCAGCATACTCATATAGGCTAAGTGTCCTCAGTCTCAGCATACAGTACTCGTACAGGCTAACTTCCTCAGTCTTAGCATACTCATATAGGCTAACTTCCTCAGTCTCAACATACTCATATAGGCTAACTTTCCTCAGTCTCACCATACTTATATAGGCTAACAGTCCTCAGTCTCAGCATACTCATATAGGCTAACTTTCCTCAGTCTCAGCATACTCATATAGACTAACTGTCCTCAGTCTCAACATACTCGTACAGGCTAACGTCCTCAGTCTCATCATACTCATATAGGCTAACTTTCCTCAGTCTCGGAATACTCATATAGGCTTACTGTCCTCAGTATCAGCATACTCTTTTAGGCTAACTGTCCTCAGTCTCAGTGCTACTGTGTCCCAGCTAGGATCCCAGTATTCACTGGTATTTTAATGGCAGGGCACGCACAGTAACTCAACAAAGCATTCATTATGGTGATTGGTAGCTGGGAGTGGGTGTTTCCTGCATAATTAGAGGTGGATTTTGAGTGGGAACGCTCTGGTATGTGGGTGAAGTCTGGGCAGGACCACCTGGTCACTGGGCGGGCCTAAAGCAGGCTGGTAAGTATGCTTACTGATGAAGTCATCACTCTGCTCTCTGCTGCTATTAGCATGTTCTAGGAGACTATAGTAGAAAAAAAGGGGCTTCCAGCCCTGCAACCCCCGAGGACAGATTCAGCTCACAATGAGACTTATATGAGATCGTATATTTCATTATTTTCATAAGTACAAAATACTATTTTTTTTGCTATAAATCTCTCCCCCACCCCCACTCTTCAATGAAACCGGCTCTACTGCTCTACTTACAGTGTTGAACTTCTGGCATTGTGAGCTATAAGCAGCAGCTACAACAGTACTGGGATCGCATTGTTCAACCCATCCTACCCTTCCTCAACCTTTCATAAACCTTCTTCTATTCTTTTTACATAATGCAAGGTGTTCTGTGAATAGAAAAGGGAAAAATCTGTCATTTGCCTACTCCTCTCCCTCCATTTACAAAATATCTTGTATTTTCCCCGCATTATGCAAGGCGTCCTGTGAATAGATGGGAGGAGATCCCGGCATTCATTTGTCCCTCCTTCTCCATTCACAAAGCATCTTGTATAATCATACTTTCGTGTGACTGGATGAGGGGGAGATCCTCTCATCCATCTACTTCTCCTGATCCATTTACAATGTATCTTGTATTATTTTCACATAATCCAAGGTGTTCTGTGAATAGACAAGGAGAGATCCTGTAATTTTCCTGCTTTCTCCCTCCATTCACAGAACATCTTGTGCTCTTTTTCACAAAATGCAAGGTGTTCTGTGAATAATCGAGAGGAGATTCTGTCATTTATTCACCCTTCCTCTTCCCTTGTTCATGCAAAACATGCTTTATGAATGGAGGATCTACAGTGCAAGGTACCAAGAGTACCCCAATACACATCTACAGTGCACAGTACCAAGAGCACCCCAATACACATCTACAGTGCAAGGTACCAAGAGCACCCCAATACACATCTACAGTGCAAGGTACCAAGAGCACCCCAATACACATCTACAGTGCAAGACACCAAGAGCACCCCAATACACATCTACAGTGCAAGGTACCAACAGCACACCAATACACATCTACAGTGCAAGATACCAAGAGAACCCCAATACACATCTACAGTGCAAGACACCAAGAGCACCCCAATACACATCTACAGTGCAAGACACCAAGAGCACCCCAATACACATCTACAGTGCAAGGTGCCAAGAGCACCCCAATACACATCTACAGTGCAAGATACCAAGAGCACCCCAATACACATCTACAGTGCAAGGTACCAACAGCACACCAATACACATCTACAGTGCAAGATACCAAGAGAACCCCAATACACATCTACAGTGCAAGACACCAAGAGCACCCCAATACACATCTACAGTGCAAGACACCAAGAGCACCCCAATACACATCTACAGTGCAAGATACCAAGAGCACCCCAATACACATCTACAGTGCAAGGCACCAAGAGCACCCCAATACACATCTACAGTGCAAGACACCAAGAGCACCCCAATACACATCTACAGTGCAAGGTACCAAGAGCACCCCAATACACATCTACAGTGCAAGATACCCAGAGCACCCCAATACACATCTACAGTGCAAGGCACCAAGAGCACCCCAATACACATCTACAGTGCAAGATACCAAGAGCACCCCAATACACATCTACAGTGCAAGATACTAAGAGCACCCCAATACACATCTACAGTGCAAGGCACCAAGAGCACCCCAATACACATCTACAGTGCAAGAAACCAAGAGCACCCCAATACACATCTACAGTGCAAGAAACCAAGAGCACCCCAATACACATCTACAGTGCAAGAAACCAAGAGCACCCCAATACACATCTACAGTGCAAGATACCAAGAGCACCCCAATACACATCTACAGCGCACGGTACCAAGAGCACCCCAATACACATCTACAGTGCAAGGTACCAAGAGCACCCCAATACACATCTACAGCGCAAGAAACCAAGAGCACCCCAATACACATCTACAGTGCAAGATACCAAGAGTACCCCAATACACATCTACAGCGCACGGTACCAAGAGCACCCCAATACACATCTACAGTGCAAGGTACCAAGAGCACCCCAATACACATCTACAGTGCAAGGCACCAAGAGCACCCCAATACACATCTACAGTGCAAGGTACCAAGAGCACCCCAATACACATCTACAGTGCAAGGCAACAAGAGCACCCCAATACACATCTACAGCGCAAGATACCAAGAGCACCCCAATACACATCTACAGTGCAAGGCAACAAGAGCACCCCCAATACACATCTACAGTGCAAGGTACCAAGAGCACCCCAATACACATCTACAGTGCAAGATACCAAGAGCACCCCAATACACATCTACAGTGCAAGATACCAAGAGCACCCCAATACACATCTACAGTGCAAGGTATCAAGAGCACCCCGATACACATCTACAATGCAAGATACCAAGAGCACCCCAATACACATCTACAGTGCAAGAAACCAAGAGCACCCCAATACACATCTACAGTGCAAGATACCAAGAGCACCCCAATACACATCTACAGTGCAAGGCACCAAGAGCACCCCAATACACATCTACAGTGCAAGGCACTAAGAGCACCCCAATACACATCTACAGTGCAAGGTACCAAGAGCACCCCAATACACATCTACAGTACAAGGTACCAAGAGCACCCCAATACACATCTACAGTGCAAGAAACCAAGAGCACCCCAATACACATCTACAGTGCAAGACACCAAGAGCACCCCAATACACATCTACAGAGCACGGTACCAAGAGCACCCCAATACACATCTACAGTGCAAGGCAACAAGAGCACCCCAATACACATCTACAGTGCAAGATACCAAGAGCACCCCAATACACATCTACAGAGCACGGTACCAAGAGCACCCCAATACACATCTACAGTGCAAGGTACCAAGAGCACCCCAATACACATCTACAGTGCAAGGCAACAAGAGCACCCCAATACACATCTACAGTGCAAGATACCAAGAGCACCCCAATACACATCTACAGTGCAAGAAACCAAGAGCACCCCAATACACATCTACAGTGCAAGGCACCAAGAGCACCCCAATACACATCTACAGTACAAGGTACCAATAGCACCCAATACACATCTACAGTGCAAGGCAACAAGAGCACCCCAATACACATCTACAGTACAAGGTACCAATAGCACCCCAATACACATCTACAGTGCAAGATACCAAGAGCACCCAATACACATCTACAGTGCAAGATACCAAGAGCAACCCAATACACATCTACAGTGCAAGACACCAAGAGCACCCCAATACACATCTACAGTGCAAGATACCAAGAGCACCCCAATACACATCTACAGTGCAAGATACCAAGAGCACCCCAATACACATCTACAGCGCACGGTACCAAGAGCACCCCAATACACATCTACAGTGCAAGGTACCAAGAGCACCCCAATACACATCTACAGTGCAAGATACCAAGAGCACCCCAATACACATCTACAGTGCAAGGTACCAAGAGCACCCCAATACACATCTACAGTGCAAGGCAACAAGAGCACCCCAATACACATCTACAGTGCAAGGCACCAAGAGCACCCCAATACACATCTACAGTGCAAGGTACCAAGAGCACCCCAATACACATCTACAGTGCAAGGCAACAAGAGCACCCCAATACACATCTACAGCGCAAGATACCAAGAGCACCCCAATACACATCTACAGTGCAAGGCAACAAGAGCACCCCAATACACATCTACACTGCAAGGTACCAAGAGCACCCCAATACACATCTACAGTGCGAGGTACCAAGAGCACCCCAATACACATCTACAGTGCAAGATACCAAGAGCACCCCAATACTCACCTACAGTGCAAGGTACCAAGAGCACCCCAATACACATCTACAGTGCAAGATACCAAGAGCACCCAATACACGTCTACAGTGCAAGATACCAAGAGCACCCCAATACACATCTACAGTGCAAGGTGCCAAGAGCACCCCAATACACATCTACAGTGCAAGATAACCAAGAGCACCCCAATACACATCTACAGTGCAAGGCACCAAGAGCACCCCAATACACATATACAGTGCAAGAAACCAAGAGCACCCCAATACACATCTACAGTGCAAGGCAACAAGAGCACCCCAATACACATCTACAGCGCAAGATACCAAGAGCACCCCAATACACATCTACAGTGCAAGGCAACAAGAGCACCCCAATACACATCTACACTGCAAGGTACCAAGAGCACCCCAATACACATCTACAGTGCAAGGTACCAAGAGCACCCCAATACACATCTACAGTGCAAGATACCAAGAGAACCCCAATACTCACCTACAGTGCAAGGTACCAAGAGCACCCCAATACACATCTACAGTGCAAGATACCAAGAGCACCCAATACACGTCTACAGTGCAAGATACCAAGAGCACCCCAATACACATATACAGTGCAAGAAACCAAGAGCACCCCAATACACATCTACAGTGCAAGAAACCAAGAGCACCCCAATACACATCTACAGTGCAAGGCACCAAGAGCACCCCAATACACATCTACAGTGCAAGATACCAAGAGCACCCCAATACACGTCTACAGTGCAAGATACCAAGAGCACCCCAATACACATCTACAGTGCAAGATAACCAAGAGCACCCCAATACACATCTACAGTGCAAGGCACCAAGAGCACCCCAATACACATCTACAGTGCAAGGCACCAAGAGCACCCCAATACACATCTACAGTGCAAGAAACCAAGAGCACCCCAATACACATCTACAGTGCAAGGCACCAAGAGCACCCCAATACACATCTACACTGCAAGGTACCAAGAGCACCCCAATACACATCTACAGTGCAAGGCAACAAGAGCACCCCAATACACATCTACAGTGCAAGATAACCAAGAGCACCCCAATACACATCTACAGTGCAAGGCACCAAGAGCACCCCAATACACATCTACAGTGCAAGGCACCAAGAGCACCCCAATACACATCTACAGTGCAAGAAACCAAGAGCACCCCAATACACATCTACAGTGCAAGGCACCAAGAGCACCCCAATACACATCTACACTGCAAGGTACCAAGAGCACCCCAATACACATCTACAGTGCAAGAAACCAAGAGCACCCCAATACACATCTACAGTGCAAGGCACCAAGAGCAACCCAATACACATCTACAGTGCAAGATACCAAGAGCACCCCAATACACGTCTACAGTGCAAGATACCAAGAGCACCCCGATACACATCTACAGTGCAAGGTGCCAAGAGCACCCCAATACATGTCTGCAGTGCAAGATACCAAGAGCACCCCAATACTCACCTACAGTGCAAGGTACCAAGAGCACCCCAATACACATCTACAGTGCAAGAAACCAAGAGCACCCCAATACACATCTACAGTGCAAGATACCAAGAGCACCCCAATACACATCTACAGCGCAAGGTGCCAATAGCACCCCAATAGACATCTACAGTGCAAGATACCAAGAGCATCCCAATACACATCTACAGTGCAAGATACCAAGAGCACCCCAATACACATCTACAGTGCAAGGCACCAAGAGCACCCCAATACACATCTACAGTACAAGGCACCAAGAGCACCCCAATACACATCTACAGTGCAAGATACCAAGAGCACCCCAATACACATCTACAGCGCAAGGTGCCAATAGCACCCCAATAGACATCTACAGTGCAAGATACCAAGAGCACCCCAATACACATCTACAGTGCAAGATACCAAGAGCACCCCAATACACATCTACAGTGCAAGATACCAAGAGCACCCCAATACACATCTACAGTGCAAGGCACCAAGAGCACCCCAATACACATCTACAGTGCAAGGCACCAAGAGCACCCCAATACACATCTACAGTGCAAGAAACCAAGAGCACCCCAATACACATCTACAGTGCAAGGCACCAAGAGCACCCCAATACACATCTACAGTACAAGGTACCAAGAGCACCCCAATACACATCTACAGTGCAAGACACCAAGAGCACCCCAATACACATCTACAGAGCAAGATACCAAGAGCACCCCAATACACATCTACAGTGCAAGGCACCAAGAGCATCTCAATACCCCTCTGCACCCCTATCAGTGGCAAATGGTATACCCTATCCCTGCAACTGATACATTCTACTGCAGAGCTTGTGCTTTTAAAAAACAACAGACTTGCTGGCTGGATCCCCAGATGAAAATATAAGAAAGAAAAGCCTAAGCCTAGGTTCACACTTATGTGGTGCGGGAAATGCCACGATCTGTGCCCGTTACCCCACACTGCTTTCCAGTCACACTGCCCTTGCGATCCGCTGCAGGTGTCAATACAAAGTTAACGACACCCAAAACGCAGGTGGCCAACGCGGTGCATTTGCTTGCACCGAACCGTGTTGGATCGCATGGTACAAAATGACCATGCGGTGCGGCTCCAAAAAAAGGTGCCTGCACGTCTTTGGTGCGATTTGAGCCCATGTGAATCGTATGTGAGTTGCATAGGAATGCGATGTGGGTCCTGTGCGATTCACATGCGTTTCATAGTGTGAATACTTCTAAGAATTAGTGAGCTGCAAGATAACAAATATTTGCTTTTGGTTTTAATACAGCTTTACCAGGCTCCTCTTCCCTTGCAGTGTTTCACAATGTAGAAAAAAATGATCCGCACTCCGGTTGTTGATCTTAAATTTTCTTCATTTTATTGAATAGCCACAGTGAACAAACGCAGATTTAGTCAGTTGACGCGTTTCGGCCTATAAGGCCTTAATCATAACCACATTACAGACATAAAACTTTGAAATGAATAGTAGCTCTAAAGATCACAGGCTCCACCCATTGATTGTCTTAATTGACCGCAGGCAATTATCCAAAAAAAGAGAATCAGCTGCAATACATATAGGGGGATGCATGTGTATGCCACTCATTTTCACACACCTTGTAGTGATAATATGCACACGCATATACACACATGTGCTTACATTCATACACGTATAGACATATGCATAAGAAAGCACACCATAAAATTCAAAAAACATTACATAAAAAAGATGAAAATAATAATCCAGGTATGTAAAAAAAATAACAGAAGAGCGAAAGGAAAAGAGAGGGAGGAGGCTCTGGGGAGAGGCATTCTTAACCACTTGGCGACCGCCGCACGCCGATATACTTCGGCACAATGGCAGCGGTGGGCAAATGGGCATACCTGTACGTCCCTTTTAATTGGCAGGGCTATCAGGCGCGCCCGCCGCCTACAGCGTGACCGTGCCAGCGGGACCCGCCGACTCGATGTTCGCCGGTCTCCTGGCGATCGTATCACGGAGCCGCAAAATGGGGAAGTGCCTATGTAAACAAGGCATTTCTCCATTCTGCCTAGTGTCATGAAAGAGATCACATCTCCCACAGTTAGAAATCACTCCCTAGGACACACTTAACTCCTTGATCGTCCACTAGTGTTTAACCCCTTCCCTGCCAGTGTCATTTACGCAGTAATTAGTGCATTTTTATAGCACTGATCACTGTATAAATGCCAATGGCCCCAAAAATGTGTCAAAAGTGTCCGATGTGTCCACCATAATGTCGCAGTCCCGATAAAAATCGCAGATCGCCGCCATTACTAGTAAAAAAAAATTATTAATAAAAAAAATGCCATAAAACTATCCCCTATTTTGTAGACGCTATAACTTTTGTGCAAACCAATTAATATTTGCTTATTACGGGTTTTTTTTACCAAAAATATGTAGAAGAATACGTATCGGCCTAAACTGAGAAAAAAAATTGTCATTTTATATATTTTGGGGGGATATTTATTATAGCAAAAAGTAAAAAAATAATGTGTTTTTTTTCAAAATTGTCGCTCTTTTTTTGTTTATAGCGCAAAAAATAAAAACCGCAGAGGAGATCAAATACCACCAAAAGAAAGCTCCATTTGTGGGGAAAAAAAGGACGTCAATTTTGTTTGCGTGCAACGTTGCACGACTGCGCAATTGTCAGTTAAAGCGACGCAGTGCCGAATCGCAAAAAGTGCTCTGGTCAGGAAGGGGGTAAAATCTTCCGGGGCTGAAGCGGTTAATGTAAGTGCAAGTCCAGATCCCACCTCAGGTTTAGCCCCCGAGGGGGATCTAGTTTTTAGTCTAAAAATCCACCATGTTTCTCTCCCCAGTAGTTTTCTCTCACCTCCTCTGGGCGAGTGAGACAATCGTTCTATTCCTCTGAAGCGAAATGTGGAAAGATCGCCCTGATGACATTCCCTAAAGGGACGCGTTGCATTCAAAATATTTCTAGAATTTGGGTTATTTGTGTCGCAGTAATGTTCCCTAGACATGTGCACAACAAAAAAATTTGTTTATTTTCCTTTCGTTTTTTTCGTTTCCGAAAAAAAATTGTTTTTTTTGTTTCTTTTTTTCCCGTTTCCGTTGATTCGTAACGATTCGTAAATTCGTAAGTCGTCTGTGTTCGTATTCGTAACGATTCGTACATTCGTAAGAGTTATTTTTTTTCGTTGATTCATTTTTTCGTTAGTTTAATTTTCGTTTATTTGTTTATTCGAAATTCGGACGCATTCGTATTTATTCGTACATTCGTAACATTCGTAACATTCGTAGATTCGTAATCGGAGCATAATTCATAATTTTATGTAATGGGTATGCTATTATTACATTTTAATAATTTACGAATCGAAAAAAAAAAGTTACGAATCGAAAAAAAAAGTTACGAATGTACGAATGTACGAATTTTCGTTCAATCCATTCGAAGCACGTTAAGCAGCGCCATTGTAAGAGACACGGAAAATTACGATTCGAAAAAAAAAAAAGTTCCGAATGTACAAATTTTTTCGTTCATTTTCGTTGTTCATTTTTTTGTTTTTTTCAGTTTTTTTTTTTCATTCGTACATTCGTTGTTTCTAATTTTGTTTTTTTTCGGATTTTCGTTGTTTTTCGGATTCGTTCGATTCGAATGATTCGTTAATCGGATTCGTACGATTCGAACGATTCGTTATTCGGATTCGTTTGGTTCAAACGATTCGTTCATTCGTACGAAAACGAACGAACGAAAAAAAAAAAAAAAAAAAAAACTAAATGAATTGCACATGTCTAATGTTCCCCTATGCGGACTCTCAGAGGACGTGTGGTACAACCTACATATTGGAGGCTCCATATAATACAGGTGATCTGGCAGATCACATAGTTTCTGACACAGTTGATGTATTGCTGTATAAAGAACTCTTCATCTGTGGCTTTGGCGACAAACGTTTTACCCAAAAGACCCAAATGACAGTACCTACAGGTTTTTGTATTACAAGGGTAACTTCCAGAATAGGAGAGCCAGGTGGGTTGGCATTGTTTGGATGAGAAAAGCCTAGGTGATAGAAACATGGCAACCTGCTTGCAAAATCCCATTTAAATCTTTATCTGTATACAGTATTGTCAGATTCTTTTTTATTATTCTATTTGATGATATGCTTGGGAAAATGTAGTTACAAACGTAATAGGTTTGCCCGTTCTTCTATTTCTAGAGTTGTAAGATTTAGACATGTGCACAACAAAAAAATGTGTTTATTTTCGTTTCGTTTTTTTTCGTTTCCGTTGATTCGTAACGATTCGTAAATTCGTAAGTCGTCGGTGTTCGTATTCGTAACGATTCGTACATTCGTAAGAGTTATTTTTTCGTTGATTCGTTTTTTCGTTAATTTAATTTTCGTTTATTCGAAATTCGGACGCATTCGTATTTATTCGTACATTCGTAACATTCGTAACATTCGTAACATTCGTAGATTTGTAATCGGAGCATAATTCATACTTTTATGTAATGTGTATGCTATTATTACATTTTAAGAGACACGGAAAATTACAAATCGCAAAAAAAAAAAAATAGTTACGAATGTACAAATTTTTTCATTCAATCCATTTGAAGCATGTTAAACAGCGCCATTGTAAGAGACACGGATAATTACGATTCGAAAAAAAAAAAAAAAAGTTACGAATGTACGAATTTTTTCGTTCAATCTATTCGAAGCACGTTAAACAGCGCCATTGTAAGGGACACGGAAAATTACGAATCAAAAAAAAAAGTTACGAATGTACGAATTTTTTCGTTCAATCTATTCGAAGCACGTTAAGCAGCACCATTGTAAGAGACACGGAAAATTACGATTCGAAAAAAAAAAAAGTTATGAATGTACGAATTTTTTCATTCAATCCATTCGAAGCACGTTAAGCAGCGCCATTGTAAGAGACACTGAAAATTACGATTCAAAAAAAAAAAAAAAAAAGTTACGAATTTTTCGTTCAATCCATTCGAAGCACGTTAAGCAGCACCATTGTAAGGGACACGGAAAATTACCAATTCAACAAAAAAAAAGAAGTTACGAATGTACGAATTTTTTCGTTCATTTTCATTTTCGTTGTTCCTGTTTTCGTTTTTCGGATTTTCTTCTTCCGTACATTCGTTGTTTCTAATTCGTTTTTTTCGGATTTTCGTTATTTTCGGATTCGTTCGATTCGTTCGATTCGTTATTCGTTAAAATTTTTAACATATCGTTCGTTCATTCGTACGATAACGAATGAACGAAAATAACTAAAAAAAAGAAAAACGTAAAAAAACCAAACGAATTGCACATGTCTAGTAAGATTTATTATTGGGATTGGTTCAGCAGTCCCACTATTGTTATTTGTTTTTTTATTCATTAATCATCATCATCATCATCTTTTTATTCCGTAGGTTTTTTGGCTCTGCGTAACTTCTGCATACTTTCAGCTATTAAAGCCATTCAACTTTTAAAATGAAAATCTCTTCCAGCTAATGATGGGACTGCTTCAACTTTTTTTCTACTATTTCTACTTTGTAAAATATTAAGCTGTTTAACACTTTTTTTTAAACTATGAAGTGAATGAGAGCATGCTTAAAATCCTTAAAATCTTCTTCCGCTACCTAAAGTTTCAGCTCCTTCATACTTTAACCTACAGATGCCAAACAAACTTTAAAATGTTCACAAAATATTCAGCTATCTGGCTATATCTTTTCAGTTTGATATCTTTTGCAGTTTTTGTGAAAAAGCTGTTTAAGTTTAGTGATCATTTCAGAAAATTTCATTAGGGCATCCAGGCTTTTGTTGTCTGTTTTGTTTCCGTGGTTACCAAAGCTTCTTATACACAGTGATGGGCAGTGGGGGGAGGCGGCTGGAGCATCTCAGATTACAGAGCCCGGGGGAGAGCACAGACACACCATGTACTGATTTATAATAGAGGAATATGATGGGGCAGTGTTGATGGTGGCAATATGATGGGGCAGTTTTGATGGGGGCAATATGATGGGGCAGTTTTGATGCTATTCAGCATTCCCACGCATTTTCTCCAGGAAATGCATTTTCTAGTTCTTTTTCTTATACTCTCTCTTGGTTTTTAGGTTTATCTGACAGTAATTCCTCTCTGTCCATTATCAAAACCCTTTCCAGTCCTTGGTGTATAACAGATTCTTTATAACCTCGGTCCAATAATCGCTGATCAATGAACTCGCATTCCAGCTCAAAGGCTGAGTCTGTTTCGTTCGGCTCGAATAAGTGTTGCACAATGCCACCTACTGGAAGAAAGAATACCTGCACCTGCCTTCAGACATTCATCACTATACCTCATTGCTGGCTCCTTCAGGGTTATAATGGGAAATGGGTCCCGATGGGCATGTATATATTTACTATGAGCATGGTGCTTTGTTTGCAGCAGATGGGCATATCACAGGTATTCTTTTGAAGCTGAACTCCAAGGATAAGCAAATATTGTCTACTTACAAAAGTCATCTTGTATCTCCTGGAATTTTGGTGTGCTTTGTGTATTTCTTCCAGATCTGAGCAGGAGCTTCCTGTAATAAAGACCGCTCACTGCTGCTCTCTCTCCTTGTGCAGGGTGACTGGTCTTGTCTCCACCTCCTCCTTTAGGTTTCTGTAGTGGGCGGAGCCTATTGGGCCACTCCCAGAGCTCTGCTCTCTCTCCTTGTACAGGGTGACAGGTCTTGTCTCTGCACCCTCCTTTAGGTTTCTATAGTGGGTGGAGCCTGCTGGGCCCCTCCCACAGCTCTGCTCTCTGCACAGGCTTTGTCCAGCACAGTGATGATGTCACTGCTACTTTTACAATGTAATATCTGGGTTTGTAGAGCCATTGGGTCCACACAGAGTGGATTGAAGAATATATTTAAATGAACATTTTTGTGCTCAGAGTTTTGTCCCATTTTCAGAGGTTTTAATTTTACTTTATATCAATAAACAGGACTTCTGAAAAAAAAAACTCTATATTTGCTGTATTTAATTTGTTTATATTTGGTATATATTTGCTGAATATTATGTTTATATTTGTTGTATATTTTGCTTATATTTGTTGTAAATTTTGCTTATATTTGTTGCATATTTTGCTTATATTTTTTATATTTGTTGTATATTTTGCTTATATTTGTTGTAAATTTTGCTTATATTTGTTGCATATTTTGCTTATATTTTTTATATTTGTTGTATATTTTGGTTTTATTTGTTGTATATTTTGTTTATGTTTGCTGCATGTTTTGTTTATATTTGGTTTTATTTATTGTATATTTTGTTTATATTTGCTGTATATTTTGTTTATATTTGTTGCATATTTTGGTTGTTTGCTATATTTGTTGCATATTTTGTTCATATTTGTGGTATATTTTGTTTATATTAGTTAAATTTGTTTATATTTGTTGCATATTTTGCTTATATTTGCTATATTTGTTGTATATTTTGTTTATATTTGCTGTATATTTTGTTTATATTTGTTGCATATCTTGGTTATGTTTGCTATATGTGTTGCATATTTTGTTTATATTTGTGGTATATTTTGTTTATATTTGCTATTTTTGTTGTATATTTTATTTATTATTTTTTTGTATATTTTGATAGTTATTTGTATATTTGCGGTATATTTGGTTACATTTGCTATATGTGTTGTATAAACAAAATATACAACAAATATAACCAAGATATACAACACGTATATCTTTACTATATTTGTTGGATATTTTATTTATATTTGTTGGATATTTTGACGGTTATATTTATATTTGTGGTATATTTTGTTTATATTTGCTATATTTGTTGGATATTTTGATTACATTTGCTATACGTGTTGTATATCTTGGTTATATTTGTTGTATATTTTGATTACATTTGCTATATGTGTTGTTATAAACAAAATATACAACAAATATAAACAAGATATACAACACGTATAGCACATGTAATCAAAATATACATTTGCTATATTTGTTGAATATTTTGTTTATATTTGTTACATATTTTGCTTATATTTTCTATATTTGTTGTATATTTTGTTTACATTTGCTGTGTATTTTTTGTATATTTGTTGCATATTTTGGTTATGTTTGCTATATTTGTTGCATATTTTGGTTATATTTGTGGTATATTTGTTGCATATTTTGGTTATATTTGTGGTATATTTTGTTTATCTTTGCTATATTTGTTGGATATTTTATTCATATTTGTTGGATATTTTGACGGTTATATTTATATTTGTGGTATATTTTGTTTATATTTGCTATATTTGTTGTATATTTTGGTTACATTTGCTATATGTGTTGTATATCTTGGTTATATATGTTATAAACAAAATATACAACGCATCTAAATGATAGAATAAGCAGCGCTGAATATAATATAAATCCACACCAGTGAATTAAGAAATGATAAATACTATAGAGCCACTCCAGTGAACATGAATTACTAAATGATACTTCACTGTGCAAACCCTGCATTGTGCATACAAAAATAATAAAATAGAAAAAGAATAACTTGTATCAAAATCAATTAGCACAAATTATTATATAGTGCATATCACCAGACGAATAGTGATGGCAAATACGTACGATCTTTTGAAACAGATCACCCTGTGACTAAATAATTGTTCAACACTGAAAATAAAAAAATAAATAAACAAAAAACGGGAATCAAGTGAATTGTTTCAAGTTCTATCAGACAGTGTCCACTTCCTAAAAAAAAAAAATTGTTACAATCACCACTGTGAAACTTCCTGAGAAAGTAATATATATATTTTTTTTCTTCTTTATTTTTTTAAATTTTTTTTCTTCTTTTTTTTTTTCCTTCTTTTTTTTTTTTTCCTTCTTTTTTTTTCCTTTTTTTTTTTTTTTCCTTCTTTTTTTTTTTTCTTTTTTTTTTCTTTTTTATCTTTCCTGAGAAAGTAATATAATGTAACAAAGTGAAATCATAGTCCATACGTCGAATCTTCAAATCATAATCAAAATAATGAAGCAATGAAATAACGGTGAAAAAAACATTGACCAGTGTCTCTTGAATAAAAAGCAGATTACATCTATACTCCTCCACCACACCGCTCTAGCTGTGACTCCTCTCCCCTTATGTCATTACACTCACCAGCTGTATATGTCTCACACTTTCGTGTTTGGCTGGCTCTATGATCGAGTCAATTGTATGACGAAACATGTCGGATTTTGGCTACTAGGCGAATGAGAGAGGTACACACAGGACGCTGAACATCTTACATCGATCCCTGTAAAACGGCGGTACAGTTAAGGAGCGGTGAGAGACCACCCATCATTCCCGCATATTCTGGGTCCGTCGTGACCACCTATGCTTCAGCATTAGCTATTCAAGAGTGCTGTGACTTATTTTTTATTTTTTTTTCCTTGTCAAAAGATTTTTATTAAGTTCAAAGTAATAAGCTTAACATACATGTTAATATATACATGTTAACATAAGGAGTGAAGCTCAATAATTACAGAAGTAGGGAAGAATATAAAACATAAAATGAAATATGATAAATAAACAAGGGTGTGCTGTGACTTTTTATATTTGGAGTGTTTATTCATCTTTTGATGTGAGTGTAATGTGAGAGTTTTTTTATGGGTGATTAAAAAGTTTTGTACTGTATCACGCTATGGAAGCAAATCTTTTCTTTGTTGCATGAGAGCATCTATAAGAACAGCCATAGCACCTATAAGAACAGCCATAGCACCTATAAGAACAGCCATAGCACCTATAAGAACAGCCATAGAACCTATAAGAACAGCCATAGCATCTATAAGAACAGCCGTGGCACCTATAAGAACAGCCATAGCACCTATAAGAACAGCCATATAACCTATAAGAACAGCCATAGCATCTATAAGAACAGCCGTGGCATCTATAAGAACAGCCGTGGCACCTATAAGAACAGCCATAGCACCTATAAGAACAGCCGTGGCATCTATAAGAACAGCCATAGCATCTATAGGAACAGCCATAGCACCTATAAGAACAGCCGTGGCACCTATAAGAACAGCCATAGCACCTATAAGAACAGCCATAGCATCTATAAGAACAGCCATAGCATCTATAGGAACAGCCATAGCACCTATAAGAACAGCCATAGCACCTATAAGAACAGCCGTGGCATCTATAAGAACAGCCGTGACACCTATAAGAACAGCCATAGCAACTATTACAGCCATAGCATCTATAAGAACAGCCATAGCATCTATAGGAACAGCCATAGCACCTATAAGAACAGCCATAGCACCTATAAGAACAGCCATAGCACCTATAAGAACAACCATAGCACCAGCCCTTTATTCTGGATTGGAAATTTGGATATCCCATTTAAACCCTGCAAAGGGGAAAAGCGTGTCCAGCCAAACACGAAAGTGTGAGACATATACAGCTGGTGAGTGTAATGACATAAGGGGAGAGGAGTCACAGCTAGAGCGGTGTGGTGGAGGAGTATAGATGTAATCTGCTTTTTATTCAAGAGACACTGGTCAATGTTTTTTTCACCGTTTTTTTCATTGCTTCATTATTTGGATTATGATTTGAAGATTCAACGTATGGACTATGATTTCACTTTGTTACATTATATTACTTTCTTAAGATTATTTCTTTGAACTTAATAAAAATCTTTTGACAAGGAAAAAAAAATAAAAAATAAGTCACAGCACTCTTGAATAGCTAATGCTGAAGCATAGGTGGTCACGATGGACCCAGAATATGCGGGAATGATGGGTGGTCTCTCACCGCTCCTTAACTGTACCGCCGTTTTTTAGGGATCGATGTAAGATGTTCAGCGTCCTGTGTGTACCTCTCTCATTCGCCTAGTAGCCAAAATCCAACATGTTTCGTCATACAATTGACTTAATCATGGAACCAGCAAAACACGAAAGTGTGAGACATATACAGCTGGTGAGTGTAATGACATAAGGGGAGAGGAGTCACAGCTAGAGCGGTGTGGTGGAGGAGTATAGATTTAATCTGCTTTTTTTACAAGAGACACTGGTCAATGTTTTTTTTACCGTTATTTCATTGCTTCGTTATTTGGATTATGATTTGAAGATTCAACGTATGGACTATGATTTCACTTTGTTACATTATATTACTTTCTCAGGAAAAAGAAAAAAGAAAAAAAATCTTAAAAAAAAAGGAGAAAAAAAATCTTTAAAAAAAAAGGAGAAAAAAAATATATATATTACTTTCTCAGGAAGTTTCACAGTGGTGATTGTAACAATTTTTTTTTTTTTTTTTAGGAAGTGGACACTGTCTGATAGAACTTGAAACGATTCACTTGATTCCCGTTTTTTGTTTATTTATTTTTTTATTTTCAGTGTTGAACAATTATTTAGTCACAGGGTGATCTGTTTCAAAAGATCGTACATATTTGCCATCACTATTTATCTGGTGATATACACTGTATAATATTTTGTGCTAACTGATTTTGATACAAGTTATTCTTTTTTTATTTTATTATTTTTGTATGCACAATGCAGGGTTTGCACAGTGAAGTATCATTTAGTAATTCATGTTCACTGGAGTGGATCTATGGTATTTATCATTTCTTAATTCACTGGTGTGGATTTATATTATATTCAGCGCTGCTTATTCTATCATTTAGATGAGGATTATTGTACACATTTTGTTTTTATAAAGTGGCGGCTTAGTTTAAAGTTTGTGCTCAGCGCAGTGGTGATACACAATAGATAGGGAAAGAGTGAGTGTATCTTTGTTTTACATATACAACGCATATAGCAAATGTAACCAAAATATACAACAAATATAGCAAATATAATCAAAATATACATTTGCTATATTTGATGTATATTTTGTTTATATTTGTGGTATATTGTGTTTATATTTGCTATATTTGTTGGATATTTTATTTATATTTGTTGTATATTTTGATGGTTATGTTTATATTTGTGGTATATTTTGTTTATATTTGCTATATTTGTTGGATATTTTGGTTACAATTGCTATATGTGTTGTATATCTTGGTTATTATATTTGTTATAAACAAAATGTACAACAAATATAACCAAGATATACAACACATATAGCAAATGTAACCAAAATATACAACAAATATAGCAAATATAATCAAAATATACATTTGCTATATTTGTTGAATATTTTGTTTATATTTGTTACATATTTTGCTTATATTTGCTATATTTGTTGTATATTTTGTTTACATTTGCTGTATATTTTGTTTATATTTGTTCCATATTTTGGTTATGTTTGTGGTATATTTTGTTTATCTTTGCTATATTTGTTGGATATTTTATTTATATTTGTTGCATATTTTGGTTATATTTGTGGTATATTTTGTTTATATTTTCTATATTTGTTGGATATTTTATTTATATTTGTTGCATATTTTGGTTATATTTGTGGTATATTTTGTTTATATTTGCTATATTTGTTGGATATTTTATTTATATTTGTTGCATATTTTGGTTATGTTTGCTATATTTGTTGGATATTTTGTTTATATTTGTGGTGTATTTTGTTTATATTTGGTATATTTGTTGGATATTTTATTTATATTTGTTGGATATTTTGATGGTTATATTTATATTTGTGGTATATTTTGTTTATATTTGCTATATTTGTTGTATATTTTGGTTACATTTGCTACATGTGTTGTATATCTTGGTTATATATGTTATAAACAAAATATACAACAAATATAACCAACATATACAACACATATAGAAAATGTAACCAAAATATACAACAAATATAGCAAATATAATCAAAATATACATTTGCTATATTTGAGGTATATTTTGTTTATATTTGTTTCATATTTTGGTTATGTTTGCTATATTTGTTGCATATTTTGGTTATATTTGTGGTATATTTTTTGTTTATATTTGCTATATTTGTTGGATATTTTATTTATATTTGTTGGATATTTTGACGGTTATGTTTATATTTGTGGTATATTTTGTTTATATTTGTTGTATATTTTGGTTACATTTGCTATTTGTGTTGTATATCTTGGTTATATATGTTATAAACAAAATATACAACAAATATAACCAACATATACAACACATATAGCAAATGTAACCAAAATATACAACAAATATAGCAAATATAATCAAAATGTACATTTGCTATATTTGATATATATTTTGTTTATATTTGTTTCATATTTTGGTTATGTTTGCTATATTTGTTGCATATTTTGGTTATATTTGTGGTATATTTTGTTTATATTTGCTATATTTGTTGGATATTTTATTTATATTTGTTGGATATTTTGATGGTTATATTTATATTTGTGGTATATTTTGTTTATATTTGCTATATTTGTTGGATATTTTGGTTACATTTGCTATATGTGTTGTATATCTTGGTTATATATGTTATAAACCAAATATACAATAAATATAACCAAGATATACAACACATATAGCAAATGTAACCAAAATATACAGCAAATCTAATCAAAATATACATTTGCTATATTTGTTAAACATTTTGTTCATATTTGTTGTATATTTTGTTTATATATTTGTTGTATATTTTGATGGTTATATTTATATTTGTGGTATATTTTGGTTACATTTGCTATATGTGTTGTAACCAATATATACAATATAGCAAATCTAATCAAAATATACATTTGCTATATTTGTTGAATATTTTTTTTTCAAATTTGTTGTATATTTTGTTTATATTTGTTGTATAATTTGTATATATTTGTGGTATATTTTGATGGTTATTTGAGGAGCAGATAGGATTTTATTATGTAATCCATAAAACAGGATGTTTTGGTTGGTGTGGGGTCCTTGTTTGTTCCAAATAACATTATCTCAGAACTGGCTGACATACGTAGAGTCATATTTGGTGGTAGATGGGTCTGGCAGGTACTGATGGAGAAAAGCGCGCTGTCAGTTTTCATTGAAGGTCGGTTGCAGTTATGACAACTCAAACCTTATCTATGTGAAGGCTGCCAGTGTGTGGGGAAGATAAGAGCTGAGTGCTGAGACCGTCCTGCCCGCCCGATGCCTGTGTGTGCACGATGGACAAGGGACGGAGTGGTCAGGACCAGCTACGGAGGACTATGGGGTGCCGAGGACCCACCATGACCCTTCTACCCCTCTGCATCACCTGTAAGTACCCAATATCTGTTCAGCTATTTTGGTGGAGTTCCACTTAAACTTCATGATCTTGAACACAACATGAAGAACCGACTGCAGCAGAGCCCTGCATTGTCCCTATATATACACAGAGCACGTGGCCCCTGGATATGGCCACCTGGATATTAGAGGGAGATTTCATAAAGGAATATTGGGGCCGCCATTGTTACCTCCCTCTGAGAACGGCTGATGGGCTACAATGCTCAGAGTCCCAAACCCGGAACAAGCGTGCACAGAATCAGATGTACTTATCTACCTTCTTGTATTGGGTCATAGGCTCAGCCAGGCAGCCAGGAAAGTAGCATTGTCAGGGGTGGTGAATTGGGTGATGGCAGCTTCCATTGTTCTCTGCTTGAAAGTGGCAGATCCTCCAATGGTTACAATGTATACCTTTGTGATACAAAGATACTTTTTTTGCTATAGCCTGTATATATGATCCATAGGAATCCATCTCCGGAGCAGCAGCACCTCATTCTTACCACTAGGGCATGGGTGCTCAACCTGTGGCCTTCCAGCTGTACAAGGCCCATGATGCATTGCAAAGCTGACAGTTACAAGCATGACTTCCAAAGGCAGAGACATGATGGGACTTGTAGTTCTGCAACAGCTGGAGAGCCACAGGTTGAGCACCCATGCCCTCGGTTCTACGCATTTTGACAACACACACAAACTCGCACATACTCTTACATTAAACCCCAGATGAAGTCACGCGACGTAACGCGTAGGGGGTGGGCGTAAGCAGATGTATACCGGAAGTAACTGAGAACTGAGTAGCTGAGAACGCCGCTCTGTTTATTTTCTCTGCCTTTTTGAATTTTGTTTTAATGTAATACAGTATTTAAGCACTTTAATAAATGAACCCCAGTACTTTTTAACATACTACACTATTGGAGGCATCTTTTTATTCTTTCCACTATCACGTTACCCATACCATACCCGAGTATATTGTGACAGATCTATGGAGGAATACTGGGATTGAGGAAAAGTTGCTAGTGCCATGGTGAACATATAAGAGTCAGATTGGGTTCCACCTGGAGGCTACAGAAAGTCCATTCCACTGGGTGATATCTGTTAATGTTGATTTCTTCATCTATATGAGGTGAGAGTTCTGTGAGACCGCTACCATAAGGAGAACACCTGTGGAGTCGCACGTGAACTTTTTTTTTATTATTTCCTTCACCAAGTCACTTTATTTTTATGCACTTTTTTGAAGTATATTTTATATTGAACTTTATCTTATCATTCCTTTTTGGAGGACAATCATTCACTGCTCATTCATTTATTTCTATATATTTTTATATTTGCAATTGTTCTATACACTTTTGCATTTGTGCATTTTTTGGTGCATTTTTTGTGCATTATTGCAACATTCCACATTTGTGCATTTTTTCCTTTTAGCTCACCTAAATATGCACAGGATTTGAGACTTTGCACTGTGCACTTTATATTGCTACATTGTATATTGGCACACTTCATTTTGTGCACCTTATTCTTATCTGTGGAGGAATTGTTTATTTTGAGAGTATATATAAGACCGCGCGAGATCACTTTGTTCTTTATTTTTAGGTTTGTTTGACAACTTCTGTCTTTCATGAATCCATGCTGTCTGTTGCTTAAAATATTTTTTTTTTTTTTTGCAAGAACTCGTCTATGTGATCTTTTTCTAAACTCTCCAATGTCTTTCCGCCTATAGAAGTTAAACTAACAGGTCTATAGTTACTTGGTAAAGACTTTGTTCCCTTTTTAAATATGGGCACCACATTGGCCCTACGCCAATCCAGTGGTACCATTCCAGTCATTAATGACTGAGTCCCTAAATATTAGAAACAATGGCTTTGAAATGAAGAGCTCAATTCTTTTAGGATCCGTGGGTGGATGCCATCAGGTCCAGGTGCTTTATCCACCTTTATTCTGTCTAAATATTTCTGGACCATATCACTTTTGAGCCATTGTGGATCATTCGGGGCTGTGTCACTACCACCCAGGGCCGATCCTAGGGTCACAGACGCCTGGGTGCAGAAATATTTCTGGCGCCCCCACATGGGCGTGGTCATCTTTACTAATGCCTCCCCTTTACAAATGTTTCTATGGCTACAACTCAAACACAGAGATGCTCCCCTAAGAAGTCTTCATTACCCGGGGATTCTCCCATGATATTTTAACAATAAAGAAAATGAGTAGACTAATGGGATCTGGAGGGGAGTCTCTAATGCACACAGAGAGGGCTTCTGTTAGAGAGTCTGTTAGAAAGAGCCCCCAGACATACTGCAGACACGATACATGAGATGGTCAGAGACTGCAGACATACTACAAGAGATGGTCAGAGACTGCAGACATACTACAAGAGATGGTCAGAGACTGCAGACATAGTACAAGAGATGGTCAGAGACTGCAGACATAGTACAGGAGAGGGTCAGAGACTGCAGACATAGTACAGGAGATGATCAGAGACTGCAGACATAGTACAGGAGATGGTCAGAGACTGCAGACATAGTACAGACATGATCAGAGACTGCAGACATAGTACAGGAGATGGTCAGAGACTGCAGACATAGTACAGAGATGATCAGAGACTGCAGACATAGTACAGAGATGGTCAGAGACTGCAGACATAGTACAGATGATCAGAGACTGCAGACATAGTACAGATGATCAGAGACTGCAGACATAGTACAGATGATCAGAGACTGCAGACATAGTACAGGAGATGATCAGAGACTGCAGACATAGTACAGGAGATGATCAGAGACTGCAGACATAGTACAGGAGATGATCAGAGACTGCAGACATAGTACAGGAGATGATCAAAGACTGCAGACATAATACAGGAGATGACCAGAGACTGCAGACATAGTACAGGAGAGGGTCAGAGACTGCAGACATAGTACAGGAGATGATCAGAGACTGCAGACATAGTACAGAGATGATCAGAGACTGCAGACATAGTACAGGAGAGGGTCAGAGACTGCAGACATAGTACAGGAGATGGATCAGAGACTGCAGACATAGTACAGGAGAGGGTCAGAGACCGCAGACATAGTACAGGAGAGGGTCAGAGACTGCAGACATAGTACAGGAGAGGGTCAGAGACTGCAGACATAATACAGGAGATGATCAGAGACTGCAGACATAGTACAGGAGAGGGTCAGAGACTGCAGACATAGTACAGGAGAGGGTCAGAGACTGCAGACATAGTACAGGAGAGGGTCAGAGACTGCAGTTCCTAAGGATGGCAGTAGATAATGACCGACCAGCCCTCTCACCAGACCCGGCGGTACAGCAACATCAGTTCTTCTGATCAGGAGTCAGCTAACTCTGGGTTGCCTGTGGCGACTCCGCTGGGTAGTGCTCAGATCTGTATTCTGGCAATGACTCCATCCCTTTCTTCACTAGGGATGGCGCCAGGCTGTGCCGCTTTCCCTCTGGTGGCACAGGGCAGCGGGGTTCTCTTTCTGATGGTGTCCCCTCAGCACTGTCCTCTCCCTGGAGTCCTGGGTGCACTTCCCCAAAAGCTTTCCCGGGCTCCTAGAGCTCCCCCCACAGCAGGTGTCCCCCATCAGAGCCCCCCACAGCAGGTGTTCTCCCATCAGAGCCCCCCCCCACAGCCGGTGTCCCCCATCAGAGCCCCCCCCCCCACAGCCGGTGTCCCCCATCAGAGCCCCCCACAGCAGGTGTTCTCCCATCAGAGCCCCCCACAGCAGGTGTTCTCCCATCAGAGCCCCCCCACAGCAGGTGTCCTCCCATCAGATTCCCCCCACAGCCGGTGTCCCCATCAGATTCCCCCAACAGCAGGTGTCCCCCATCAGAGCCCCCCACAGCAGGTGTTCTCCCATAAGAGCCCCCCCACAGCAGGTGTCCTCCCATCAGAGCCCCCCCACAGCAGGTGTCCTCCCATCAGAGCCCCCCCACAGCAGGTGTCCTCCCATCAGAGCCCCCCCACAGCAGGTGTTCTCCCATCAGAGCCCCCCCACAGCCGGTGTCCTCCCATCAGATTCCCCCCACAGTCGGTGTCCCCATCAGAGCCCCCCCACAGCAGGTGTTCTCCCATCAGAGCCCCCCCACAGCCTGTGTCCCCCATCAGAGCCCCCCACAGCAGGTGCCCCCCATCAGAGCCCCCCACAGCAGGTGCCCCCCATCAGAGCCCCCCACAGCAGGTGTTCTCCCATCAGAGCCCCCCACAGCAGGTGTTCTCCCATCAGAGCCCCCCCCACAGCCGGTGTCCCCCATCAGAGCCCCCCACAGCAGGTGTTCTCCCATCAGAGCCCCCCCACAGCAAGTGTTCTCCCATCAGAGCCCCCCCACAGCAGGTGTCCCCATCAGATTCCCCCCACAGCCGGTGTCCCCATCAGATTCCCCCCACAGCCGGTGTCCCCCATCAGAGCCCCCCACAGCAGGTGTTCTCCCATCAGAGCCCCCCACAGCAGGTGTTCTCCCATCAGAGCCCCCCCACAGCAGGTGTCCCCATCAGATTCCCCCCACAGCAAGTGTCCCCCATCAGATTCCCCCCACAGCAAGTGTCCCCCATAAGATTCCCCCCACAGCAAGTGTCCCCCATCAGATTCCCCCCACAGCAAGTGTCCCCCATAAGATTCCCCCCACAGCAAGTGTCCCCCATCAGATTCCCCCCACAACAAGTGTCCCCCATCAGATTCCCCCCACAGCAAGTGTCCCCCATCAGATTCCCCCCACAGCAAGTGTCCCCCATCAGAGCCCCCCACAGCAGGTGTTCTCCCATCAGAGCCCCCCCCCCCCCACAGCAGGTGTTCTCCCATCAGAGCCCCCCACAGCAGGTGCCCCCCATCAGAGCCCCCCACAGCAGGTGTCCCCATCAGATTCCCCCCACAGCAGGTGTCCCCATAGATCAGTACCTCTCCAATAGATCCCTGTAGCTCTGGCGCGCTGGGAGCAGAAGCACCATGCACGTTGCAGGGGGGGCGAGGCATACGTGGCATCTTTGGTTACTAGGAGGGCGGCACTGAAACAGCATTTCTGGGAGTGCACTGGATGATTGGCAGCAGCTCCGGCCAACCAAGAAGAGAAGAGCCGACACGCACAGAGGGGGCGGGGCAGACAGGAGACTGCGCCACGCGCAACGGACAGAAAGATTAGTGGAGTCTAGTACCGAAATGTGTTGTGGTACTAGGCTCCACAGCAGTACTCAGACGGCACGGATTCCGGGGGCAGCGGGAGCGGTATGCACACTTGTCAGTTGCCGGCGGGATGGGGAACCGCAGCACCCGCTACATGCGATCCACCCCCGCCTCTGAACACAGACGAGGAGGAGGGAGGGGAGCAGCACTCTGGAGCTTCGGCGCCCCCACCTCTGCGGCGCCTGGGTGCGGAGCACCCCGCGCACCCTGCCTAGGATCGGCCCTGCTACCACCCCCATTATGGACATGAGCTCCCCCATGCTCCTTTGTATACACCGAGCTGAAGAAAGTATTTAATACATTTGCCATCTCTTTGTCTCCAATCACCCATTCTAGATTATTTTGTAAAGGGCCTACATGCTCAGACCTGACCTTTTTACTATTAAAATATTTGAAGAATTTTTGTCTTACTATCTTTTGCAATCTGTTGTTCGTTTTGAATTTTTGTATCCTTGATTTCCTTTTTACATATTCTGTTATATTCTTTGTAATATTTAAACGATGATAGTGTTCCTTCATTTTTATATTTTTTTAAAGCACTTTTTTTTATTATTTATAGCCATTTTAACTTTGGCTGTGAGCCACAAAGGTTTTAATTTTGCACTTAAATGCATTCAAAACGCAAGTTAGCGGTTTTGAATGCTGTCACTTTTTTAAAAAATCTGGCGCCTTTAGGACTCCAGTAATCTGGAAGTGATGTCATGACATCGCTTCCAGGTTACTAGTTCGGAGACCCGATTAAAGCTTATTCCGGTTTCGTTCAGGTCTCTGGCCAGCTGGTGGGATGGGAGAGCCCGGGCGAGTGGGGCGGGGGGGACATGCCCTCCTGCTGATGAGTGGCTGATTAGCTGCATCAGTTGTTATTACATAAAAAGCCAACCGTCAGCTCTAAAAAAAAAAAAAAAACGTTTCCCGGGGAGATGCCTGCAGCTGCAAGCATTACCCCGGTACAACCCCTTCAAGTCTATTTGTGTTACATCGCCGTGAAGGGGTTATAATGATCTTCAGCTCCTTCTAGTGGCCATAATGCAGTGTTTGCCTGATCTACTCTATTCTTATGAAAGAAAAACACATTTGATCCAGAGAGAAAATAATCTAGTAACATTTGTCTTTGTCCACCTTTGTACAGAATACATGTATATGCAGTTTCAAAGGATGGCCCCTAGATGGCGCCACCTTATGGCCACTAGATAGAGCCACCTTATGACCACTAGATGGCGCCACCTTAAGACCACTAGATGGAGCCACCTTATGACCACTAGATGGCGCCACCTTATGACCACTAGATGGCGCCACCTTATAACCACTAGATGGCGCCACCTTATGGCCTCTAGATGGCGCCACCTTATGGCCTCTAGATGGAGCCACCTTTTGACTACTAGATGGAGCCACCTTATGGCCTCTAGATGGAGACACCTTGTGACCACTAGATGGCGCCACCTTGTGGCCTCTAGATGGCACCACCTTATGACCACTAGATGGAGCCACATTATGACCACTAGATGGAGCCACATTATGGCTTCTAGATGAAGCCACATTATGACCACTAGATGGAGCCACATTATCATCTCTAGATGGCACTTTATAGGAAAAAAATACTTTATTACTATGAATGATCACCAGCTCAATCTAATGGCCAGAATGCAGCATTTACCTAATTCACTTTATTCTTGCGAATATTATGAACCTTGTAAACCTAATGGCCTCTAGATGGAGCCACATTATGGCCACTAGATGGAGCCACATTATGGCCACTAGATTACCCTTTGCAGTGAAATAAAATACATAATAAATGTTCCTTGTACTTACTTTAGTTGCCCATGGTTTTGAACATCTTTTTATGCAAATAATGTGATATGTGACTGTTGTTAATCTATTGTTAAAGGGACAATTAAACTTTCGAACTGAGTAGAAAAGCCTGTGCTCTGCCAGCATGCTGCAGAGAAGGACCATGGCTCTCTGTGTGAGCTCAGTGGTCTCTATGCAGAGGTTTGCCTTGTCTCTTGTGAGAGCATGTTGCCGTGCTCAGGGGTTGGAGCACGCACTCACGTCTTTTGGGTTGAGTGACACTTGGCGTCAACTCAGAAGACTTTTGAAAAAGAGGTACTGCAGGGGCTAGCTTCAGATCAAAAGGTAACTATTACAGCCAGAGCTTGTCTTCCTCTAAAAATAAACTCTAATGAAAAATCAGCTGGTAGTTGGCCTTTAAACTCCGAAATAGGACAACAGCACCCGTTCACTTTTTTTCTTTGTTTTTACAGTCTTGGCCTTGCAGTCCTCAGTCTCAGATGCTGCCTCCATCTCTCCTCATCTGCCCAAACAGTTGGTCATGACCGCCATCATATTCTTTGTAATATTTAAACGATGATAGTGTTCCTTCATTTTTATATTTTTTTAAAGCACTTTTTTTTATTATTTATAGCCATTTTAACTTTGGCTGTGAGCCACAAAGGTTTTAATTTTGCACTTAAATGCATTCAAAACGCAAGTTAGCGGTTTTGAATGCTGTCACTTTTTTAAAAAATCTGGCGCCTTTAGGACTCCAGTAATCTGGAAGTGATGTCATGACATCGCTTCCAGGTTACTAGTTCGGAGACCCGATTAAAGCTTATTCCGGTTTCGTTCAGGTCTCTGGCCAGCTGGTGGGATGGGAGAGCCCGGGCGAGTGGGGCGGGGGGGACATGCCCTCCTGCTGATGAGTGGCTGATTAGCTGCATCAGTTGTTATTACATAAAAAGCCAACCGTCAGCTCTAAAAAAAAAAAAAACGTTTCCCGGGGAGATGCCTGCAGCTGCAAGCATTACCCCGGTACAACCCCTTCAAGTCTATTTGTGTTACATCGCCGTGAAGGGGTTATAATGATCTTCAGCTCCTTCTAGTGGCCATAATGCAGTGTTTGCCTGATCTACTCTATTCTTATGAAAGAAAAACACATTTGATCCAGAGAGAAAATAATCTAGTAACATTTGTCTTTGTCCACCTTTGTACAGAATACATGTATATGCAGTTTCAAAGGATGGCCCCTAGATGGCGCCACCTTATGGCCACTAGATAGAGCCACCTTATGACCACTAGATGGCGCCACCTTAAGACCACTAGATGGAGCCACCTTATGACCACTAGATGGCGCCACCTTATGACCACTAGATGGCGCCACCTTATAACCACTAGATGGCGCCACCTTATGGCCTCTAGATGGCGCCACCTTATGGCCTCTAGATGGAGCCACCTTTTGACTACTAGATGGAGCCACCTTATGGCCTCTAGATGGAGACACCTTGTGACCACTAGATGGCGCCACCTTGTGGCCTCTAGATGGCACCACCTTATGACCACTAGATGGAGCCACATTATGACCACTAGATGGAGCCACATTATGGCTTCTAGATGAAGCCACATTATGACCACTAGATGGAGCCACATTATCATCTCTAGATGGCACTTTATAGGAAAAAAATACTTTATTACTATGAATGATCACCAGCTCAATCTAATGGCCAGAATGCAGCATTTACCTAATTCACTTTATTCTTGCGAATATTATGAACCTTGTAAACCTAATGGCCTCTAGATGGAGCCACATTATGGCCACTAGATGGAGCCACATTATGGCCACTAGATTACCCTTTGCAGTGAAATAAAATACATAATAAATGTTCCTTGTACTTACTTTAGTTGCCCATGGTTTTGAACATCTTTTTATGCAAATAATGTGATATGTGACTGTTGTTAATCTATTGTTAAAGGGACAATTAAACTTTCGAACTGAGTAGAAAAGCCTGTGCTCTGCCAGCATGCTGCAGAGAAGGACCATGGCTCTCTGTGTGAGCTCAGTGGTCTCTATGCAGAGGTTTGCCTTGTCTCTTGTGAGAGCATGTTGCCGTGCTCAGGGGTTGGAGCCGATGAATCCCTGCACTCACGTCTTTTGGGTTGAGTGACACTTGGCGTCAACTCAGAAGACTTTTGAAAAAGAGGTACTGCAGGGGCTAGCTTCAGATCAAAGGTAACTATTACAGCCAGAGCTTGTCTTCCTCTAAAAATAAACTCTAATGAAAAATCAGCTGGTAGTTGGCCTTTAAACTCCGAAATAGGACAACAGCACCCGTTCACTTTTTTTCTTTGTTTTTACAGTCTTGGCCTTGCAGTCCTCAGTCTCAGATGCTGCCTCCATCTCTCCTCATCTGCCCAAACAGTTGGTCATGACCGCCATCATTGTGGTGAACCAGGAATCGCTTAACCTGGATCAGTTGTCTTTGAGCTGGGAACATAATGGGCGCCCCCTGGTGGAGTACAAAGATAATATCATGACCTCTCATGAGCCCAGGGCATTGATGCCTCAGGAGAAGTTTCATAAGGGTAACGTCTCTCTGATCCTTATTAATATCACCAAGAACGACACCGGAAACTACACCTGCATGATCCAATATGATGGGACGCAAGAGATCATCCAATACAATCTTCAAGTAGAGAGTAAGGTTGAACCAATAAATCGTTGTAATGCAATGAAAAGGAAACAAAATCTGGAAAATAGGCAAAAAAAAGAGTCTTGTTTACAGGGGCGGACTGACAACTCATGGGGCCCCTGGGCAATAGGAGATTATGGGGCCCCCAGGCAATCAGAGATTATGGGGCCACACAGTATACATAGAGATGTTTCTATTGTCTGAGAAGGTACTGGAGAGGTGGGGCAGCTATAATCTCTGGATTTTTAGACCAAAAGGATGTCGGTAAGGGACATTTCAGAGACAGATGTAAAAAAAAACACAGATTTTTACATACTGTCCCTGGTTTTACTGAGGCTGGCAACCCTGATGGGGCCCCCTAGTGGCCCAGGGCCCTCAGGCAGTGCCCGAGTGGCCGAATGGTCAGTCCGCCCCTGCTTGTTTATAATTTTAGAACCGCATTTCTCAACTTTTTCAGTTGTAGCACCCCTAAAACTATGCAAAATCCTGAAGCACTCCCTTCACCACACCAGAGTCCCCCTATACATGAGAGCCTCCCATCACATCAGCTTCACCCCTAGACATCAGAGACCACCTATTTATGAGTCTTACCATACATCAGCATCCCCCATCATATCCAAGGTTCTTCATCACATCAGAGGCCCCCTTTCACATAAGAGACCCCATCACATCAGCGTTGCCCCTAGACATCAAAGACAACCTATTGAGTGTCAACATCACATCAGCCTCCCCCTATCATATCTGAGATTCTCCATCCCATCAGAGGCACCCATTCACATCTGAGACCCCATCACCTAAGAGTACCCCCATACTTCAGAGGCCTCTCTATACATGAGTCCCACCATCACATCAGCATCCTCCCATCATATCTGAGGTTCTCCACCACATCAGAGGCTCCCCTTCACATCAGAGACCCCATCAGCTCAGAGTACCCCCATACTTCAGAGGCCCCTATATACATGAGCCCCCCATCACATGAGTATTGCCTCTATATATCAGAGACCCCCTATACATGAGTCCCACCATCACATCAGCATCCTCCCCATCATATCAGAGGTACTCCATGACATCAGAATCCCCCCTTTACATCAGAGGCCCCATCACCTCAACTTTCCCCCTATACCTCAGATGCCCCTCTATACATAGGTCCCCTCATTGCATCAGCATCACATCCATAAATCAGAGATCCCCTATATATGAGTCCCACCATCACCCTCCCATGATATCTAAAGGTTCTCCACCACATCAGAGGCTCCCCTTCACATCAGAGACCCCATCAGCTCAGAGTACCCCCATACTTCAGAGGCCCCTGTATACATGAGCCCCCCATCACATGAGCATTGCCCCTATATATCAGAGACCCCCTATACATGAGTCCCACAATCACACCAGCATCCTCCCATCATATCTAAAGGTTCTCCACCACATCAGAGGCTCCCCTTTACATCAGAGACCCCAACAGCTCAGAGTACCCCCATAGTTCAGAGGCCCCTGTATACATGAGCCCCCCATCACATGAGCATTGCCCCTATATATCAGAGACCCCCTATACATGAGTCCCACCATCACATCAGCATCCTCCCCATCATATCTGAGGTTCTCCACCACATCAGAGGCTCCCCTTCACATCAGAGACCCCATCAGCTCAGAGTACCCCCATACTTCAGAGGCCCCTCTATACATGAGCCCCCCATCACATGAGTATTGCCTCTATATATCAGAGACCCCCTATACATGAGTCCCACCATCACATCAGCATCCTCCCCATCATATCAGAGGTTCTCCATGACATCAGAATCCCCCCTTTACATCAGAGGCCCCATCACCTCAACTTTCCCCCTATACCTCAGATGCCCCTCTATACATAGGTCCCCTCATTGCATCAGCATCACATCCATAAATCAGAGATCCCCTACTGTATATATGAGTCCCACCATCACCCTCCCATGATATCTAAAGGTTCTCCACCACATCAGAGGCTCCCCTTCACATCAGAGACCCCATCAGCTCAGAGTACCCCCATACTTCAGAGGCCCCTGTATACATGAGCCCCCCCCATCACATGAGCATTGCCCCTATATATCAGAGACCCCCCTATACAAGAGTCCCACAATCACATCAGCATCCTCCCCATCATATCAGAGGTACTCCATCACATCAGAATCCCCCCTTTACATCAGAGGCCCCATCACCTCAGCTTTCCCCCTATACCTCAGATGCCCCTCTATACATAAGTCCCACCATCATATCAGCATCCCCCCATTATATCAGAGGTTCTCCATCACCTCAGAGTCATTCCTATACTACAGAAGCCCCTCTATACACGAGCCCTCCCATCACATCAGTGTCACGCCTATGCTCATACATGAGTCCCACCGTCACATCAGCATCCCCCATCACATCAGAGTTCCTCATCACATCACAGGCCCCCGTCAAATCAGAGTACCTTCTATACCTCAGGGGCCACTCTATACATCAGAGTTGCCCATTGCAGCAGAGTCACCCCTATACATCAGATACCCCCTACCCAAATGGCACCTCAGTGTACCGAGGAACTCTGGTTGAGAAACACTGTTTTAGAAACACTACAGCCTCTTCTGCAAATTGAAATACCGTATATACTCGAGTATAAGCCGAGTTTTTCAGCACATTTTTTTGTGCTGAAAGTGCCCCCCTCGGCTTATACTCGAGTCAAACACTTTTCTGCAGCAGAGAATTACATTTTCCGACCCGACTTTGAGATCCTCTGTGAGATCCTTGTGGAAGCTGGAAATCGCTGTAGTAGGCATCGCAATTACAGTGGTCAATGTTCGTTTCTTGGGGCTTTGCATTGAGAAAATGCTGTGTTCACTGAATGGTGCCCATGCTCAGCAGGTGACCCCCTGTGTTCACTACGCAGAAGGGCGACTCCTCAGCACGGGACCCAGAAGCTAGTGGAGATCCCTGTAGCAGGTCTTCCAACTACAGTGATTTCCAGTTTCCACGGGAATCCCACAGGTATGGCATATACAGTACATACCTCCAATAGAACTACTGTGTGTAAAAATTACTATAGCTAAACTTCAGCTTTAACGCGCCGCACCAAGTATCAATTGCCCAGGTACAAATTTCTTCCAATATGCATTTGGATACAGGATGGAGCCAACACAATTTGGGAGCCTCAAAGTCACCTCCTTTATCAGGGCTTGAAAATGGGAAGATGTATGCTGGCCAGAATGGAATTTTAACAGGGTGGCACTCATCCTGTCTAAAAACTTTATATTCTCATCTTCTATTCTGCCCAGCATGTATCATTCCCCATTTTCAAGCCCTGATGAAGGGAGCAATTTTGAGGCTCCCGAAATGTGTTGGCTCCATCCTTTGTCCTAATTCTTAGTGGAATAAATTTGTACCTGGACAATTCATTCTTTTTATGACACAGTAAGTATTAAAAAATGTAACAGATTACTTTCAAATCGATAATACGATGGCTATTAGAAATGCGCAATTCATTTAGTTCCCAATTCGTTTTTTAACTAATTTTGACAAATTCGTTAATTCCGAATTTCTGAATTTCCGAATTTCCGAATTTTTCAATTTCCGAAATTTCCGAATTTCCGAATTTCAAAATTTGTGAAATTACGAATTTCCGAATTTCGCATTTTCGGATTTCCGAATTTCGGATTTTCGGATCTTCGGATTTCTGAATTTCGAATTTTCGAATTTCGAATTTTCGAATTTCGAATTTTCGAATTTCCAAATTTCGAATTTTCGAATTTCAAATTTCGAATTTTCGAATTTCCAAATTTCCAATTTTTCGAATTTCCAAATTTCGAATTTTCGGATTTCAGAATTTTCGGATTTTCGAATTTCGGATTTTCGGAAATTCAAAAATTAGAAAATTAGAAAATCAGAAAAAAAGAAAGAAAATCTGTTTAATTCTAAATAATAACTAACTATTAAATTTATCCAAAGTTACGAATTATCTGAAATAACGAATGCCGCATCAAATCAAATGGAACGTAATGATATAATAATAATAAATAACAATAATAATAATAAAACCTTTTTATTATTATTAATTATTTATTATTATTATTATTTATTATTAATTTGTTCCGTTCCATTTGTTTAGATGCGGCATTCGTTATTTCAGATAATTCGTAATAAATTCGTACTCGTTAAATTTAATAGTTATTAATTAAACTGATTTTCTTTCTTTTTTTCAGATTTTCAAATTTTGGGATTTTCAAATCTTTGAATTCCCGAATTCCGAAAATTCAGAAATTTGGAGTTCCGAAAGTCCGAAAATTTGGAATTCCGAAAAAAACGAAAATTCGGAATTCCGAAAATCCAAAATTCGGAAATTCGATAATTCGGAAATCCGAAAATTCGAAATTCGGAAATTCGGAATTCCGAAAAACCGAAAATTTGGAATTTCGAAAAACAGAAAATCCAAAATTCGGAAATTCGATAATTCAGAAATCTGAAAATTCGAAATTCGAAATTCGGAAATCAGGAAATTCGGAAATCAGAAAATCAGAAAATTCGGAAATTCAAAAATTCGGAAATTCAGAAATCCGAAAATTCAAAATTCGGAAATCCGAAATATAGAAATGTGAAAATTCCCGAAATTTCCGAATTCTGAATTTTCGAATTTCCAAATTTTCGAATTTCCAAATTTTCGAATTTCCAAATTTCCAAATTTTCGAATTTCCGAAAAAAGCAAAAAAACGAATGAAATGAAAACGAATATGAACTAATTTTTTGTCAGTGCACATGTCTAATGGTTATCCAATCAACTCCCTCGAAGAGACCATTTTCGTAATTAATAGATTATTGTACAGTCAACACATGAATACCAATTCATTTTATTTGATGTGATGGCGGAAAACCCTCACACTTATTCTTCTCTTTCCCAGAATACCAAATCAAGCTGACTGATCTGTCACGCAAGAAGTTTGTAGAGACCAATGATAAGGATGGTAAGACCAATATTCTAATTATTACTCACTGGCTTTTCTTTACCTTCTGAAATACTTTCCTGCAAGCAGTGTGTGGTGGGAACTATGTTTTATATCAGGGGTGGGCAACCCCCGGCACTGGTGCCGCAAGCAGCACACCTCTTTTACCGGCACTCGACTCCCTCCCCATCAGCAGAGCAGCGCAAGGAAGTGTCAGTGAGACACTAATGCATTCCAATTTCAGAATTCACCACACTGAGGGGAGGCACTGAGCCCCCACACATTGTAAAAGATGGGAAACATTGTTTGGTTTTCTAAACTTGCTGTAGCTGCGATCGTCAGGGGGGTTTGGGGGGGAAGTCCCTGTTTCCAGGAGGACTGTCATTGGCCACTGCTAAAGCCAATCATAGTCCTGCTAGCCCCACCCACCATCTGGAGGAAGATGACTCGTTGGTTGTCACTACCATCTCAGAAAGAAGGGATTTCACTGATTGAGAAAACCCCAATCAGGTGACAGTTTGTGGAATTACTGTTGAGTTTCTGGGAACTTTGTTGAAATTATTCCTGAACCTTTGCGTCACTTACTACTGAACCCTGGCACCCTGTGTCCCTTTAACCACTTAAGGACCGCCTCACGCCGATATACATCGCAGAATGGCACGGCTGGGCACAACCACGTACCTGTACGTGGCCCTTTAAGAGCCCAGCCGTGGGTCGCACGCGCGCCGCCGCGACCCGGACCTGAGCTCCGTGACTGTGACCGCGGCCGCTGGTGTCCCGCGATCGGGTCACAGAGCTGAATAACGGGGAGAGGTCTGTGTAAACAAACCTCTCCCGTTCTTCCTACACTGCCTGTCATTGATCCGGCTGTTCCCTGTCATCGAGAAAGCCGATCAGTGACGTCAGATGCAAAGCAAACGCCCCCTAATGTAAAAAAAAAAAACACACACACACACACACACTTAACCCCACCCCGCCCCCTAGTGGTTAACTCCTTCACTGCCAGTGTAATTTACACAGGAATCAATGCATTTAAATAGCACTGATTTCTGAATAAATGACAATGGTCCCAAAAATGTGTCAAAAATGACCGATGTGTCCGCCATAATGTCGAAGTCACAATAAAAAATCGCTGATCGCCGACATTACTAGTGAAAAAAAAAAATATTAATAAAAATGCTATAAAACTATCCCCAATTTTGTAAACGCTATAACTTTTGCGCAAACCAATCAATAATCGCTAATTGCGATTTTTTTTTTTTTACTAAAAATATGTAGAAGAATACGTATCGGCCTAAACTGAGGAAAATTTTTTATATATTTGTTGGGGATATTTATTATAGCAAAAAGTAAAAAATATTGCATTTTTTTCAAAATTGTCGCTCTATTTTTGTTTATAGCGCAAAAAATAAAAACCGCAGGGGCGATCAAATACCATCAAAAGAAAGCTCTATTTGTGGGAAAAAAAGGACGTCAATTTTGTTTGGGAGCCACGTTGCATGACCACGCAATTGTCAGTTAAAGCGACACAGTGCCGAATCGCAAAAAGGGGCCTGGTCCTTTGGCTGCAAATTGGTCCGGGGCTGAAGTGGTTAAGCCACAGCCAGCAAAAATATTGCGTTTTTTTTTGTTTATAGCGCGAAAAATAAAAACCGTAGAGGCGATCAAATACCACCAAAAGAAAGCTCCATTTGTGGGGAAAAAAGACGTCAATTGTGTTTGGGTGCAGCGCCGCACGACCGCGCAATTGTCAGTTAAAGCGACGCAGTGCCGAATCGCAAAAAATGGCCTGGTCATTCAGCAGCCAAATCTTCCTGGGCTGAAGTGGTTAGACAGCAGTGAGACAAGAACCTCAGTCTTCTCATTGTGACTAAGGGCGACATATTCCCATCTCAGAAAGTTGAGAGGTATGTCCAGAGACATACCAGACACATCCAAAGATGTACCAGACAGGTCCACAGATATACCAGACACGGCCACAGACATTTCAGACACGGCCACAGACACATCCATTGACATACCAGACATGTCCAAAGACATACCAGACATGTACAAAGACATACCAGACTCGTTCAAAGACATACCAGACACGTCCAAAGACATACCAGACACGTCCAAAGACATACCAGACACGTCCAAAGACATACCAGACATGTCCAAAGACATACCAGACACGTCCATAGACATACCAGACACGTCCAAAGACATACCAGACACGTCCAAAGACATACCAGACACGTCCAAAGACATACCAGACACGTACAAAGACATACCAGACATGTCCAAAGACATACCAGACACGTACAAAGACATACCAGACATGTCCATAGACATACCAGACATGTACAAAGACATACCAGACTCGTCCAAACACATACCAGACACGTCCAAAGACATACCAGACACGTCCAAAGACATACCAGACACGTCCAAAGACATACCAGACACGTCCAAAGACATACCAGACATGTCCATAGACATACCAGACACGTCCAAAGACATACCAGACACGTCCAAAGACATACCAGACATGTCCAAAGACATACCAGACACGTCCATAGACATACCAGACACGTCCAAAGACATACCAGACATGTACAAAGACATACCAGACATGTCCAAAGACATACCAGACATGTCCAAAGACATACCAGACATGTCCATAGACTTACCAGACATGTCCAAAGACATACCAGACATGTCCAAAGACATACCAGACATGTCCAAAGACATACCAGACATGTCCAAAGACATACCAGACATGTCCAAAGACATACCAGACATGTCCATAGACATACCAGACACGTCCAAAGACATACCAGACATGTACAAAGACATACCAGACATGTCCAAAGACATACCAGACACGTCCAAAGACATACCAGACACGTCCAAAGACATACCAGACACGTCCAAAGACATACCAGACACGTCCAAAGACATACCAGACACGTCCATAGACATACCAGACACGTCCATAGACATACCAGACACGTCCATAGACATACCAGACACGTCCAAAGACATACCAGACATGTCCATAGACATACCAGACACGTCCAAAGACATACCAGACATGTACAAAGACATACCAGACATGTCCAAAGACATACCAGACACGTCCAAAGACATACCAGACACGTCCAAAGACATACCAGACACGTCCAAAGACATACCAGACACATCCACAGACATACCAGACAAGTCCATAGACATACCAGACACGTCCAAAGACATACCAGACACGTCCATAGACATACCAGACACGTCCATAGACATACCAGACACGTACAAAGACATACCAGACACGTCCAAAGACATACCAGACACGTCCATAGACATATCAGACAAGTCCATAGACATACCAGACATGTACAAAGACATACCAGACACGTCCAAAGACATACCAGACACTTCCAAAGACATACCAGACACGTCCATAGACATACCAGACATGTCCATAGACATACCAGACATGTACAAAGACATACCAGACACGTCCACAGACATATGTCCAAAGACATCACAGACACACCCAAATACCTCAAGCTGTTAAAGGGACATTGGGGGCTGATTTTAGGCAAATTACGACAAGTAGTTAAAGCAGAGGCAGTTCACATTTCGCATATTTACAGGAGACAGCAGATGCAAAAGATAGCGACACACCGGTTTCACTGAACTGCGATAAATCTGTCGCTTTTCAAGGGCAGGTGAGCAAAATGTGTCAGAGTGCCCTCCATTGTATTTTAAATATTAAAAATATAAATAGACTACTTGCTGGAATTGCCTCTTGCAGAAGGCTTTAATGCCGGTGGAATGTGGACGTTTGCGGATGATTTTGGTCGTCTTTAATACCACGTCTTTTTCTTTGTCTTGTTCAGAGCAGAAGATTAAGCTGATGAAACGGTCATCGAAGAAATCTGGTAAGCAATTACTGGCAGGAGCTTTTCTTATTGCCATGCATGCTGAATGGAACACTAATCTTTCGGCAGGACAGGCACTTAAAGTGACGGTCACTTAAAAAAACAAAAACAAAGCTGGTACCAGGCAGTCAATAAAGCAGTCCATATTAGTGATGTGTCAATAGGAATGTGGGTGGGGGGGAAGTAATGCCGCATTTACACGGTCGGACTTCCCGGGATAACCTCCGTCGGCATTTCCAACGGAAAAATTTAAAACATGTTCTCTTTTTAAGTCTGTCGGAAATTCTGACAGAAATAGTCCGATGGGATACATACACACGGTCGGAATATCCGACCAAAAGCTCCCGTCTGACTTTCCCTGTTGGAAATTCCGACCGTGTGTATGTATCGGACTTTTTCTGTCAGAATTTCCGACAGACTTAGAGAACATGTTCTAAATTTTTCCGTCGGAAATGCCGACGGAGGTTATCCCGGGAAGTCCGACCGTGTGTACGCGGCATAAGAGAGGATTGGCGCGCTCCGACGCGATCCTGAGAGCTGCCACCAGGTATGCAAAGACATCTCTAGGTACCCACATACCTCCCAACTTTTTGAGATGGGAATGAGGGACACCTATCAGCAAAAGTATGCAGGCATAGGACACACCCCCTTGCCACGCCCCCTTAAAGGGGAATTGTACAAAAAACAAGATTGGTTAAATCCACAAGTGCTTTTTTTTTTACCACTACTATTCCTTTATATTGGCTTTTGGAATTTACAAATGCAGCAATTTAGAAATCAGATGAAAGGTTTAGCGCTGGGAAACACTTTTTGATAGATAAAAAGTGCATTTTATATACAACTATACAGATCAGACCAAAATGAGGGACAAATGGGGAGGAATGAGGGACAGAGGGACATTACTCGAAATCAGGGACAGTCCCTCGAAATCAGGGACAGTTGGGGGCTATGGGTATCCATAGTATAATTTATAGCAGCCCTCTCTTTTTAGGTGATAAGGCCCCATTGAAATTTCACTTGACCTCCGGAAGGTTTACCACTCCCCTTTCCTGGCCAGACCATTTTTTGCGATACGGCACTAAGTTACTTTAACTGACACCTGCCACGCGGCTCGCATACTTCAAAGTCTTGCAGGACACGGCTGCTAACGGGAACGGAGTTCCTGTTGTGGAAAAAGTACAGGAACTCCGTTCCCATGCGTTCCCGCAGGACTTGAGCCCTGAATCTATCTATCTATCTATGTATATAGATAGATAGATAGATAGATAGATCTTATATATTGTAGCAGAGCGTCCCAGAGAGAGCCAGGAGAAGTCTTGTTCGGGGTTTATACATCTCCCAGGCTCCTCTCATATACATTCAGAGGTCTCTGATACATGATCCAGTTCGGATCTTAGTCCTCTTCCCCAGGCTAATTTAAGCTCACCTGAGCAGACAGCCTTTGCTCTCTGCCTGGGACCACAAAATCCATCTGATTTTTTCCGACGGATTTTGTCCGACACTGGTGTTGCGTACACACGGTCGGACAAAGTTGTCGGAAAATCCGATCATTCTGAACGTGGTGACGTTTGTTGCCTATGACGAAACTATGTAGAGGCTAGTAGCCAATAGCTTTGGTCTTGTAATGTGATCTGAGCATGCGTGGCACTTTGTCCGTCGGAATTCGCTACACACCATCGGAAAAAGTCCGATAGGACTTTGTTGTCGGAAAATTTGAGAGCAGGAGATAAAACTTTGTCCGTCGGAAAAGCCGACGGAAAAAGTCCGATGGAGCCTACACACGGTCGGAATTTCCAACAACATTGTCCGATAGGACATTTTCCGTCGGAAAATCGGACCGTGTGGACGGGGCATTAGAGTACAAAGAAGAGAGAGAAAGGGTAAAGCACAGCTGAAGATCATGGGAAATAAATGAGATAAGGTTTGGGCTTTCCTGCCCTTGTTCCCCCACCCACTTCCTTTCCTTCCTATCACCTTGTCCAGTGCACTCCATCTATTCATCCCACTGAGAGTACCGAGAAAGCACACTAACTGGAAGTCCAAGGAGGCCACACATTATCATATTTCCAAGGACAACCCCTGTTCATATAGGTAATCTTATACATAGGTAGGGCGCATCCACCACGGCCTCCCAGGGGGAGTCGACGAGGTCCATTTTAACAAGATTTCTTTTTTGGCATAATACAAAGGATAGGAGATCAGTGATTTGGCATGGTGAGAGCGTTGGTCATCCTCGTGAATACCTAGTAGGGATAACACCCCATACACACTATTAGATTTTCTGCAGATTTTTGTCTTCAGATTTACCAAAACCATGTATTGCAAGGGCCTGCCTGATTGCATACAAATTGAAACTCTTAACCACTTGCCGCCCGCCATATAGCAGAATGACGGCGGTAAAGTGGTTTCAAAATCCTGACTGGGCCCCCCCGAGGATGCCCACACTGGACCACCAGGGACGCCACCAGACCACCAGGGATGCCCAGCACCAGGTATGCCACCCTAGACCACCAGGGATGCCAGTCAGTGCCCACAATGGATGCCAATCAGTGCCCACAATAGGCATCACTGATTGGCATGCATTATTGTTTGGCACTGATTGGCATCCATCAGTACAATACAATACAATACAATGCCGCCTATCAGTGCCCATCCGTGCCACCTATCAGTGCCCATCCGTGCCACCTATCAGTGCCCATCCATGCCGCCTATCAGTGCCCATCCATGCTCATCCGTGCTGCCTATACATGCCCATCCGTGTCGCCTATCCATGCCAATCCGTGCCACCTATCACTGCCAATTTGTGCCACCTATCAGTGCCCATCCGTGTCGCCCATCAGTGCCACCTATCAGTGCCCATCAGTGCCGCCTATCAGTGCCACTTCATTGGTGCCACCTCATCGGTGCCCATCAGTGCAGCCTCATCAGTGCCCGTCAGTGCAGCCTCATCAGTGCCCATCAGTAAAGGAGAAAACGTACTTATTTACAAAGATTTAAAACTGAAACAGTTTTGGTCTTTTTTTATTTATTTAGCAAAAATAAAAACCGTAGAGGGGATCAAATACCACCAAAAGAAATCTCTATTTGTGGGAACAAAATGCTAAAAATGTAGTTTGGGTACAGAGTAGCATGACCGCACAATTGTCATTCAAAGTGCGACAGCGCTGAAAGCTGAAAATTGGTCTGGGCAGGAAGGTGTTTAAGTGCCCGGTATTGAAGTGGTTAAGAGTTTTGATAAATATGGTTTTGGTAAATCTGAAGACAATTATCTGCAGAAAATCTAATAGTGTGTATGGGGCTTTATTCCGGGGAGGTAGAGACAACTGAAACCTGAGATCATTCTCTGTGAAAATATAGGACCCATCTCAGAACATGAAAGTATGATCCAATGGACTCCAGGGGCAACTAGGGTCTCGCTCCAGGTACATTCTGTGGAGTCTCAAAGGAGTGTAATATGCCCCGTGTAAAAATTAGACATGTGCAATTAGTTTCGTTTTTTTTCGTTTTTCTTTTTTTTTTCGTTATATTCGTTCATTCGTTATCGTACGAATGAACGAACGATTCGCAAAAAATTTTAACGAATCGTTCGAATCGAACGAATTCGAAAACAACGAAAATCTGAAAAAAACAAATTAGAAACAACGAATCTACGAAAGAAGAAAATCCGAAAAACAAAAACAGGAACAACGAAAATCAAAATGAACGAAAAAATCCGTACATTCGTAACTTTTTTTTTTTTTTGTTGAATTGGTAATTTTCCGTGTCCCTTACAATGGCGCTGCTTAACGTGCCTCGAATGGATTGAACGAAAAAATTCGTACATTCGTAACTTTTTTTAAAAATTTTTTTTCGATTCGTAATTTTCCGTGTCTCTTACAATGGCGCTGCTTAACGTGCTTCCAATGGATTGAACGAGAAAATTCGTACATTCGTAACTTCTTTTTTTTTTTGAATTGGTAATTATCTGTGTCCCTTACAATGGCGCTGCTTAACGTGCTTCGAATGAATTGAACGAAAAAATTCGTACATTCGTAACTTTTTTTTTTGTGATTCTTAATTTTCCGTGTCTCTTACAATGGCGCTGCTTAACGTGCTTCAAATAGATTGAACGAAAAAATTCATACATTCGTAACTTTTTTTTTTCGATTTGTAATTTTCCGTGTCTCTTACAATGGCGCTGCTTAACGTGCTTCGAATGGATTGAACGAAAAAATTCGTACATTCGTAACTTTTTTTTTCGATTCGTAATTTTCCGTGTCTCTTAAAATGTAATAATAGCATACACATTACATAAAATTATGAATTATGCTCCGATTACGAATCTACGAATGTTACGAAAGTACGAATAAATACGAATGCGTCCGAATTTCGAAAAAACGAATAAACAAAAATTAAACTAACGGAAAAACGAATCAACGAAAAAATAACTCTTACGAAAATACGAATCGTTACGAATGCGAACACCGACGACTTACGAATTTTCGAATCAACGGAAACGAAAGAAACGAAACGAAAATAAACAAATTTTTCTGTTGTGCACATGTCTAGTAAAAATATGAAATGAATTACGAATATGAATAATGCCGATGATCTGATCGCTTTGATTCCCTCAACAGTCCAGCAAAACAATCTACGAAGCTCCTCACCATTTCTACAAATTGGAGGATATAAATCGGTCAGCGCTACACCTGGAGAAAACATTAGCCTGATGTGTAAATTCCACACGGATCCCTCCATGGAGCTGACCATGTTAGACATACGCTGGGCCAAGGACGGTGCCACCATATGGGTCTTCAACAAAGATTTAGAGGAGGATGACGCCAAGATGGAAGAACTTTTTGGAGGAAACGCAACCTGGAATTTGACTTCCGTCCAGACGACAGACAGCGGGAATTACACCTGCACCATCAGATACCGCTCAATGGAGCGTCGCTTACTCACTGTTGTCGATGTGAAAGGTAGGTGATAGCTCCTCTTATTGAGGTCAGTTTATCCAAAACTGAGTATCCATCCACAAGTTTCTCTCACATAGAGCCCAGCGGGAGAGATATCTCTGCCATGGTTCAGTTTTCAGCCACCTTCAGCTGTTGTGTGTTTCAGTTCCTCCTGTTACATTCTCAACAATATAAATAAAATAAAAAAAATCCAGCAGGGAAGATGGGACCCCTCATAATGGGCACAACAGGTGTACAGGCTTGGGAACTCAGCACAGGGAGGGTGGTAACCCCTCATAAGGGGTACTGCGGGGGTGTGCAGGTCCAGAAACTCAGCACAGGGATGGTGAGAACCCTTCATAATGGGCACAGCAAGAGTGCACACCTGGGAACTCAGCACAGGGATGGTGGGAACCCCTCATAATGGGCACAACAGGTGTACAGGCTTGGGAACTCAGCACAGGGAGGGTGGTAACCCCTCATAAGGGGTACTGCGGGGGGGTGCAGGTCCAGAAACTCAGCACAGGGATGGTGAGAACCCTTCATAATGGGCACAGCAAGAGTGCACACCTGGGAACTCAGCACAGGGAGGGTGGGAACCCCTTATAATGGGCACAGCAGGTGTACAGACCTGGGAACTCAGCAGAGGGATGGTGGGAACCCCTCATAATGGGCACAGCAGGTGAACAGACTTGGGAACTCAGCACTAGGATGGCGGGAACCCCTCATAAGGGGTACAGCTTGTATGCAGATCCAGAAACTCAGCACAGGGATGGTGGGAACCCCTCATAATGGGCATAGCAAGAGTGCACACTTGGGAACTCAGCACAGGGATGGTGGGAACCCCTCATAAAAGGAGTACAGCGGGTGTGCAGATTCAGAAACTCAGCACAGGGATGGTGGGAACCCCTCATAATGGGCACAGCAGGTGTACAGACTGGGAACTCAGCACATGGATGGTGGGAACCCCTCATAATGGGAATAGGAGTTGTACACACTTAGAAATTCAGCAGAGGGATGGTGGGAACCATCATGATGGACGCAGCAGGCATTCAGACCTGGGAACACAGCACAGGAATGGTGGAAACCTCAAATAAAGGGTACATCAGGTAAGCAGACCCAAGAACTCAACCTTTCTTAACTACATTCACAATGAAAATAAAAAATGGCAGAGGTTCCACTTTAACCACATCAACACCACCATATAGTAAAAATGCCCAAGAGGTGGCTTTCTTTTCTTTCATAAACGGCACTGCAGAAAACACACACGGGTCAGTGTGCCCTTTCAAAGTATGTCTGTGCCTTATCATCTCTGTGATGACCAATCACATTACATTTGTGATCAATCACTTATATTTAGAAGCCCTCCCCTTCCTGTTCTGGCAATTCTTAGTAATGCTGCTCCCGCTGACCACAAACTAAATGGGGCGATGCTGGGTATCAAGGGGGTACACTGAGTACAAGGCATATTGACCTGGCATTTTAGGGCTTAAAAAATGTGATTAAAGCATCAGTTTTTTTTCAAAAATGTTTTTCCCCTTATACAGTTGTGCTCATAAGTTTACATACCCTGGCAGAATTCATGATTTCATGGCCATTTTTAAGAGAATATGAATGATAACACAAAACCTTTTCTTTCTCTCATGGTTAGTGTTTGGCTGAAGCCATTTATTATCAACCAACTGTGTTTACTCTTTTTAAATCATAATCACAATAGAAACTACCCAAATGGTCCTGATCAAAAGTTTACATACCCCAGTTCTTAATACCGTGTATTGCCCCCTTTAACATCAATGACAGCTTGAAGTCTTTTGTGGTATTTGTGGTTGAGGCTCTTTTATCTTCTCAGATGGTAAAGCTGCCCATTCCTCTTGGCAAAAAGCCTCCAGTCCCTGTAAATTCTTGGGCTGTCTGGCATGAACGGCACGTTTGAGATCTCCCTAGAGTGGCTCCATGATATTGAGGTCAGGAGACTGAGATGGCCACTCCAGAACCTTCACTTTATTCTGCTGTAGCCAATGACAGGTCGACTTGGTCTTGTGTTTTGGATCATTGTCATGTTGGAATGTCCAAGTACGTCCCATGCCCAGCTTCCTGGCTAATGAATGTTCCTCCAGTATTTTTTGATAACATACTGCATTCATCTTGCCATCAATTTTGACCAAATTTCCTGTGTCTTTGTAGCTCTCACATCCCCAAAACATCAGCGATCCACCTCCGTGTTTCACAGTAGGAATGGTGGACTTTTCATCATAGGCCTTGTTGACTCCTCTCCAAATGAAGTGTTTATGGTTGTGGCCAAAAAGCTAAATTTTGGTCTCATCACTCCAAATGAGAAAATGCCAGAAGGTTTGAGGCTTCTCTCTGTGCTGTTTGGCGTATTGTAAGCGGGATACTTTGTGGTATTTGCGTAGTAATGACTTTCTTCTGACGACTCGGTCCATGCAGCCCATCTTTCTTCAAGTGCCTCCTTATTGTGCATCTTGGAACAGCCACACCACATGTTTTCAGAGAGTCCTGTATTTCACCTGAAGTTAATTGTGGGTTTTTCTTTGCAACCCAAACAATTTTCCCTGCAGTTGTGGCTGAAATTTTAGTTGGTCTACCTGACCGTGGTTTGGTTTCAACAGAACCCCTCATTTTCCACTTCTTGATTAGAGTTTGAACACTGCTGATTGGCATTCTCAATTCCTTGGATATCTTTTTATATCCCTTTTCTGTTTTCTACAGTTCAACTACCTTTTCCCGCAGATCCTTTGACAATTCTTTTGCTTTCCCCATGACTCAGAATCCAGAAATGTCGGTGCAGCACTGGATGAAAGATGCAAGGGTCTGTCAGGAGTCCAGAAACTCATTGACCTTTTATACACACACACACTATACACATGCACGGGAGGTGGCTGTTTTTTTATGTGCGGGGGCGGCTTTCTTGCTGCCCCCCCTCCAAAGTGCCACCCCAAGCCTGGGCCTTGTTGGCCTAGGCCAAGATAAAGCGTTGTCACAGTCCACCCCTACATAAAAGTCTCCATTACAGTCCACCCCTACATGAAAGTCTCCATCACAGTCCGCTCCTATATGAAAGCCTTCATCACAGTTCACCCTTACATAAAAGTCTCCATCACACTTCACTCCTACATGAAAGCCTCCATCACAGTTCACCCCTACATAAAAGTCTCCATTACAGTCCACTCCTATTTGAAAACCTCCATCACAGTTCACACCTACATAAAAGTCTCCATCACAGTCCACCACTACATAAAAGTCTCCATCACAGTCCAGACTCCATCACAGTTCACCCCTACATAAAAGCCTCCATTACAGTCCACCCCTACATAAAAGTCTCCATCACAGTCCAGCCTCCATCACAGTTCACCCCTACATAAAAGTCTCCACCACAGTTCACCCCTACATAAAAGTCTCCATCACAGTCCACCCCTACATAAAAGTCTCCATTACAGTCCACTCCTACATGAAAGCTTCCATCACATTTCACCTCTACATGAAAGTCTTCATCACAGTCCACTCCTACATGAAAGTCTTCATCACAGTCCGCTCCTATATGAAACTCTTCTTCACAGTCCACTCCTACATGAAAGCCTCCATCATAGTCCACTCCTACATGAAAGTCTTCATCACAGTCCACTCCTACATGAAAGTCTTCCTCACAGTCCACTCCTACATGAAAGTCTTCATCACAGTCCACTCCTACATAATAGTCTTCATCACAGTCCACTCCTACATGAAAGTCTTCTTCACAGTCCACTCCTACATGAAAGCCTCCATCACAGTCCACTCCTACATGAAAGTCTTCATCACAGTCCACTCCTACATGAAAGCCTCCATCACAGTCCACTCCTACATGAAAGTCTTCATCACTGTCCACTCCTACATGAAAGTCTTCATCACAGTCCACTCCTACATGAAAGTCTTCATCACAGTCCACTCCTACATGAAAGTCTTCATCACAGTCCACTCCTACATGAAAGTCTTCATCACAGTCCACTCCTACATGAAAGTCTTCCTCACAGTCCACTCCTACATGAAAGTCTTCATCACAGTCCACTCCTACATAATAGTCTTCATCACAGTCCACTCCTACATGAAAGTCTTCATCACAGTCCACTCCTACATGAAAGTCTTCATCACAGTCCACTCCTACATGAAAGTCTTCATCACAGTCCACTCCTACATGAAAGCCTCCATCACAGTCCACTCCTACATGAAAGTCTTCATCACAGTCCACTCCTACATGAAAGACCTCTAGCCTATACAATCCCTTCTATCCTGAATCCCAGAGACCAGTCCATACATAACTAATTTGCTTATTATTTCTTTGTACAGACAAATTGGACC
>CM053031.1:277227092-277365764 GCA_028564925.1 Lithobates sylvaticus
CTCCCAGCACCATGTCACCATCCAGTATGATCAGACCTCCCCCTGCCAGGGAGAAGCTCTGATCTCTGCTATCAGACTGGATGTAAATACAGCTGGATGAGAGGAGATGAGGAGAGGAGATGAGGAGAGGAGAGGACAGCCTGAACAACATAACATGTAGCATTATCCACTCGTGCCAGGCTGCCCCTCCCCCCACCTGACACACATTAAACAGTAGCAGCCCAGATGAACTGTCTCCGGAATGTGCCTCTCAAGTCTCAACTCTTCAGTGCACTCCCCTCCTCCCCCCCTGCTGCACGTCTAAGAGCACCTAAAACGTTTCCTAATCTTACCTGTCCCGATCACTGGTCGACTCCTCTGCTCCTGTTCAGAGACCTGCAGCCAGGATGAGTGATTCGTAAAACCGGAAGTGATTGGCTGGTCCGATAAAAGCACCGCCCTACATCCTATGGACCAGCCAATCACTATCCACCATCAGGACACAATGCAGAAGAATGCCCCAATGAGCGTCTTGTGGCACTCTGCATAGCGCCACAAAGCATAAAAAAAACCTGCAAATGAAGCGTTTTGCCGGCAATCACGGGATTGCATTGGCATGACGCTCCCATAGTGCACTGTGGCCGGCGCCCGCCCCGAACACAGTGCACTTAAAGGAACCTTTTTAAAAAAAAAATTTTTTTTTTTTTTTTTTTTAAAAGGGACATTTTTTTTTTTTTTAAATTTTTTTTTTTTGTGACTGGATTTGGGGGGGCGGCGCCCATGCGCCCCCTATGGACGGGCCGCCACTGCCTGTAATAAATAATAATGAATTATCGCATTCATGAACAAAGTATCTCAGCGCTGCCAACTGATGCCACACAATCAATATTAGTCCGCCTTGGCAATGCAATCGAAATTGAGTCTAAATCGATCGGAAGGGATGTTATGGCTATTTTAACCGTTTGCCGGTCTGATTGTTTTGATCAAATCACACATCGATTGGATAAAAAAAAAAAAAATATAGCCACAATTACAGGTATCTAACAAAATGCTAAAAATTCTAAAATAAGCTACAGATACATAGTAGGTCCAATCTTGCATACTGAATGTATGTTCGTTTTTTAGTTCAGAATTTAATTATTCTTCATTGCAGTGACCGGGGGTCTGTCACAATTATAAAAAAATCAAAAAAAAATCACCAAAACAATATAAAAACAAAACACAAAAAATCACTTACCAATCTCGCAAATCCTTGCTGGTCTCAAAAGTATTCTACAAAATGCCACAAATTCTAAAACAACAACCATTGCTAGAGCTACATGGCTATGGAAGAGCCTCCGAATTCTGACTTTGAAACTCAGAATTCTAACTTTTAATTTCAGAATTCTGACTTTTAATTTCAAAATTCTGACTTTCAAACTCAGAATTCTAACTTTTAATTTCAGAATTCTGACTTTCAAACTCAGAATTCTGACTTTCAAACTCAGAATTCTAACTTTTAATTTCAGAATTCTGACTTTTAATTTCAAAATTCTGACTTTCAAACTCAGAATTCTGACTTTCAAACTCAGAATTCTAACTTTTAATTTCAGAATTCTGACTTAATTTCAAAATTCTGACTTTCAAACTCAGAATTCTGACTTTCAAACTCAGAATTCTAACTTTTCATTTCAGAATTCTGACTTTTAATTTCATAATTCTGACTTTCAAACTCATGAATTCTGACTTTCAAACTCAAAATGTAGTAAAAAAACATTTTTTTAACTCAGAATTCTACAAAAAAAAAAAAATATATATATTTTTTTCAAACAGAATTCTGTAAAAAAAAATAAAAAATTCTGATGGCCCCAGGGCTCTTCCATACATGGCAGGTCTATTCTTGCATACTGAATGTTTTTGATTTTAGAATGAAAATTTTCTTTATTGCATTTTGTTGGGATCTGTCACAATTAGCAATAAAAAGGAAAAAAAAATAAAAAAAAGTCCCAAAAAAAAATCACCTACCAGTCATGCAAATCCTTGCTGGTCTTAAAAGTATGCCATGATATGCCACAAACGCTAAATAAATAAGCTTTGCCACAGCTACATGGCAGCTACATTCTTGCATACCAGATGAGTGCAAGTTTTTGATTTCAGAATTTAATTATTCTTCATTGCAGTGACTGGGGTCTGTCACAATTATAAAAAAAAAATCACCAAAACAAAAACAAAAAATTCACTAAATCCACTTACCAGTCATGCAAATCCTTGCTGGTCTTAAAAGTATTCTACAAAATGCCACAAATTCTGAAACAAAAACCATTGCTACAGCTACATGGCAGGTCTGTTCTTGCATACTGACTGCTTTTGAATTTTAGAATTAAATTTTTCTTTATTGCATTTTGCACATAGTGGGGGTCTGTCACAATTAGCAATAAAAAGAAAAAAAAATCACAAAAAAATAAATAAAATTACCTACCAATCATGCATCATCCTTGCTAGTTTAAAACTATGCCAGGATATGCCACAAACTCTAAAAAAAAAATTGCCACAAAATTAACAAAAAAAACTCCATTCTTGCATACTGGATGTAAGCAAGTTTTTAATTTTATGTTCTTTATTGTATTCAAAAATGAGTCAACTAAATCATTGGCCAATCATCGGTGTATCCCCATTTACTTGACAAGGGGGATCATGGCCGCGACACGTGTATACCCTCATACGGCTGCCTTTGCAGCTTGGGTGAAGAGGGTGATAAAAATGCAGCTCAACCACCTGTTTTTATCAGACCTCCACACAGGCCTTCAACTTTTTAAATATTACATTATGATTCTTGATTCGTTTTTCCCAAGATGTCAATTTTTAGTGCTATCATTCTTTCCATTTGACGCTGCTTATTAGGCCTCATGCATGCTGGACGCTATGAAAACGCCAGTACCGTTAGCTTTACAAAGCTGTAGAATTACATCGTTTTTTGCATCGTTTTTGTAGTAGCTTTTGCGTTTTTTATCGCTTTTTAGCAAAACCATACTCCCACAAAAACGTATGGCTCAAAAAACACTCATAAACGCACAATAGCCGTGTTTTTCTGCGTTTTTCAAAGTTAGAGCGTTTTTGCAGCTGAAAACTCCTCTTCGACCCCACTAGTTCTGGGGGGGGGGGGGGGGGGGGGGGGTTCAGCCAGAAAACGCCCCTGCCAAAAAAACGCTGATAACAGCTTTTGTGTGCATGGACACATAGGACAGTGATGGCAAACCTATGGCACGCGTGCCACAGCTGGCACGCAGAGCCATCTCTGTGGGCACACTAGAGGGTCCAGGACAGAGTTAGAGGTCCCTCTCTCCTCTCAGCCCCCCTCCCTCTCTTTCAGCCCCCCTCTTTTTCCATACCCCCCTCTTTGTGTCCCCCTCTCTGTTCCCCCTCTCTCTCAGCTCACCCCTCTCTCAGCATCTCTATCCCTCTCTCTCTGTCCCATCTACCTCTCGACCCTCTCCCTCTCTCTCTCTCCCTCTCTCTCAGTCCCCCTCTCCCCTCCCCTCTCTCAGCCCCCTCCCTCTCAGCATCTCTCTCACACCCCTCACTCTCCCTGTCCCCTCCCCTCTCTCTCTCTCACCCTCTCACTCTCTCGCTGTCCCCTCTCTCTCTCTCACCCCTCACTCTCGCTGTCCCCCCTCTCTCTCTCTCTCGCCCCCCTCTCTCTCACCCCCTCTCTCTCTCACACCCCCCTCTTTCTCTCACACAACCCTTCTCTCTCTCTCTCTCACACAACACCTCTCTCTCTCTCACACAACCCCTCTCTCTCACTCAAACAACCCCTCTCTTTCGCTCAGCCCCCCTCTCTCGCGAATTGCTGTGTTGGCACTTTGCAACACAAGACCAATGTATTTATTTCAGTTTGGGCACTCAGGCTCAAAAAGGTTCGCCATCACTGACATAGGATAACATGCAGGGGAGTTTAGAAAAAAAACACCGAAGCCAAAAACAGCCGCTGTAAAAAGGTCAGTATGCACGAGGCCAAAGGCTCTAATCACCTCTGTGTTTTTTTTTTCCTTTTTTTTTTTTTTTTTTTTTTAGAAGTCAAGTTTTTATGTTTTATAGTAACAAAAAGTTTGTTGAATGGTAAAAATATAGAAAAATATAGAAAAAAATGTAAACAAATATAAAAACGAAAGTGTTTGTGTGCATTTATTAAAATATTATAAATTGTCGCATGCATTGGATATTCAGTAAGTGAATGGCGAAGACTGAAAAGTAAATAAGTAATTAAAAAAAAATTGTCAAAATAATGACTGCAATAAAATTGTGCCTTTTGTGATAAAAGTGTTTATTTTTATTGAGTATTGATTCTATTTGAATAATTGATTAATTAAAAAAAAAAATTTGAATAATTGATGAGGGGGATTTTCAGCAGTTGAATGGGTTATGAAGAAATGACAATCCAAAGGTTGATGGTCATCATTCCTGGGGGTAAAGCAGTTTTAGGGGCGCTCAATGTTAGGGCCACACTGAGAAATCTGGTTGCCTCTAGGCACACCTATATTATCAAGCTCTGGGAGAATCAAAAAGAAAAAAAAAATGACTCACAATTACTTCTTTTATGATGTTGTTTTATCTTCAGAGATGTGGCACTTCCATGGGTGAAAAGTTGATGCCCACATAGGCCAACCTGTTTATGGGTTGGTGGGAGAAGCACCACATCCCTGCAGATTGGATTGGGTGCTTCTTCCAATACACTGACAATATAATCTTTATTGTAGACGAGGTCTTTCAATCGATGAGTTTTTGGGATATTTAACCACTTCAATACCGGGCACTTAGACACCTTCCCGCCCAAGCCAGTTTTCAGCTTTCAGCGCTGTCGCAATTTGAATGGTCATACCACACTGTACCCAAACTAATTTTTTATCATTTTGTTCCCACAAATAGAGCTTTCTTTTGGTGGTATTTGATCACCTCTGCGATTTTTATTTTTTGCGCAACAAATAAAAAAAGAAGTTTTTCTTTGTTTCTGTCATTTATTTTGTAAATAAGTTTTCTTCTTCAATGATGGGCACTGATAAGGCGGCACTGATGGGCACTGATGAGGTGGCACTGATGGGCACTGATAATGGGCACATCAGTGCCACCTAAGAGTGCCCATCAGTGCCACCTATGAGTGCCCCTATCAGTGCCCATCAGTGCCCACCCATGCCTATCCGTGCCACTTATCAGTGCTACCCATAAGTACCCATCAGTGCCACCTACGAGTGCCCATCAGTGCCACCTATGAGTGCCCATCAGTATCACCTATGAGAGCCCATCAGTGCCGCATATCAGTGCCACCCATCAGTGCCACCTACGAGTGCACTGATATGCGGCACTGATGGGCTCTCATAGATGACACTGATGGGCACTCATAGGTGGAACTGATGGGTACTTATGGGTGGCACTGGTGGGTACTTATGGGTGGCACTGATAGGTGGCATGGATGGGCACGGATGGGCACTGATAGGTGGCCCTGATGGACACTGATGGGTGGCACTGATGACACTTATGGGTGGCATTGCTAGGCATTAGTCATTGTATCTGTTACTTTATGGTGCCAATCAGTGCCCACATCTGGATGGCCATGGGGTACATACCTGGCCAACCACATGTTGCCCACTTCCCTGGTGGTCCTTGCGGCTTCTCTGGTGGTCCAGTGGGGGCATCCGAGGGGGGGCTGCGCTGATTGTTTATCAGCGCAGCCCCCTTCGGATGCCCCCACTGGACCACCACTGGACCACCAAACCCCTCTTGTCAGGAGAGCCGCCGTCTGTCTGTCAGACGTGAGTGAGGAAAAGCCGATCAATGGATTTTCCTGTTTACATCGTGATCAGCCGTGATTGGACACGGCTGATGACTTGGTAAAGAGTCTCCAACGGAGGCTCTTTACCAAGATCGGTGTAGTGGTGTGTCAGAGTGACCACCGATCGCTGCGATGCATGTCCCCACAGGCGCGCGGCGGCTGTTATCCTGAAGGACGTCATATGGCGCCCAGTCAGGATAACTGAACCACCGCTCGGCCGTCATTTTGCTATAGGCCGGGCGGGAAGTGGTTAAATGAGAGCTCTTGTAATTTGAGGTTCGCTGGAACTGAACAAATTCCGAGTATTGGATACAGGTACCTGGATATTTCCCTGATGGGTTTAGTGAGTGATCGTAGGATCCAAACACAATATTAACCGAAACCCAACTTCTAGAAATTCTCTCCTATGGCCATACCAAATGGCCATTTTAATAGGATTAGGTGGGATTGCTCTACTTTAGATGGGTATGACAGGGAGGTACAAGTGATGCAGGTTTGAGGGAGGTCCCATCCCAGGAAGTGCATTTGGTAGCTAATGAGCGCCCTCTGTAGGTGATATTCTATCCCCAAGTCATTTTCGTTATAAATGACAACAAAGGAATACCTGGTTAGGTAGAGTAGGTTTCTACAAATGTGGATTTGAAATTAGAGAATTGGTGAACTGCAAGAGCAGATACCAGGTAAATTATATCTTCCACAATGTGTAAAAAAAAAAAAAAACGTATGGTGGAACAACAAGAAGATTACGTGACCCAATATGTGATCACCTCTCTACTATTAGGACTCACAAGAAAACGAACTAAGCAAATCATTTCGTAGAGTGATATGAATCTAAACTGGACACTTTTGGAGTCTAGATCAGTGGTCTCCAAACTGTGGCCCGCGAGCCGAATGCAGCCCTTTTCTTGCCTTTATCTGGGCCCTCTGGGCACCATTCCTCACACCGACATCAGCAATGGGGCACTATTCCTCCCAATGATACCAATAGTGAGTTCGGGCCGAACATTGGCTGTTCGCCTCGTTCGGGGCACACCCGAATTTGCAGGGTGTTAGACACCGACTGCCCTGCAATGCACTGCGCGCGGCACAGTGCATTCTGCGCCCTGACTGGGCAAAGCTTTGCCCAATCAGGGCACAGTAAAAGCTGGTTGTTAATAAGCGGGGCCAGGAAGCCGGACGCGGAGTCCTCAACCGATGAGTCATCAGCTGTCAGTGGGCTTCCCCGCTGACAGATGAATTTAAAAAAAAATTTGCCCACCCCTTGTGACTTTACCGAGCCAGCATGCACCAGTCCGTGATGTCACAAGGGGGGGGTGGTGCCATCAGGTGGCGTTGCCAGGTGGCCCTGACCTTACATATATAAGAACTGTCAAATCACAGAGGAGGCATTCAGCGGTTGGCCGCCAATGAAAGTGGAGAGGTTTTTTTTTTTGTTCTTTTTTGGGTCGGCAGGTGGCATGATTGAGGTTTTTTTTTATTAAGGAATAAATAAAGGAGTTGTTAAAAACTGTCCGTGTTTATTTTACTCTTTGGCGCTTTTTTGGTGAACGGGTACCATACTCATTTACATGGGGGGGGTGGGGTCAGGGTTCCCCTTTGTTAAAGGGGGCTTCTAGATTCCGATAAGCCACCCACCTGCAGACCCCGACAACCACAGCCCAAGGTTGTAGGGAAGAGACCCTTGTGCCCATCAACATGGGGACAAGGTACTTTGGGGGGGCCCCCTGCCCCAAAGCAAACCCCCCCCCCCCAAGTTGAGGGCATGTGGCCTGGTATGGTTCGGGATGTGGGGGCTGCTCGCACGTCCCCCCTTTCCTGACCTGCTAGGCTGCATGCTCAGATAAGGATCTGGTATGGATCTTGGGGGGAACCCCACACCATTTTTTTTTTTTAAATGTTCGCGTTTTTTTTTTTTTTTTTTTTTTTTTTCAATAGCCGGCAATTGCAATCACAAGTCAATTAAAATGTGATTTGACTTTTTTTTTTCATAAATGTCTTTATTGCTGCAGCATATTCTATACACGGTACACGGATGCCCCACTTTACAGGCACACCAAGGGGACCCCCAGGCACTATATTTAAAGGAATCCTCTCCAAATCACCAAATTTCCCCTCCTTGAACAATTCTTATCCCCTGCCGCCCCCCAAAAAATTCCCCCTCCCAACACAAATCCCCCCCAACCTTATTGTGGTGCCCCCCTTCATCTCACATGATACCACAGTGCCCAGGGCAGCCACCCCACCTGCCCACCCCTTGTCCTGGCCCTGGGTGAGTTGCATGGGTGTTTGGGTAATATTCTGCTGAATATGGCTGTATTCAGTCATCTCTACGTGGTCTTCATCTGAGGATTGTGGGGCCTGTTAATGCTTACCGCCCTCAGCCAGCATGTGCTCCTAGTGATAAGAGGGTATTATTTACTGCAGGCCCAACGTCTACAGACCTCAGACGAGCTGGAGAGCCGCCGCGTGCTCACTTTGACCATGCTGAAAGCCTTTATCATTGCCAACTTGCTGTTGCTGTTTACTGGTAAGTCTGATTATTGAAGTCTACTTGACATTTAATTCCGAGCTCTATGAAAAAATATTAATGTAACTTTTATTAGAGAACTGAATGTGTGAGATGGTATTTTCTTCCAAAACTGCTCCACAGGCATCTTAATTGAGCCCCAAGACCACCGCCATGTGCCTCACCATCTCATAACCTTAAGGCTCGCTTCACACCAATGAGGCCTGAAAGTCAGGCGACTTACGGCGCGACTTTGCCAGACCCATTCCTGGCAGCTTGATGCGACTTTAGAAGCGACTTTTTCGGGAATGCCTGAGTAATCTCCCTGTAATGCTGGATCCAAAGAACACACACACAGGGGGACACTGGAGGGAGAACACACACACAGGGGGACACTGGAGGGAGAACACACACACAGGGGGACACTGGAGGGAGAACACACACAGGGGGACACTGGAGGGAGAACACACACACACAGGGGGGGGACACTGGAGGGAGAACACACACACAGGGGGACACTGGAGGGAGAACACACACACACAGGGGGACACACTGGAGGGAGAACACACACACACAGGGGGACACTGGAGGGAGAACACACACACTGGAGGGAGAACACACACAGGGGGACACTGGAGGGAGAACACACACACACAGGGGGACACTGGAGGGAGAACACACACAGGGGGACACTGGAGGGAGAACACACACACACAGGGGGACACTGGAGGGAGAACACACACACAGGGGGGGACACTGGAGGGAGAACACACACACACACAGGGGAGACACTGGAGGGAGAACACACACACACACACTGGAGGGAGAACACACAGGGGGACACTGGAGGGAACACACACACACAGGGGACACTGGAGGGAGAACACACACACAGGGGGACACTGGAGGGAGAACACACACAGGGGGACACTGGAGGGAGAACACACACACACACAGGGGGACACTGGAGGGAGAACACACACACACACACACACAGGGGGACACTGGAGGGAGAACACACACACACAGGGGGACACTGGAGGGAGAACACACACACACAGGGGGACACTGGAGGGAGAACACACACACTGGAGGGAGAACACACAGGGGGACACTGGAGGGAGAACACACACACACACTGGAGGGAGAACACACACACACAGGGGGACACTGGAGGGAGAACACACACACAGGGGGACACTGGAGGGAGAACACACACACACAGGGGGACACTGGAGGGAGAACACACACACACAGGAGGGAGAACACACACACAGGGGGACACTGGAGGGAGAACACACACACACAGGGGGACACTGGAGGGAGAACACACACACAGGGGGACACTGGAGGGAGAACACACACACACACACACAGGGGGACACTGGAGGGAGAACACACACACAGGGGGACACTGGAGGGAGAACACACACACACAGGGGGACACTGGAGGGAGAACACACACACAGGGGGACACTGGAGGGAGAACACACACAGGGGGGACACTGGAGGGAGAACACACACACACAGGGGGACACTGGAGGGAGAACACACACACAGGGGGACACTGGAGGGAGAACACACACACACACACACACACAGGGGGACACTGGAGGGAGAACACACACACAGGGGGACACTGGAGGGAGAACACACACACAGGGGGACACTGGAGGGAGAACACACACACACAGGGGGACACTGGAGGGAGAACACACACACACAGGGGGACACACTGGAGGGAGAACACAGGGGGACACACAGGGGGACACTGGAGGGAGAACACACACACACAGGGGGACACTGGAGGGAGAACACACACACAGGGGGACACAGGAGGGAGAACACACACACAGGGGGACACTGGAGGGAGAACACACACACACAGGGGGACACTGGAGGGAGAACACACACACACACAGGGGGACACTGGAGGGAGAACACACACACAGGGGGACACTGGAGGGAGAACACACACACACAGGGGGACACTGGAGGGAGAACACACACACACAGGGGGACACTGGAGGGAGAACACACACACACAGGGGGACACTGGAGGGAGAACACACACACACAGGGGGACACTGGAGGGAGAACACACACACACAGGGGGACACTGGAGGGAGAACACACACACAGGGGGACACTGGAGGGAGAACACACACACACAGGGGGACACTGGAGGGAGAACACACACACACAGGGGGACACTGGAGGGAGAACACACACACAGGGGGACACTGGAGGGAGAACACACACACAGGGGGACACTGGAGGGAGAACACACACACAGGGGGACACTGGAGGGAGAACACACACACACAGGGGGACACTGGAGGGAGAACACACACACACAGGGGGGGGACACTGGAGGGAGAACACACACCCACAGGGGGACACTGGAGGGAGAACACACACACAGGGGGACACTGGAGGGAGAACACACACACAGGGGGACACTGGAGGGAGAACACACACACAGGGGGACACTGGAGGGAGAACACACACACACAGGGGGACACTGGAGGGAGAACACACACACAGGGGGACACTGGAGGGAGAACACACACACAGGGGGACACTGGAGGGAGAACACACACACACAGGGGGACACAGGAGGGAGAACACACACACAGGGGGACACTGGAGGGAGAAGGCACACACACACACACAGGGGGACACTGGAGGGGAAACACACACACAGGGGGACACTGGAGGGAGGGGGGACACTGGAGGGAGAACACACACACACACAGGGGGACACTGGAGGGAGAACACACACACACACACAGGGGGACACTGGAGGGAGAACACACACACACCGGGGGACACTGGAGGGAGAACACACACACACAGGGGGACACTGGAGGGAGAACACACACACAGGGGGACACTGGAGGGAGAACACACACACACAGGGGACACTGGAGGGAGAACACACACACAGGGGGACACTGGAGGGAGAACACACACACAGGGGGACACTGGAGGGAGAACACATACACAGGGGGACACTGGAGGGAGAACACATACACACAGGGGGACACTGGAGGGAGAACGCACACACACACAGGGGGACACTGGAGGGAGAACACACACACACAGGGGGACACTGGAGGGAGAACACACACACAGGGGGACACTGGAGGGAGACACACACACACACAGGGGGACACACACACACAGGAGGGAGAACACACACAGGGGGACACTGGAGGGAGAACACACACACACTGGGGGACATTGGAGGGAGAACACACACACACAGGGGGGGGACACTGGAGGGAGAACACACACACACACACTGGAGGGAGAACACACACACAGGGGGACACTGGAGGGAGAACACACACACACACAGGGGGGACACACACACACAGGGGAACACACACACACAGGGGGACACTGGAGGGAGAACACACACACAGGGGGACACACACACACAGGGAGAGCACACACACAGGGGGACACTGGAGGGAGACACACACACACAGGGGGACACTGGAGGGAGAACACACACACACAGGGGGACACACTGGAGGGAGAACACACACACACAGGGGGACACTGGAGGGAGAACACACACACACAGGGGGACACTGGAGGGAGAACACACACACACAGGGGGACACTGGAGGGAGAACACACACACACAGGGGGACACTGGAGGGAGAACACACACACACAGGGGGACACTGGAGGGAGAACACACACACACAGGGGGACACTGGAGGGAGAACACACACACACACAAGGGGACACTGGAGGGAGAATACACACACACAGGGGGACACTGGAGGGAGAACACACAGGGGGACACTGGAGGGAGAACACACAGGGGGACTAGGGTTGCCACCTGTCCAGGATTCACCTGGACAGTTCGGGTTTGGAATCATGTGTCCGGGTTTCAGACTGCCTGAAACCCGGACACATTATTCAGACTGGACTAGGGCTTCCCAGCAGGGTTGCTGGCTGCAGTTCTCTAAGCTGAGAGTGTCTGTTACACTCTCTTTCATGCTACCCAAAGCCAGCACTAACAACCCCCCCCCCCCAAACACACACAGAGACGGGAGAGGAGAGAGAGCTTGATCTGCACCTCTTCCTCCCGCCTATACCCTTCTGTGTCTGCCCACACTCCAATCCCCGGGGCTGTGCCTCAGAAAAGAAAAGTGGGGGCTGGAAATTTGAAGTCTCAGATACATCTGGATGAGAGGTGCTGACTGCCAAGGGGTGAGTGAGCTCACCATCCATCCCTGTCTGTGACTGAAGTCTCCCCCCCTTCTCTCTCCTGCCTCTGAGTGAGTATACTAAGGTAAATCCGGGTTCTCAGAGCACCCCTGACATCAGAGTTCCCCTTTACATCAGAGGCCTCAGTGTTCTCCCTTACATCAAAGTTCTCAGTGTCCCCCCTCCTTAAATTGAGGTTCCCAGAGCATCCCTTATGTTGGGGTCCCCAGAGTTCTCCCTTTTACATCGGAGTCTGAAGAGTCCCCCCTTACAGTGAAAGGGAACTTTGCGAGTAAAAGGGGGAACTCTGTGGACTCTGATGTAAAGTGGGACTCTTGTTATTAACTTCATATGATTAGAAGTGTTATTAGCAAAATATATGTGTAGTTTATACAAACAAATTAAAATATTTCTGTGTGCCGCTAAAGTGTTCGGGTTTGACTTGAAGAAAAGGTGGCAACCCTAAGGGGGACACTGGAGGGTGAACATCTGTACTCCCTCCCCCCCATGATGTTTTGGCCCCATACATCTGTACTCCCCCCCCCCCCCCGATCACTTGCAGCGGCCCTGGTGTCTCAGCTTCACTCATGAGTCACCCGATGCCGATAATAATACTTCTAACGGCACGCTGCCCCCCGCTGGCCCCTCCTCTCTTCCCGTCCGTCCCAGGTGATGTCACGACGCATACAGTACAAGCACCTGGGACGGACGGGAGGGAAGGAGGGGGCTGGCTGGGAGCAGCGCACCCTTAGCAGTATTACTGTATAATGTGTGTAATACAGCCGCTTCAAGTGGCCTCTCATGTGGTTGAGTCCGGGCCCCTAATGGCCTCGGGCGGCTCCACGAGTGCCCCGACTGGTCAGTCCGCCCCTGCCACCAAATGATTTGGAGAAGTGCACAAAGAAAGGTCCATAAAGACATGAATGAGCGAGTTTGGGGTGGAGGAACTTGACTGGCCTGCACAGAGTCCTGACCTCAACCCTTTATTACACCTTTGGGATGAATTATAGCAGAGACTGTGAGCCAGGCCTTCTCGTTCAAAATCAGGGCCTGACCTCACAAAATGCACTTCTGGAAGAATGGTCAAACATTCCCATAGACACACTCCTAATCCTTGTGGACGGCCTTCCCAGAAGAGTTGAAGCTGTTATAGCTGCAAAGGGTGGACCAACTCAATATTGAACCCTACCGACTAAGACTGGGATGCCATTAAAGTTCATGCGTGTGTAAGGGCAGGCGTCCCAATACTTTTAGTAATATAATGTATAAGCAGATAAGATTTTGATTATCTTTTTGATCACATGTGTGACTATTACATAATAAATCTCATCCTTTTGTGGTCTCTTCCCTCCCATGCTGACCCCAGTGCATGAAAGCCGACAAACCAGAGGCAATCACTTCCTACATATTAAGGGCTTGGCGCGGGTCACTGCAACACTTGGAGACAATGTCACCCTGCCATGTGATTTCAGCACAGATAATTCCATGGAACTGACCATGCTGGTCATATCCTGGTCCAAAGATGGCAAGACCAAATGGGCCTTCAGTAAGGACACCCCGGAAGACGAATCATTGGAGGAGGAACTCTTTAAAGGGAAGGCTGACTTACATTTGGGGAACATCCAGCAAGAACACGGTGGGAGATACACCTGTGCCATCAAGTACCGGTCACTGGAGGAACATATAATCACAACCGTTCTTGTCAAAGGTAAGTGAGATTTCCATCCTCCAGGCAGATATAAAAGACGAAAATTATTTCAGCTCATGTTTATGGATGTAGCACCCCGCTAGTGTAGTGTAGGCTGCTAAACAAATTTAGTTTTGCTCCATTGCAATCAGAGGAGCAGCGATTGATTACTACAGAGTGGGTAGCCTGAATATTTATGAGACCCCAGCCAATCCCTGGGGAGGTGTGCCCAGAAGGTGACGAGAGAGCCCATAAATAGCCCAGAAGGTGACGAGAGAGCCCATTGTGACGGAACGTCTCTACACTCCTCTTGAGTGCGTTCGTCATATATCACTTCCTCCCAGTCTGGATATAGATATCAGATATTCCAACCGCTCCCAAGCACCAAACGAGACGAGACTTGCTTAGTGCCAACATGGACTCTTTATTACAACCAAACTGACCAGTATTTATATACAGTAAAAGAGGAGGTCCCCCCTCCTGCTCATATTACTCTAACAATACACCTGTAACAACTTAACATAAACTAATTAACTAATCCCTTTAAGCAGCCGATGTGACTCATCAGGATTTCACTACAGGTCAGACTTGTTGTCACCGAGCTAAACACAGTTGATTATAAATTATCATAATTACCACCACAAGACATTTTATCACAATAGCAGGAGACCACCAGTAACAGACGGACCGTCTACTACATTGTACAGAGGACAATGTGATCAGCCCTCTCAATTAACATCTTGAGTTCATGACACTAGCATCTGACAGTGTGTGTCCCAACAGCATGAGACCACACACATTATATATACACATATATACAGCATTGAATCTGACTGGGGTTGGGGTTCTCCTTCACCCTGTGCCCCTTAAAATCCAGGCCCATAATCAGTTGGCAGGAGGCTCACATTTAGTCCTCTCAAAAAGCCTGTGTCCCGGCTAGGTCTGTCACACCCATAAATAGTCGGAGACCTGAGCAGCAAGTGGCAGTGTTCCAGGGTCCAGTTCTGCAGGAGGGGACCCCTGTTGAGGGGTTCTGTCCCTGGGGGCAGAAGACTGGAAGCAAGCCTGAAGACACTGAAGTCTCAGCTAGGCTTAGCTAAGGGGGCCTATTTGCAAATCCTAGTCCAAGGATCCAGTTGGGTCAGGAGAAAGCATCACGGGAGAGAGCTGGGAGGAAGTTGTGGGAGAGAGCTGGGAGGAAGTTGTGGGAGAGAGCCCAAACTGGCCTATGGTGGTGTGAGTCAGACATCTACCTCACTAGGAAAAGCCTGGTGGATATATGCAGGAGGAAACTGATCATTCTGTGGCTAAGAGAGTGGAAGACCCCAGTGGACGGAGCTCAAGTCACAGTCAGCCTAGAGATCCTGTGGGACATTTCTTTTGTTCAAATGCAGCCAGCAGCTTGTACGGTGCAGCCAGAAGTTGAAGAGCCATCAAGTTGTGTCCCATGTTCTCCATCCCTATCCAAGATCCCCAATAAAAACCCTAAAAAGAAACGAGAAAAGACGAGCTCATCTATCTGCTGCTTCTCTTTTACTGGGGGAAGGACAAAACCTGTTATGTTACCGAACTGCAGCAGAGACAAATGAGATCCCCTAGGATGGCAGACAGAGCTGTGCTGTGTAAATCACAGGACTGGATTGACAGGCAGACCCTGGGGAAAAAAGTGTGGGAACTCCCACCCAAGATCCACTCCCCACCAAAAAAAAAAAAATAGGACATCGGGGCACATCAGGGCACGGGGCACCTCAGACCATAGGGCACATCAGGCCACATGGCACATCAGGGCACATCGGGGCACATCATGGCACATCGGGGCACATTATGGGGCACATCGGTGCACATAGCACATCAGGGCACATAGCACATAAAGGCACGGGGCACATAAGGGCATGGGGCACATCAGGCCACATGGCACATTATGGGGCACATCGGGGCACATAGCACATCAGGGCACATAGCACATAAAGGCACGGGGATACATCAGGGCACGGGGCACATCAGGCCACATGGCACATTATGGGGTACATCGGGGCACATAGCACATCAGGGCACATAGCACATAAGGGCACAGGGCACATAAGGGTATGGGGCACATCAGGGCACAGGGCACATAGCACATCAGGGCACATGGCACATAGTACATCAGGGCATGGGGCACATCAGGGCTTGGGGCACATCAGGGCACATTATGGCACATTATGGGGCACATAGCACATCAGGGCACATTATGGGGCACATAGCACATCAGGGCATGGGGCACATTAGGGCACAAGGCACATCAGGGCATGGGGCACATGGCACATCGGGGCACATCAGGGCACATTATGGGGCACATCAGGGCACATTATGGGGCACATAGCACATCAGGGCACATAGCACATAAGGGCACGGGGCACGGGGCACATAAAGGCATGGGGCACCTCAGGGCACGGGGCACCTCAGGGCATGGGGCACATCAGGCCACATGGCACATCAGGGCACAGGGCACATCGGGGCACAGGGCACATCGGGGCACATTATGGCACATCAGGGCACATTATGGGGCACATCGGCGCACATAGCACATCAGGGCACATAGCACATAAGGGCATGGGGCACCTCAGGGCACGGGGCACCTCAGGGCATGGGGCACATCAGGGGGCACATTACAGGGCACATCTGGGCATCTTACTTGCCAGCATGCAGAGTAGCGCAGGAAGCGCGGGCAGCTCTAGTCCTGCAAAGGGAACGGCATTCCTGCTGTGAAAAAAGTGCAGGGATGCCGTTCCCACGCTTTCCCGCAGGACTCGAGCCCTGGGCATACCAATTCTTTGGCAGGTCCTTTATGACCGCTCCCTCTCAATCTGATTATCTAGCAGTTTGGAGTCCCTCACTTTTCCCATTCAGAGATAATTCCCTTTTATCCTTGAAAATAATGATAAATAGCAGAATATCAGTTCTGAGTGATTTGTGTACCATTATCCAAACACCTTATATCTTGGAAGGTTCCTGAATGCACACAACTCTTCTCTGTGAATTATCTCCATGTACAGATCCTGATGGCCTTCGCTTCACTCCAACCTCCCAGACTCCTAAAGACTCCAGACCTCCTTCTACTCTGGCCTCCCAGGACGTTGATGAGGACTCCATCCTTCACTCCATTCCGGCCTCCAAAGAAACAAAGGTTTCGGCTTCAGAAATCATTGGTAATGACGAGTTCCGAACCCTAAAGGTCGGGATGGTGGCTGCAGTGTTGGTGGCTATCTGGGGCTTCATGTTCTTCATCTACTTTTGTCTTCTGGGTTAGATTTATTCCTCCGACGCTTCTCAGATGGTTCTGGGATATGTAATGTGAACCCCTAACTGTTTATACTTGAGAGAGCCCATAAATAGCCCAGAAGGTGACGAGAGAGCCCATAAATAGTTGGAGGCCAGAGCAGCAAGTGGCAGTGTTCCAGGGTCCAGTTCTGCAGGAGGGGACCCCTGTTGAGGGGTTCTGCCCCTGGGGCAGAAGACTGGAAGCAAGCCTGAAGACACTGAAGTCTCAGCTAGGCTTAGCTAGGGGGGCTTATTTGCAAGTCCTAGTCCAAGGATCCAGTTGGGTCAGGAGAAAGCATCACAGGAGAGAGCTGGGAGGAAGTTGTGGGAGAGAGCCCAAGCTGGCCGATGGTGGTGTGAGTCTACATCTACCTCACTAGGAAAAGCCTGGTGGATATATGCAGGAGGAAACTGATCATTCTGTGGCTAAGTGAGTGGAAGACCCCAGTGGAAGGAGCTCAAGTCACAGTCAGCCTAGAGATCCTGTGGGACATTTCTTTTGTTCAATTGCAGCCAGCAGCTTGTACTGTGCAGCCAGAAGTTGAAGAGCCATCAAGTTGTATCCCATGTTCTCCATCCCTATCCAAGATCCCCAATAAAAACCCTAAAAAAGAAACGAGAAAAGACGAGCTCATCTATCTGCTGCTTTCTTTTACTGTCCTGTCTTAGGCTGGGGGAAGGACAAGACCTGTTATGTTACTGAACTGCAGCACAGACAAATGAGATCCCCTAGGATGACGGACAGAGCTGTGCTGTGTAAATCACAGGACTGGATGGACAGGCAGACCCAGGGGTCAAGTCCTGGGGGAAAAAGTGTGGGAACTCCCACCCAAGATCCACTCCCCCACCAAAAAAAAAAAAAAAAATTGGACATCGGGGCACATCAGGGCACGGGGCACCTCAGAGCATGGGGCACATCAGGGCACAGAGATACATCAGGGCACGGGGCACATCGGGGCACATTATGGGGCACATCGGGGCACATAGCACATCAGGGCACATAGCACATAAGGGTACGGGCACATCAGGGCACAGGGCACATAGGACATCAGGGCACATGGCACATAGCACATCAGGGCATGCGGCACATCAGGGCTTTGGCACATCAGGGCACATTATGGGGCACATAGCGCATCAGGGCATGGAGCACATTAGGGCACATGGCACATCAGGACACAGGGGGAAAAGGCACATCGGGGCACATCAGGGCACATTATGGGGCACATCAGGGCACATTATGGGGCTCATAGCACATCAGGGCACATAGCACATAAGGGCACGGGGCACATAAGGGCACCTCAGGGCATGGGGCACATCAGGGGGCACATTACAGGGCACATCTGGGGATCTTACTTGCCAGCATGCAGGGTAGCGCAGGAAGCGTGGGCAGCTCTAGTCCTGCAAAGGGAACGGCATTCCTGCTGTGAAAAAAGTGCAAGGATGCCGTTCCCACGCGTTCCGGCAGGACTCGAGCCCTGGGCATACCAATCCTTTGGAAGGTCCTTTATGACCGCTCCCTCTCAATCTGATTATCTAGCAGTTTGGAGTCCCTCACTTTTCCCATTCAGAGATAATTCCCTTTTATCCTTGAAAATAATGATAAATAGCAGAATATCAGCTCTGAGTGATTTGTGTACCATTATCCAAACGCCTTATATCTTGGAAGGTTCCTGAATGCACACAACTCTTCTCTGTGAATTATCTCCATGTACAGATCCTGATGGCCTTCGCTCCACTCCAGACTTCCGGGATGGTCTAGTCTCAAGCCTTGACTTCACTCCAACCTCCCAGAATCCTAAAGACTCCAGACCTCCTTCTACTCTGGCCTCCCAGGACGTCGATGTGGACTCCAGCCTTCACTCTATTCCGGCCTCCAAAGAAACAAAGGTTTCGGCTTCAGAAATCATTGGTAATGACGAGTTCCGAACCCTAAAGGTCGGGATGGTGGCTGCAGTGTTGGTGGCTATCTGGGGCTTCATGTTCTTCATCTACTTTTGTCTTCCGGGTTAGATTTATTCCTCCGACGCTTCTCAGACGGTTCTGGGATATGTAATGTGAACCCCTAACTGTTTATATTTTTTATGACTTGTTACATTACCCGGGTAGTTTTTGGTTACATATGTGAATGTCGCATCATTAAATGTCATTAACCCTCCAATCCAGCATGATAGTTTAGCTCCATTGCAATCAGAGGAGCAGGGATTGATTACTACAGAGTGGGTAGCCTGAATATTTATGAGACTCCAGCCAATCCCTGGGGAGGCGTGCCCAGAAGGTGACGAGAGAGCCCATAAATAGCCCAGAAGGTGACGAGAGAGCCCATAAATAGTCGGAGGCCTGAGCAGCAAGTGGCAGTGTTCCAGGGTCCAGTTCTGCAGGAGGGGACCCCTGTTGAGGGGTTCTGCCCCTGGGGCAGAAGACTGGAAGCAAGCCTGAAGACACTGAAGTCTCAGCTAGGCTTAGCTAGGGGGGCTTATTTGCAAGTCCTAGTCCAAGGATCCAGTTGGGTCAGGAGAAAGCATCACAGGAGAGAGCTGGGAGGAAGTTGTGGGAGAGAGCCCAAGCTGGCCGATGGTGGTGTGAGTCTACATCTACCTCACTAGGAAAAGCCTGGTGGATATATGCAGGAGGAAACTGATCATTCTGTGGCTAAGTGAGTGGAAGACCCCAGTGGAAGGAGCTCAAGTCACAGTCAGCCTAGAGATCCTGTGGGACATTTCTTTTGTTCAATTGCAGCCAGCAGCTTGTACTGTGCAGCCAGAAGTTGAAGAGCCATCAAGTTGTATCCCATGTTCTCCATCCCTATCCAAGATCCCCAATAAAAACCCTAAAAAAGAAACGAGAAAAGACGAGCTCATCTATCTGCTGCTTTCTTTTACTGTCCTGTCTTAGGCTGGGGGAAGGACAAGACCTGTTATGTTACTGAACTGCAGCACAGACAAATGAGATCCCCTAGGATGACGGACAGAGCTGTGCTGTGTAAATCACAGGACTGGATGGACAGGCAGACCCAGGGGTCAAGTCCTGGGGGAAAAAGTGTGGGAACTCCCACCCAAGATCCACTCCCCCACCAAAAAAAAAAAAAATTGGACATCGGGGCACATCAGGGCACGGGGCACCTCAGAGCATGGGGCACATCAGGGCACAGAGATACATCAGGGCACGGGGCACATCGGGGCACATTATGGGGCACATCGGGGCACATAGCACATCAGGGCACATAGCACATAAGGGTACGGGCACATCAGGGCACAGGGCACATAGGACATCAGGGCACATGGCACATAGCACATCAGGGCATGCGGCACATCAGGGCTTTGGCACATCAGGGCACATTATGGGGCACATAGCGCATCAGGGCATGGAGCACATTAGGGCACATGGCACATCAGGACACAGGGGGAAAAGGCACATCGGGGCACATCAGGGCACATTATGGGGCACATCAGGGCACATTATGGGGCTCATAGCACATAAGGGCACAGGGCACATAAGGGGATGGGGCACCTCAGGGCACCTCAGGGCATGGTGCACATCAGGGGGCACATTACAGGGCACATCTGGGGATCTTACTTGCCAGCATGCAGGGTAGCGCAGGAAGCGTGGGCAGCTCTAGTCCTGCAAAGGGAACGGCATTCCTGCTGTGAAAAAAGTGCAAGGACGCCGTTCCCACGCGTTCCGGCAGGACTCGAGCCCTGGGCATACCAATCCTTTGGCAGGTCCTTTATGACAGCTCCCTCTCAATCTGATTATCTAGCAGTTTGGAGTCCCTCACTTTTCCCATTCAGAGATAATTCCCTTTTATTCTTGAAAATAATGATAAATAGCAGAATATCAGTTCTGTGTTATTTGTGTACCATTATCCAAACGCCTTATATATTGGAAGGTTCCTGAATGCACACAACTCTTCTCTGTGAATTATCTCCATGTACAGATCCTGATGGCCTTCGCTCCACTCCAGACTTCCGGGATGGTCTAGTCTCAAGCCTTGACTTCACTCCAACCTCCCAGACTCCTAAAGACTCTAGACATCCTTCTACTCTGGCCTCCCAGGACGTCAATGAGGACTCCGTCCTTCACTCCATTCCGGCCTCCAAAGAAACAAAGGTTTCGGCTTCAGAAATCATTGGTAATGACGAGTTCCGAACCCTAAGGGTCGGGATGGTGGCTGCAGTGTTGGTGGCTATCTGGGGCTTCATGTTGTTCATCTACTTTTGTCTTCCGGGTTAGATTTATTCCTCCGACGCTTCTCAGACGGTTCTGGGATATGTAATGTGAACCCCTAACTGTTTATATTTTTTATGACTTGTTACATTACCCGGGTAGTTTTTGGTTACATATGTGAATGTCGCATCATTAAATGTCATTAACCCTCCAATCCAGCATGATAGTTTAGCTCCATTGCAATCAGAGGAGCAGGGATTGATTACTACAGAGTGGGTAGCCTGAATATTTATGAGACTCCAGCCAATCCCTGGGGAGGTGTGCCCAGAAGGTGACGAAAGAGCCCATAAATAGCCCAGAAGGTGACGAGAGAGCCCATAAATAGTCGGAGGCCTGAGCAGCAAGTGGCAGTGTTCCAGGGTCCAGTTCTGCAAGAGGGGACCCCTGTTGAGGGGTTCTTCCCCTGGGGGCAGAAGACTGGAAGCAAGCCTGAAGACACTGAAGTCTCAGCTAGGCTTAGCTAGGGGGCCTATTTGTAAGTCCTAGTCCAAGGATCCAGTTGGGTCAGGAGAAAGTATCACGGGAGAGAGCTGGGAGGAAGTTGTGGGAGCGAGCCCAAGCTGGCGGATGGTGGTGTGAGTCAGACATCTACCTCACTAGGAAAAGCCTGGTGGATATATGCAGGAGGAAACTGATCATTCTGTGGCTAAGTGAGTGGAAGTCCCCAGTGGAAGGAGCTCAAGTCACAGTCAGCCTAGAGATCCTGTGGGACATTTCTTTTGTTCAATTGCAGCCAGCAGCTTGTACAGTGCAGCCAGAAGTTGAAGAGCCATCAAGTTGTATCCCATGTTCTCCATCCCTATCCAAGATCCCCAATAAAAACCCTAAAAAGAAACGAGAAAAGACGAGTTCATCTATCTGCTGCTTCTCTTTTACTGTCCTGTCTTAGGCTGGGGGAAGCACAAGACCTGTTACTGTTACCGAACTGCAGCAGAGACAAATGAGATCCCCTAGGATGGCGGACAGAGCTCTGTGCTGTGTAAATCACAGGACTGGATGGACAGGCATACCCAGGGGTCAAGTCCTGGGGGAAAAAGTGTGGGAACTCCCACCCAAGATCCACTCCCCCACCAAAAAATAAAAAAATTGGACATCAGGGCACATCGGGGCACATCAGGGCACGGGGCACAACAGGGCACAGGGATACATCAGGGCACGGGGCACATCGGGGCACATTATGGCACATCAGGGCACATTATGGGGCACATCGGGGCACATAGCACATCAGGGCACATAGGACATAAGGGTACGGGCACATAAGGGCATGGGGCACATGGCACATTAGGGCACAGGGCACATAGCACATCAGGGCACATGGCACATAGCACATCAGGGCATGGGGCACATCAGGGCTCGGGCACATCAGGGCACATTATGGGGCACATCAGGGCACATTAATGCACATCAGGGCACATTATGGGGCACATAGCACTTCAGAAGTCTAGTCTTCCTTGGTCTTACCACAAGAACTTAATAGATAAACGCAGGCAAAACAAGGGCACATGGCACATCGGGACACAGGGGGAAAAGGCCATCGGGCACATCAGGGCACATTATGGGGCACATCGGGGCACATTATGGGGCACATAGCACATCAGGGCACATTATGGGGCACATAGCACATCAGGGCATGGGGCACATTAGGGCACATGGCACATCGGGACACAGGGGGAAAAGGCCATCGGGCACATCAGGGCACATTATGGGGCACATCAGGGCACATTATGGGGCACATAGCATATCAGGGCACATAGCACATAAGGGCACGGGGCACATAAGGGCACGGGGCACCTCAGGGCATGGTGCACATCAGAGGGCACATTACAGGGCACATCTGGGGATCTTACTTGCCAGCATGCAGAGTAGCGCAGGAAGCACGGGCAGCTCTAGTCCTGCAAAGGGAACGGCTTTCCTGCTGTGAAAAAGGTGCAGGGACGCCGTTCCCACGCGTTCCCGCAGGACTCGAGCCCTGGGCATACCAGTCCTTTGGAAGGTCCTTTATGACATCTCCCTTTCAATCTGATTATCTAGCAGTTTGGAGTCCCTCGCTTTTCCCATTCAGAGATAATTCCCTTTTATCCTTAAAAATAATGATAAATAGCAGAATATCAGCTCTGAGTGATTTGTGTACCATTATCCAAATGCCTTATATCTTGGAAGGTTCCTGAATGTACACAACTCTTCTCTGTGAATTATCTCCATGTACAGATCCTGATGGCCTTCGCTCCACTCCAGACTTCGGGGATGGTCTAGTCTCAAGCCTTGACTTCACTCCAACCTCCCAGAATCCTAAAGACTCCAGACCTCCTTCTACTCTGGCCTCCCAGGAAGTCGATGAGGATTCCAGTCTTCACTTCGCTCAGCCCTTTCCGAGTTCCCCCGACTCCGTCCTTCACTCCATTCCGGCCTCCAAAGAAACAAAGGTTTCGGCTTCAGAAATCATTGGTAATGACGAGTTCCGAACCCTAAAGGTCGGGATGGTGGCTGCAGTGTTGGTGGCCATCTGGGGCTTCATGTTCTTCATCTACTTTTGTCTTCCGGGTTAGATTTATTCCTCCGACGCTTCTCAGACGGTTCTGGGATATGTAATGTGAACCCCTAACTGTTTATATTTTTTATGACTTGTTACATTACCCGGGTAGTTTTTGGTTACATATGTGAATGTCGCATCATTAAATGTCATTAACCCTCCAATCCAGCATGATATCGGAAACATCACCTTTTTATATTAATAAAAAAATGACCTTTATAAATGGCGGCAAATCAGTGTTTATTATTTCGTTTGTAGGCAAGTTATAGATTCCACAAACTATGGTATATATATATATATATATATATATATATATATACCGTATATACTCGAGTATAAGCCGAGTTTTTTAGCACATTTTTTTGTGCTGAAAATGCCCCCCTCGGCTTATATTCGGGTCAAGCACTTTTCTGCAGCAGAGAATGACATTTTCCGAACCGAATTTGGGGCCCCGTATCTCGGGGCCTACTTGGTGCTAGGAACCCCAAATTTGGTGTACAAACCCAGTGCAACTAGCACTACTAGCACTACAACTGGTGTTCCTAGCACCAAGTGGCCCCAAAGTCGGTTCGGAAAATGTCTTTCTCTGCTGCAGAAAAGTGCTTGATATTTTCCGAACCGACTTTGGGGCCACTTGGTGATAGGAACCTTATCTTTGGAAATGTTGTAGTGTTGGTTCCACTGGGTTTGCAAACCAAATTTGGGGTTCCTAGCACCAAGTGGCCCCGAGGTACGAGGCCCCAAATTCGGTCAACTGTGTCCATCTGCAGCAATGTCATTTCGGGACCCTTTGGCTGCAGCTAGGGGGCATCCAGGAACCCTTAACTACCAAGTTTGAAGTTCGGGGGACCTATGGCTGCAAATGGGCACAGTGAGGCTGCAAATGGGCACAGTGAGGCTGCAAATGGGCATTGTTGACCCTCTTTTCCACTTACAGTAGCTGCGCATTTCTCACCCTAGGCTTATACTCGAGTCAATACGTTTTCCCAGTTTTTTGTGGTAAAATTAGGTTCGGCTTATAAAATTAGGTTCGGCTTATATTCGGGTCGGCTTATACTCGAGTATATACGGTATATATAATTTCTTGAGGCCTGAAGATGCCAGGACAGTACAAATATCCCCCAAACTATCCCTTTTTTGCTGGCACTTCCGCCATCAAAAGATTGAGTGCAGGTTCTCAATTTTTCGGTCGGAAAAAGTTCCGATCGGAAATTCCAATTGTCTGTAGCAATTCCGACACGCAAAATTCCTACGCATGCTCGGAAACAATTTGACGCATGCTCGGAAGCATTGAACTTCATTTTCTCGGCTCGTGTTGTACGTCACCGCGTTCTTGACGGTCGAAAGTTCAGCGAACCTTTGTGTGACTGTGTGTATGCAGGCCAAGCTTGAGCGGAATTCTGTCAGAAAAACCACCCAAGATTTTTCCGAGGGAAAATCCGCTCGTGTGTACGGGGCATTAGGGTTAGAACCTATGTCAGGTTTTTATTACTGTCAGTGTGTTGGTAGCCTATTTGTAGCGTTAGGCCGCCCTAATGCTACACACATCATACACTTTAGGGAACTGCAAAAACGTAAAATATATAAATAAAAAAACAAAACAAAGAACTAATTCATGAGGTACACACGTATACCACTTTCTGTGCAAGAATCCCAAAAACATTCAATGACCAAGAACCACATTGCAGCCTCTTTTTTTCCTCTAAGGCTGACCATACAGTATACAATCTGATTGTACAATCTCCTTTATATCTACCAACAGTTATATAGTACAGGGGGGCTACCATTGAAATTGATTTGTGTCCTCCTCAGGGCCGGGGCAAAGGGTGGGCATAAGGGACAGGTGCCCTGGGCACAGCGGAACATGTTGGCAGAGAACAGGGGCAGACTGACAACTCATGGGGCCCCCGGGCAATAGGAGATTATGGGGCCCCCAGGCAATCAGAAATTATGGGGCCACACAGTATACACACACACAGTATACACACACACTACACACACACACAGTATACACACACAGTATACACACACACAGTATACACACACAGTATACACACACAGTATACACACACACAGTATACACACACAGTATACACACACAGTATACACACACACAGTATACACACACACAGTATACACACACAGTATACACACACACAGTATACACACACAGTATACACACACACACAGTATACACACACACAGTATACACACACAGTATACACACACACAGTATACACACACAGTATACACACACACAGTATACACACACAGTATACACACACACAGTATACACACACAGTATACACACACACAGTATACACACACAGTATACACACACAGTATACACACACACAGTATACACACACAGTATACACACACAGTATACACACACAGTATACACACACACAGTATACACACACACAGTATACACACACACAGTGTACAATCACACAGTATACAATCACACAGTATACACAGACATGTTTCTATTGGCTGAGAAGGTACTGGAGAGGTGGGGCAGCTATAATCTCAGGATTTTTAGACCAAAAGGATGTCGGTAAGGGACATTTCAGAAACAGATGTAAAAAAAAAAACACAGATTTTTACATATTGTCCCTGGTTTTACTGAGGCTGGCAACCCTGATGGGGCCCCCTAGTGGCCCAGGGCCCTCGGGCAGTGCCTGAGTGGCCGAATGGTCAGTCCACCCCTGGCAGAGAATAGACACAGGGCATTAACAGTGGGGGGAGGGGGGTGTAGTTCCGCATCCATGCCCTGGGCAATAGATGACCTTGTCCCGGTACTGGAGATTGTACAGAGATTGTATGTTCTGATTGGATAGTTTATGGGCAGCTTAAAGCAAGCAGTTCACTTTGAGCAGAGGAAAGCGATAGATGTCAAATATAAGAAGGAGACTCATTGGCTGTTAAATGGGACCTTTATTAATACCAAAAATATACAACCAACGGTAACACGGGGGGGGGGGGGGGGGGGGGGGGGATCGTTTGTCCTCAGGAAGGTGACACTGCATTTCAAGGTGCAAGTAAGCAAGACAGCAGAACACTCATCTTCATTTCCCAGGCTCTAGAAATAAAAAGTAGTAAAAAAATAAAAATAAAAACACGCCATAAGCTCCACCCAAATGTAAGCCACACCCCTTTTGTCATCCCTTGGGAAGGGTCATCTCTTCATTCTTGCTGAAGGTTTACATAATCAGCCTCCAGGTCTGAAGCCGCCGCTGAAAGACAGAAATATAGACTAGCTGAATTTTGATTGGTTGCTCTACATACCTACCTTTGCACTGGTTTTACATATATATCGTTATCTTTTTTTTATTTTTTTTATTAGAAACTTCAACCAAAAAGTCATCATGCACATCTCTGACTAATTCCATGATCTCTGTGTACTCTCTACACATGCTGGGGTCTAAAACATTAGACTATCAGAGCTACAGTGTGTAGGTTTGGTTGGGAATGGCTCTGGATCTGAGGTCCTCAACCAGCAGGCCATGCCTGGTCATGCCCTCCTGGCTCCTGAGCCTCTAGCCAACTGCAGATGTCTTAACCTCCCACAGTGCCTCCCAGCTCCCACAGTCCCCCCAACATCCAATAGTTGCCCCCAGGCCACCTGAGAGCCTTCAACCTCCACGGTGCCTATCCAGACTCCCACAATGCCCCCTAGCCTTCCAAAGTTCCCCATAGTGCCCCAGGCCACCTAAGAGACCTCAGCCTCCACAGTGTCTCCTAGCTTCCATGGTGCCACCCAACCTCCCATAGTGGCGTACAGTGCCTTCAGACCTGCTTAGGTTCCTCAACATTCACAGTACCTCCCAGCTCCCATAGTGTCCTCCAATGTTCCATAGTTTCCTATAGTGCCCCCAGGAACCCTGAGGGCCCTCATTCTCCACAGTGGCTCCCAGCTCCCATTGTGCCCCCCCCCCACAACCTCCCATAGTTGCCCACAGAGCCCCCTCAAACTCCACAGTGCCACTCAACCTTCCACCATGCTCCCCCAACCTTCATTAGTGGCCCATGGCACCCTCAGCGTTCCTGAGAGCCTCTCAGACTCCACAGTACCTCCCATATGCCATAGTGCCCCTGAACCTACCATAGTGGTCTACAGTGTGCAAAGACTCTTTTAGAGTCCTCAGCCTTCACAGTGCCTCCCAGCTCCCATAGTGTTCCACAACCTCCCATAGTGGCTCACTGTGCCCCCAGGCTGCCTGAAACTCTCAGTCTCCAAAGTGTCTTCTATCTCCCATATTGCCCCCCCCCCCACTCCCATAGTTATCCACAGTGTCCCTAGGCCTCTTGAGAGCCCTCCACAGTACCGCCCAGCCTCCTACAGTGCCCCTTAGCCTATGGCAGAGTCTCCAGCCTTCCATCCAGCCCGCCATACTGCCCCCAACATAGACCAGTGTCTCACAGTGCCCACCAACCTCCCACAGCGCTCCTTAGCCTCCTCCACAAATCCTATCCCTTATCCCACAGTGCCCACCAACCTCCCACAGTGCTCCTCGGCCTCCTCCAGAGACCTTATCCCTTATCCCACAGTGCCCACCAACCTCCCACAGCGCTCCTCGGTCTCCTCCAGAAACCTTATCCCTTATCCCACAGTGCCCACCAACATCCCACAGCGTTTCTCGGCCTCCTCCAGAAACCTTATTCCACAGTGCCCACCAACCTCCCACAGCGCTCCTCTGCCTCCTCCAGAAACCTTATCCCTTATCCCACAGTGCCCACCAACCTCCCACAGCGCTCCTCGGCCTCCTCCAGAAACCTTATCCCTTATCCTACAGCAGTGCCTACCAACCTCCCACAGCGCTCCTCGGCCTCCTCCAGAAACCTTATCCCTTATCCCACAGTGCCCACCAACCTCCCACAGTGCTCCTCGGCCTCCTCCAGAAACCTTATCCCACAGTGCCCATCAACCTCCCACAGCGCTCCTCGGCCTCCTCCAGAAACCTTATCCCACAGTGCCATCGGCCTCCTCCAGAAACCTTATCCCTTATCCCACAGTGCCCACCAACCTCCCACAGCGCTCCTCGGCCTCCTCCAGAAACCTTATCCCTTATCCTACAGTGCCCACCAACCTCCCACAGCGCTCCTCGGCCTCCTCCAGAAACCTTATCCCTTATCCCACAGTGCCCACCAACCTCCCACAGCGCTCATCAGCCTCCTCCAGAAACCTTATCCCTTATCCTACAGTGCCCACCAACCTCCCACAGCGCTCCTCGGCCTCCTCCAGAAACCTTATCCCTCATCCTACAGCAGTGCCTACCAACCTCCCACAGCGCTCCTCGGCCTCCTCCAGAAACTTATCCCTTATCCCACAGTGCCCACCAACCTCCCACAGTGCTCCTCGGCCCCACAGCGCTCCTCGGCCTCCTCCAGGAACCTTATCCCTTATCCCACAGTGCCCACCAACCTCCCACACAGCTCCTCGGCCTCCTCCAGAAACCTTATCCCTTATCCCACAGTGCCCACTAACCTCCCATCGCGCTCCTCGGCCTCCTCCAGAAACCTTATCCCTTATCCCACAGTGCCCACCAACCTCCCACAGTGCTCCTCGGCCTCCTCCAGAAACCTTATCCCTTATCCCACAGTGCCCACCAACCTCCCACAGCGCTCCTTGGCCTCCTCCAGAAACCTTATCCCTTATCCCACAGTGCCCACCAACCTCCCACAGTGCTCCTCGGCCTCCTCCAGAAACCTTATCCCTTATCCCACAGTGCCCACCAACCTCCCACAGCGCTCCTCGGCCTCCTCCAGAAACCTTATCCCTTATCCCACAGTGCCCACCAACCTCCCACAGCGCTCCTCGGCCTCCTCCAGAAACCTTATCCCACAGTGCCCACCAACCTCCCACAGCGCTCCTCGGCCTCCCCCAGAAACCTTATCCCTATCCCACAGTGCCCACCAACCTCCCACAGCGCTCCTCGGCCTCCTCCAGAAACCTTTTCCCTTATCCCACAGTGCCCACCAACCTCCCACAATGCTCCTCGGCCTCCTCCAGAAACCTTATCCCTTATCCCACAGTGCCCACCAACCTCCCACAGTGCTCCTCGGCCTCCTCCAGAAACCTTTTCCCTTATCCCACAGTGCCCACCAACCTCCCACAGCGCTCCTCGGCCTCCTCCAGAAACCTTATCCCTTATCCCACAGTGCCCACCAACCTCCCACAGCGCTCCTTGGCCTCCTCCAGAAACCTTATCCCTCATCCCACAGCAGTGCCTACCAACCTCCCACAGCGCTCCTCGGCCTCCTCCAGAAACCTTATCCCTTATCCCACAGTGCCCACCAACCTCCCACAGTGCTCCTCGGCCTCCTCCAGAAACCTTATCCCACAGTGCCCACCAACCTCCCACAGCGCTCCTCGGCCTCCTCCAGAAACCTTATCCCTTATCCCACAGTGCCCACCAATCTCGCACAGCGCTCCTCGGCCTCCTCCAGAAACCTTATCCCTTATCCTACAGTGCCCACCAACCTCCCACAGTGCCCCTCGGCCTCCTCCAGAAACCTTATCCCTTATCCTACAGTGCCCACCAACCTCCCACAGCGCTCCTCGGCCTCCTCCAGAAACCTTATCCCTTATCCCACAGTGCCCACCAACCTCCCACAGCGCTCCTCGGCCTCCTCCAGAAACCTTATCCCTTATCCCACAGTGCCCACCAACCTCCCACAGTGCTCCTCGGCCTCCTCCAGAAACCTTATCCCACAGTGCCCATCAACCTCCCACAGCGCTCCTCGGCCTCCTCCAGAAACCTTATCCCACAGTGCCCACCAACCTCCCACAGCGCTCCTCGGCCTCCTCCAGAAACCTTATCCCTTATCCCACAGTGCCCACCAACCTCCCACAGCGCTCCTCGGCCTCCTCCAGAGACCTTATCCCTTATCCCACAGTGCCCACCAATCTCCCACATCGCTCCTCCGCCTCCTCCAGAAACCTTATCCCTTATCCCACAGTGCCCACCAACCTCCCACAGCGCTCCTCGGCCTCCTCCAGAGACCTTATCCCTTATTCCACAGTGCCCACCAATCTCCCACATCGCTCCTCCGCCTCCCCCAGAAACCTTATCCCTTATCCCACAGTGCCCACCAACCTCCCACAGTGCTCCTCGGCCTCCTCCAGAAACCTAATCCCTTATCCCACAATGCCCACCAACCTCCCACAGCGCTCCTAGGCCTCCTCCAGAAACCTTATCCCTTATCCCACAGTGCCCACTAACCTCCCACCGCGCTCCTCGGCCTCCTCCAGAAACCTTATCCCTTATCCCACAGTGCCCACCAACCTCCCACAGTGCTCCTCGGCCTCCTCCAGAAACCTTATCCCTTATCCCACAGTGCCCACCAACCTCCCACAGTGCTCCTCGGCCTCCTCCAGAAACCTTATCCCACAGTGCCCACCAACCTCCCACAGCGCTCCTCGGCCTCCTCCTGAAACCTTATCCCTTATCCCACAATGCCCACCAACCTCCCACAGCGCTCCTCGGCCTCCTCCTGAAACCTTATCCCTTATCCCACAGTGCCCACCAACCTCCCACAGCGCTCCTCGGCCTCCTCCAGAAACCTTATCCCTTTTCCCACAGTGTCCACCAACCTCCCACAGTGCTCCTCGGCCTCCCCCAGAAACCTTATCCCTTATCCCACAGTGCCCACCAACCTCCCACAGTGCTACTCGGCCTCCTCCAGAAACCTTATCCCTTATCCCACAGTGCCCACCAACCTCCCACAGTGCTCCTCGGCCTCCACCAGAAACCTTATCCCTTATCCCACAGTGCCCACCAACCTCCCACAGCGCTCCTCGGCCTCCTCCAGAAACCTTATCCCACAGTGCCCACCAACCTCCCACAGCGCTCCTCGGCCTCCCCCAGAAACCTTATCCCTATCCCACAGTGCCCACCAACCTCCCACAGCGCTCCTCGGCCTCCTCCAGAAACCTTATCCCACAGTGCCCACCAACCTCCCACAGCGCTCCTCGGCCTCCTCCAGAAACCTTATCCCACAGTGCCCACCAACCTCCCACAGTGCTCCTCGGCCTCCCCCAGAAACCTTATCCCTTATCCTACAGTGCCCACCAACCTCCCACAGCGCTCCTCGGCCTCCTCCAGAAACCTTATCCCTTATCCCACAGTGCCCACCAACCTCCCACATCGCTCCTCCGCCTCCTCCGGAAACCTTATCCCTTATCCCACAGTGCCCACCAACCTCCCACAGTGCTCCTCGGCCTCCCCCAGAAACCTTATCCCTTATCCCACAGTGCCCACCAACCTCCCACAGCGCTCCTCGGCCTCCTCCAGAAACCTTATCCCACAGTGCCCACCAACCTCCCACAGCGCTCCTCGGCCTCCTCCAGAAACCTTATCCCACAGTGCCCACCAACCTCCCACAGTGCTCCTCGGCCTCCCCCAGAAACCTTATCCCTTATCCTACAGTGCCCACCAACCTCCCACAGCGCTCCTCGGCCTCCTCCAGAAACCTTATCCCTTATCCCACAGTGCCCACCAACCTCCCACATCGCTCCTCCGCCTCCTCCGGAAACCTTATCCCTTATCCCACAGTGCCCACCAACCTCCCACAGTGCTCCTCGGCCTCCCCCAGAAACCTTATCCCTTATCCCACAGTGCCCACCAACCTCCCACAGCGCTCCTCGGCCTCCTCCAGAAACCTTATCCCTTATCCCACAGTGCCCACCAACCTCCCACAGCGCTCCTCGGCCTCCTCCAGAAACCTTATCCCACAGTGCCCACCAACCTTCCACAGTGCTCCTCGGCCTCCTCCAGAAACCTTATCCCTTATCCCACAGTGCCCACCAACCTCCCACAGCGCTCCTCGGCCTCCTCCAGAAACCTTATCCCTTATCCCACAGTGCCCACCAACCTCCCACAGCGCTCCTCGGCCTCCTCCAGAAACCTTATCCCACAGTGCCCACCAACCTCCCACAGCGCTCCTCGGCCTCCTCCAGAAACCTTATCCCTTATCCCACAGTGCCCACCAACCTCCCACAGTGCTCCTCGGCCTCCTCCAGAAACCGTATCCCACAGTGCCCACCAACCTCCCACATCGCTCCTCGGCCTCCTCCAGAAACCTTATCCCTTATCCCACAGTGCCCACCAACCTCCCACTGCGCTCCTCGGCCTCCTCCAGAAACCTTATCCCTACAGGGCCACCAGGTCAGCTGCAGAGTCCCCTAGCCAACTCCATAAACCCTCATCTCTCCGCAGTGACACTCTTCACTATCCAGAGCCTTCCAGCTTTTCAATACTCATGAATACTTATGAATTATGAATTCCTGTACTGTAGCTTAGTGGTTAGCACTCTTGCAGCACTGGGGTCCTTGGTTTGAATCTCAACCAGGACACTCTCTACATATAATTTGCATGTTCTCCCCAGTGCCTGCATGGGTGTCTTCAGGGTACTCTCGTTTTCCTTCCACGCTTCAAAGACATGCTGGTAGGTCAATCGGCTTCTGTCTAAACTGGCCCTAGTATATGTATGCAATGCATGTCAGGTAGGGACCTTGGATCGTAAGTTCCCGGCCGACCGATGTGAATATTCAGTAAGTAAAGGCCTGTGTAAAATGTGGATGCTGGATAAATAGCCGGAATGAATAAACTAGCCAAGGTGAGCTCTCCCTCTGCCTGATTTCGAATTTCAGCAAGTGTGCGTGGGATTTATACTTACAGGAAGGAGAGCCGTTGACCACGTTCTCATAGGAGTGACGGGAGCTCTGTGAAAGGATCGACACCTTCCCTTCGCTTTCCACGCTCGATCTCACAGCGGTTGCTGAAATGAGAGGAAATGTAGTTATAAATCGAAGGTCCCCCCAGGTGAGCCTGTGAAAGGAAGGGGGCCATGTGGGACCTGGAATTGCCATTGTTTCATCACATATGTCGACCCATCACATTCGGCTACCCGCTGGAGTGCGCACGCGCGACGCCGCCATATGCGCTCCAACACTCATAAAACTTTTGGCACTTTTAACACTTTTTTAAACTTTAAAAAAAATAAATAAATAAAGTCTTAAAGCGGAAGTAAACCCATCGATTTTAACAGTTTAAAAAAAAAGGCATGCCGGGAATGCTAACTGCACATTGGCTGTGCTCTCAACCAAACAGTCAAACCATCCAATGGCTGGTGTCATAACGGATCACATGTGCAGCACCGTGGCAGTTGAAGATTAAACAGAGGCAAAGATGGCAGCTTCCTTGGCTGAAAACGATAGGGGGGGTTACTTCCACTTTAAGAGTTTTTGTCACTTTTAACACTTTTAAAACGTAAAGTTTTAAAAGCGTTGGAACGCATATGGCGACGTCGCGCATGCGCACTCCAGCGGGTAGCCAAATGTGATGGGTCGCCATATGTGACGAAACACCATTTTGCTCATGTGACAGTGCCTATGCAAAGCTCCTTGACCACCTTGCCTCCCCTGCAGCAGCTTCTTCCTCCTCCAAGGGCCAGCAAGAATGCCCAGTACTTCTAGGTATGGGTGAGAATGTGACCTGCCCCCTCCTTTGACTGTGCCTGGATTTAACAGCCAATCACTGGGCCAAAGCACTGTCACATGGTGTCTATGGCGGAGCAAGGAGCCGTGCAATCCAATTGGCCTCTACTGCAGTGTTTTTGTGCTCCTGTGTGTCAAAGTTCCTGGTATCTGAATAGCAGCTTTTTTTTTTTAACCACTCAAAGGGGTTGTAAAGGTTCATTTTTTATTTTCTAAATAGGTTCCTTTAACCACTTCAGCCCCGGACCAATTGGCAGCCAAAGGACCAGGCCCCTTTTTGCGATTCGGCACTGCGTCGCTTTAACTGACAATTGCGCGGTCGTGCGACGTGGCTCCAAAACAAAATTGGCGTCCTTTTTTTCCCACAAATAGAGCTTTCTTTTGGTGGTATTTGATCGCCCCTGCGGTTTTTATTTTTTGCGCTATAAACAAAAATAGAGCGACAATTTTGAAAACAATGCAATATTTTTTGCTTTTTGCTATAATAAATATACCCAAAAATATATAAAAAAACGTTTTTTTTTTTTCAGTTTAGGCCGATACGTATTCTTCTACATATTTTTGGTAAAAAAAAATCGCAATTAGCGATTATTGATTGGTTTGCGCAAAAGTTATAGCGTTTACAAAATAGGGGATAGTTTTATAGCATTTTTATTAATATTTTTTTTTTTTACTAGTAATGGCGGCGATCAGCGATTTTTATTGTGACTGCGACATTATGGCGGACACATCGGACATTTTTGACACATTTTTGGGACCATTGTCATTTATACAGCAATCAATGCTATTTATATGCACTGATTCCTGTATAAATGACAGTGGCAGTGAAGGAGTTAACCACTAGGGGGCGGGGGGAGTTAGTGTGACGTGTTGTGTTTTTTTTTTTTTACAGTAGGGGGGCGTGGCTGTACGTCTGACGTCATTGATCGGCGTTCCCGATGACAGGGAACAGCCGATCATTGACAGGCAGAGTAGGAAGCGCGGGGAGAGGTTTGTTTACAAAGACCTCTCCCCGTTCTTCAGCTCCGTGACCCGATCGCGGGACACCAGCGGCGATCGGGTCCGCTGGTCCCACGGCTGGGGTCACGGAGCTCCCAACCACGTCGCGAGCGCGCCCACGGGCAGACAATTAAAGGGCCACGTACCCGTACGTGATTTTGCCTGCCCGTGCCATTCTGCCGCAGTATATCTGCGTGAGGCGGTCGGGAAGCGGTTAAGCTAGTGCATTGTTGGTTCACTTACCTTTTCCTTCGATTTCCCTTCTAAATTTTTTTTTTTCTTTGTCTGAATTTCTCACTTCCTGTTTCTCCTCAGTAAACTTCACACCATCATCCGAGTGGTGTTTAGTCAGCCAGAACAGCTTACTGAGGAGGAACAGGAAGTGAGAAATTCAGACAAAGAAATCAAAGAAAAAAAAACATTTAGAAGGGAAATCGAAGGAAAAGGTAAGTGAACCAACAATGCACTAGCTTAAGGGAAACTATTTAGAAAATAAAAAACGAACCTTTACAACCCCTTTAAGGACGGAGCCTCCTTTTTAGATTTGTTGTTTACAAGTTTAAAAAAGTTTTTTTGTTAGAAAATTACCTAGAACCCCCAAACATTATACTTTTTTTTTTCCTAACACTCTAGAGAATAAAATGATGGCCGTTGCAATACTTTCTGTCACACTGTATTTGCGCAGTGGTCTTACAAGCACACTTTTTTTTTTTAAATACACTTTTTTGAATTAAAAAATAAGACAACAGTAACGTTAGCCCAATTTTTGTTTATATTGTGAAAGATAATGTTACGCCGAGTAAACTGATACCCAACATGTCACGCTTCAAAATTGCGCCCGCTCGTGGAATGGCGACAAACTTTTACCCTTAAAAATCCCCATAGACGATGTTTAAAAAATTCTACAGGTTGTATGTTTTGCGTCACAGAGGAGGTCTAGGGCTAGAATTATTGCTCTCGCTCTACCGATCGCGGCGATACCTCACATGTGTGGTTTGAACACCGTTTTCATATGCGGGCGCTACTCACGTATGTGTTTGCTTCTGCACGCGAGCTCGGCGGGACGTTTACAATTTTTTTTTTATTATTATTTATTTTACCTTTTATTTTTTAATTTTACACTGTTTAAAAAAAAAAAAAATTGTGTCACTTTTATTCCTATTAGTAAACATCCATTTTAATAGAAAAAAAAAAGCATGACAGGACCTCTTAAATATGAGATCTGGGGTTAAAAAGACCCTTATATATCATATTTACACTAAAATGCAATAAAAAAAATCAAATAAAAAAATCAAATAAAAAAAAATAAAATAAAAAAATAAAATAAAAAAATAAAATAAAAAAATAAAATAAAAAAATAAAATAAAAAAAATTTGTCATTTAAATAAAATAAAAAAATAAACTAAAAAAAATAAAATAAGAAAAAATAAAATAAAAAAATAAAATAAAAAAATAAAATAAAAAAATAATATAAAAAAAATTTGTCATTTAAAAAAAATATTTTTTAAAAAATGGCCCTTTAAGAGCTATGGGCGGAAGTGAAGTTTTGATGTTGCTTCCGCCCTGCAGTGTCATGGAGACGGGTGGGGGCTATTTTCCCCCTCACTCGTCTCCATGCACAGCCACGGGAAGGATCCGATTGCCTCCGCCGCTGCCGATGGCTCCTGTAAGCGGCGGAGGGCGGCGGAGGGCGGGGGGAGGGGGGCCCTCTCCCGTCACCGATAAATGTGATCTTGCGGCGAATCCGCCGCAGAGACCACTTTTATCTTGTAGCCGGCCGAACACGGAGATACCAGGGTGATGGCAGCTAACTGCTGCCATAACAACGATATCCCTCCTCAAAGTGAGGACGTATATCGGCGGTCGGCAAGTGGTTAGAAAGGTCTTAAATGAGGCAGGAAGACATCTACAAGCAGAACTTCTCTGGCATGCCGGGTTGGTTAGTTCTGGGATGGAGGACATGCTGTTTTTATAATTTAATTTAATTAAAAAAATTATTAAAAATGAAATGTGGAAGAAGCAAATAAGTCCAGAACTGTCCAAAGACAATCATTGCCTTGATAGGGTCATCTTTACAGTAAGGACCCGTTCCTATAGAAGAACTGATATTGCCAACAAAAATCTTGGGCAAATCTTGGATGAATTTCCACCAATTTGACTTGATACTTAGAGGTCTATTCGTAAAAGAATCCACAAATGTGACAAACATTCGCACAGCCACAATGAAAAAATTTGTTTTTTCCAATAAGCCATTTCCTATGGTTCTAAATGCCATCTGGTGGCCATAATGCGGTATTATCTTAAAATATCACAAAAAATGTAAGAAAAATAAACAAAAAAAAAAAACACATTATGGCCACTAGATGGCACTGGCAGACATAGAAAAGTCATATTAGAAAAAATACTGCAATTATTTGAAGTGAATAATTGTCAGATTTGTACAGTGATTTTTTTTTTTTAATAAATAGTCCCCACAGAGTACATGTTTAGAAAAGATTTTTATATGACTATCTGGTGAATCAACCATCAAATATTTGATTGATATGCCCCTTAATCTGCATACTTGTGAGATCTCCATTCCCAGCTCTGTTCCTGCACGGGGGGGGGGTTCCTCATTCACCTTGGTGTATTCTATCTTCTCCTGTTACTTTCTTCATAATATAAAATACAAAGGAAAAGAGTGTCCCTATCCTAGAACTCTGGGAGGTGTGGTATGTAGACATGTGCACAATAGAAAAATGTGTTTATTTTCGTTTTGTTTCTGTTCGTTTCCGTTTATTCGTACCGATTCGTAAATTCGTAAGTCGTCGGTGTTTCGTATTCGTAACGATTCGTATTTTCGTAAGAGTCATTTTTTCGTTGATTCGTTTTTGCGTTAGTTTAATTTTCGTTTATTCGAAATTCGGACGCATTCGTATTTTTATTGCCTTTTTTTTTTTTTAGTAATGGCGGCGATCAGCGATTTTTATTGTGACATTATGGCGGACACATCGGACACTTTTGGTGTGATTTTGGGACCATTCACATTTATACAGCGATCCGTGCGATTAAAAATGCACTGATTACTGTGTAAATGTGACTGGCAGTGAAGGGGTTAACCACTAGGTGGCGCTGTAGGGGTTAAGTGCGTCCTAGGGAGCAGACATGTGCACAATAGAAAAATTTGTTTAGTTTCGTTTCGTTTTTTTCGTTTCCGTTGATTCGTAACGATTCGTAAATTCGTAAGTCGTCGGTGTTCGTATTCGTAACGATTCGTATTTTCGTAAGAGCTATTTTTTCGTTGATTCGTTTTTCTGTTAGTTTAATTTTCGTTTATTCGAAATTCGGACGCATTCGTATTTTCGTAGATTTAGTTACATTCGTACTTTCGTTAGATTGATTTATTCGTACTTCCATAACATTGTTTTCGTAGATTCGTAATCGGAGCATAATTCATAATTTTATGTAATGTGTATGCTATTATTACATTGTAAGAGACACGGAAAGTTACGAATCGAAAAAAAAAGTAACGAATGTACGAATTTTTTCGTTCAATCCATTCGAAGCACGTTTAGCAGCGCCGTTGTAAAAGACACGGAAAATTACGAATCGCTAAAAAAAAAAAAAAAAAGTTCCGAATGTACGAATTTTTTCGTTCAATCCATTCGAAGCACGTTTAGCAGCGCCATTGTAAGAGACACGGAAAATTACGAATCGCAAAAAAAAAAAAAAAAAGTTCCGAATGTACGATTTTTTTCGTTCAATCCATTCGAAGCACGTTAAGCAGCGCCATTGTAAGAGACACGGAAAATTACGAATCGCAAAAAAAAAAAAAAGTTACGAATGTACGAATTTTTTCGTTCAATCCATTCGAGGCACGTTAAGCAGCGCCATTGTAAGAGACACGGAAAATTACCAATTCAACAAAAAAAAAAAAGTTACGAATGTACGAATTTTTTCGTTCATTTTCCTTGTTCCTGTTTTCGTTTTTCGGATTTTCTTCATTCATACATTCGTTGTTTCTAAATTTTTTTTCGGATTTTCGTTGTTTTTCGGATTCGTTCGATTAGAACGATTCGTTATTCGTTAAAATTTTTAGCGAATCATTCGTTCATTCGTACGAAAACGAATGAACAAAAATAAGGAAAAAAAACGAAAAAACAAAAAAAAACGAAACGAATTGCACATGTCTAGTATGTACAATATTGTATTTTTATCATATAGGAGGCACATATTGTTACTTACCAATCCCTTTATCTGCTGTAGTAAGCTCCAACTCCGTATCACTGGGAAATACTTCTCTGAAACAAGAAACCCGAATTTCATTATTCATATACCAGGTGAATTGTCTCTTCTCTCCTCCTCTAGCTTGCTCCTTTCCTTTTTAATGATTTAAACTTTCTTTCTTCATACTTTCTGTTTCTTCCTCCTTTCCTCCTAATCCAGTTGCTCAGCCTCCTTTATATCTTCTCTCCTGCTCCCACTATCTTCCTCTATTTTTCCCTCTTTCCTTCTAGCTCTTTCCCACTCCCCTCCTCTCTGTTTCTGCCTGTCTTTCCTTGGCTCTTCTCCCCTCTCTTGCTCAAGATTTCTTCTTCAATCTCTCCTCTCCCCTCTCCTCTCCTCTCCTCTTTCGCCCCATGTCTCTTCCTTTATCTTTACACCTTTAGTTCTATTGCTCATTTGCTCCCTTCTTCTCCTTCCTTTCTTTTTCTCCTCTCTCACTCCAGCTCTCTTCTCCCTCTTTTCTTCTATTGCTCTCCTACTCCCTATCTCACTTTCCTCAACTCTGTCACTCCAGCGCTCTACTTTTATCCCCCCTAATTTGTTCTATTGCTCACTTGCTCCCTTCTTCTTCTTCTTTTACTTTCTCTCTCTCACTCCTCTCCTTCTATCTCTCCCTCTTTTGTTCCATCGCTCTCTTGCTTCCTTCTTCTTTTTCTCTCCAGCCCTCTTCTTTTATTTACCCTCATTTGTTCCATTGCTCCTCTCCCCTCTTCACTGATTAGCTCCCTTCCTCTCTTTCTCTCCTCTCCTCTCTCACTCCAGCTCTCTTCTTCTCCCTCTTTTGTTCTATCGCTCTCTTGCTCCCTTCTTCTCTTTCTCTAATCTGCTCTCTCACTCCAGCTCTCTTTGTCTCCCTCTTTTTGGTTCTATCACTCTCTTGCTTCCTTCTCTTTCTCTCCAGCTCTCTTATTTTATCTACCCTCATTTGTTCCAATGCTCCTCTCCCCTCTCCACTCTTTTGCCCCCTTCCTCTCTTTCTCTCCTCTCTCACTCCAGCTCTCTTCTTCTCCCTCTTTTGTTCCATCGCTCTCTTGCTCCCTTCTTCTCTTCCTCCCCTTTCTTATCCTCTTTCACTCCAGCTCTCTTCTTTTATCTCTCCTCATTTGTTCTATTGCTCACTAGCTCCCTTCTTCTCTTTCCTCTCTTTCTTTCCCTTCTCCCCTCTCCTCTTCTCTCACCCCAGCTCTCTTCTTCTATCTCCCTGTTCTTACTCACTTACACTTTCTCCCTCTCCTCTCCTCATCCAGCTCTCTACTTTTATATCTCCCCTTTTTGTTCTATTGCTGTTTTGCTCCATGTTTCTGCCTCTCTTTCACTCCTCTCCTCTCTTGCTCCAGCTCTCTTTTTCTATCTCTCCCTCATTTTTTCTATCACTCTCTTGCTTCCCCTCTTCTCTTTCTCTCCTCTCCTCCTTCACTTCAGCTCTCTTCTTTTACATCCCCTCATTTGTTCTATTGCTCACTAGCTCCCTTCTACTCCTTCCTCCCTTTCTTTCTCTCCCTCCTCTCCTCTCTTGCTCTCTTCTTCTGTCTCTCCCTCTTTTGTTCTATAGCTCTCTTGCTCCCCTTCTCACCTTTTCTCCTCTTTCACTCCAGCTCTCTTCTTTTATCTACCCTCATTTGTTCCATTGCTCCCCTTTTCTCCTCCCTCTCCTCTCTTCCCCTCCCCTCCAGCTCTCTTCTTCTATGTCTCCCTCTTTTGTTCTATCACTCTCTTGCTTCCCCTCTTCTTTTTCTCTTCTCTCCTCCTTTACTTAGCTCTCTTATTTTACCTCCCCTCATTTGTTCTATTGCTCACTAGTTCCTGTAGTGATCTAATCTATAATCGTCGTTCCTCGTAGATGGTATATGGTTATTAAAAGTATTATCCGCAGCAAAACCCGATTCTCCCAGAGAGAGATTTTATTGACTTCCAAACAGAACAGTCTTACAGATGACAAAAATCCAACAGAGTTCATATCACGACAGTGCTAGTAATACTTAGAGCCCCATGGAACCATGTGACTCTTGGGTGCCTTCATAAGAACACACACTTCTAAACAGATTGAACGTCCTGTTATATCCCCCCCACACACACTGAATGTCTGAGCAATTTGATTGGGCGTTTCCATTAAATGCTTTGATCTGCCCCGGTCTTTCAGAGTGACCGGAGACAACCCCACGCTGTGAATAGTTGTAATTATAAAGCTGCCCCAATTTACATTCTTGCATATTCCCCCTTTGATATGTGTGAATACTGATTAGATTAAGATAATCATTATCTGTTCCAGTAAGTCTGGTCTGGCCATTTGTCCTTTGACCAACAAACCCTCTTTTAATATGCGCAATTAGATAACGGCTACCAAAGCGGTCTGCCTAGAATAACCTTGTCTTTAGAATGCCTAAATAAAAACACTACATATAATAAACATATATATAACATATATATATATATATATATATATATATATATATATATATATATATATATATATATATATATATACACACGTATACACATATATATATATATATATATCAGACACAATATACTACAGTTCCCTTCTTCACCTTCCTCTTTTTCTTACTCTCCCTTCTCTCCTCTCCTCTCTTGCTCCAGCTCTCTTCTTCTATCTCTCCCTCTATTGTTCTATAGCTCTCTTGCTCCCCTCCTCGCTTTTTCTCCTCTTTCACTCCAGCTCTCTTCTTTTATCTACCCTCATTTGTTCCATTGCTCCCCTTTTCTACTTCCTCTCCTCCCCTCCCCTCCAGCTCTCTTCTTCGATGTCTCCCTCTTTTGTTCTATCTCCCTATTCTAGCTCCCTTACACTTTCTCCCTCCTCTCTTCATCCAGCTCTCTACTTTTATATCTCCCCTTTTTGTTTTATCGCTCTCTTTCTTCCTTTCCCTCTTTTTTTTCTCTCCTTCACTCCAGTTCTCTTCTTCTATCTCTCCCTCTTTTGCTCTATCGCTCTCTTGCTTCCTTCCTCTCTTCCTCTCCTCTCCGCTCCTCTCTTCTCCAGCTCTCTTTTTCTATCTCTCCCTCTTTTGTTCTATCGCTCTCTTGCTTCCCCTCTTCTCTTCTTCTATTCCTCTCCTCTCTTCTCCAGCTCTCTTCTTCTATCTCTCCCTCTTTTGTTCTATCGCTCTCTTGCTTCCTTCCTCTCTTCCTCTCCTCTCTGCTCCTCTCTTCTCCAGCTCTCTTCTTCTATCTCTCCCTCTTTTGTTCTATCGCTCTCTTGCTTCCTTCCTCTCTTCCTCTCCTCTCCGCTCCTCTCTTCTCCAGCTCTCTTCTTCTATCTCTCCCTCTTTTGTTCTCTTGCTTCCTTCCCCTACTGATTTCATTGAGCCATAAGGTTGCCTCACAAGTAATAAAAGTCTCTCACAGGTATGTGTGGTCTTTCTTCATCACCGGAGCAGCTGGAAAGGGAGAGGAGAGCGCAGTTATTACACAGGACAAAGCTGGAGATCTACAGATCACGGAGAGATCACATTTGGGCAAGCAGTCACATGTTTTGGTGAACTGCTATCGCTATCCAGGAAACCCGGCATCTGTGCTGGATTCATCCACATGCTTTACTTTAATCTGATTTTGATTGTCCCAAGGATGCTGGGGGTGATCAGAGACCACAGGAGGCGACCAGAAGGGACTTTATCAGGGACAGAGATGGGACGGCAGACTGACAGTCCATAGCAGAGAATGCAAATGTACGGACTTGGCCATGACTACCAAGAGGTAGTCCAAAAAGAAAAACCAGTGGGTGGAGCTGGGAACACCAATTATGATGGAGAGCTTGGTGTTTCCAGAATATCGGGACAGACAATACACCAGGGGTCTCCAAACTTTCCAAACAAAGGGCCATTTTACTGTCCTTCAGACTTTATGGGGGGCAGACTTTGGCCAGCGGGAGTAGAAAATGCCCCATCATCAGTGGATGTAGACAATGTCTCCGGCTCGGTGGTCAGTGGGAGTAAACCCATTAGTGTCATCAGTGCCACCCATCAGTGTCCAGCAGTGCCACCTATCAGTGCCCATCCGTGCCCATCAGTGCCCACCTATCAGTGCCCATCAGTGCTCATCCATGCCACCTATCCGTGCCACCCATAAGTACCCATCAGTGCCACCCATAAGTGCCCATCAGTGCCGCCTATGAGTGCCCATCAGGGCCGCCTATGAGTGCCCATCAGTGCTGCATACCAGTGCCACCCATCAGTGCCTATCAGTGCCACCTATCAGTGCCCATCAGTGCCGCCTATCAGTGCCCATCATCAGTGAACGTCAGTGCCACCCCATCTGTGCCACCTATCAGTGCCCATCAGTGCCGCCTTATCAGTGCCCATCAGTGCAGCCATATCAGTGCCCGTCATTGAAGAAGAAAACTTACTTATTTACAAATAATTTTTACAAAAACTTGTTTTTTTTCAAAATTTTCGGTCTTTTTTTATTTGTTGCGCAAAAAATAAAAAACGCAGAGGTGATCAAATACCACCAAAAGAAAGCTCTATTTGTGGGAACAAAATTATAAAAATTTCATTTGAGTACAGTGTAGCATGACCGCGCAATTGTCATTCAAATTGCGACAGCGCTGAAAGCTGAAAATTGGTCTGGGCAGGAAGGTGTCTAAGTGCCCCCCGGTATTGAAGTGGTTAAATCAATATCAATGACGTGGTATTGATAAGAGCTATTTTATCTAAAGGAAATGCCCAAAACATGGTCTGTTGGGGGTACTTGAGGACTGAGGTTGAGAACCCCTGATTTAGAGTAGCAGAGGTTGGGGAAATCGCAGGGATATCTGCTTGTACAAATCTTTTGTTGCAGAAAACATTTTCTTTGTACGACAATTTTGTTTTTATTTCTATAAGTTGTGCATTTAGCCGTTCAGCCAGAGTTGCTTTGGTCACTGAGGCAGCCAAGGGCCACCAAACCCGGAAAAACCTCCAACTGGTCTACATTGCAAATCTCTTCACCAGACTGACGTCCCCAATGGCAAGGCTCCAGCTTCACAATATACAGCTCTGGGCAGCCTAGCCGGTTACATAAGCAGATATAGGAAACTCTTGTGTGCAGCCACTGGATGAAATGAATGTAGAGAAAATCCCATATTAATTTAACGATGGGACGCAGAGCGAGCCCGCTGATTCTGCGATAAACCCGCGCCATACGCTGCTAAAGCATACAAATCCTATAGTGATTACATGATATACGCAGGTCCATTACATAACGGGAGCAACTCATTGACATAATACAGGATCGGGGGGGGGGGGGGATCACCTCTGTATTTCGTCTGCAATACATAACTAATGCCACGAAAACTTTAAAAAATAAAAATAATAATAAATAATAAAATAAATAAATAATAATAAAAATAAAAAATCTCACACTGCTTCTAAATAATTACAGAACAATTTTATGAAAACATAATTAAAAGAAATGTTCTCACCCAAGAAAATGAAAACTTATGCCGCGTACACACGGTGGGAATTCTCGTCGGAAAAAGCTCTGATGGTTTTCCCGTCGGAATTCCGCTCAAGCTGTGTTGCCTACACACGGTCACACCAAATTCCGACGGTCAATAACACCGCGGCATAAAACACGTTCGATGGCACTATAAAAGGGAAGTTTAATGCTTCTGAGCATGCGCCGAATTGTTTCCGAGCATGCGTCGGAATTTTGCGTGTCGGAATTGCATACACACGATCGGAAAATCCGATAGAAAGGTTTTCCGTCGGAAAAATTAAGAACAGGTTCTCAATCCAAAGTCCGTCGGAAATTCCGACAGAAAAAGACCGATGGGCATACACACGGGCGGAAAATCCGATGAAAAGCTCCCATCGGACTGTTTTCATCGGAAATTCCGACCGTGTGTACGCCGCATTACACTTACCTTTACATTACAACAGAACTAATTCATGAAAAAGTAATAAAAAATAAACTCTTGTGCCGCGTACACGCGATCGCACATTCCGACAACAAAATCCATGTTTTTTTTTTTTTTTCCCGACGGATGTTGGGTTAAACTTGTCTTGCATACACACGGTCACACAAATCTTGTCGGAAATTCTGATTGCCAAGAACGCAGTGACGTACAAGACGTACGACGAGCCGAGAAAAATGAAGTTCAATAGCCAGTGTGGCTCTTCTGCTTGATTTAGAGCGTGCGTGGATCTTTGTGCGTCGGAATTGAGTGCACACGATCGGAATTTGTTGTCGGATCTCAAATCTCAAATTTTGTTTGTCGGAAATTCCAAACAGAAAGTGTCCGATGGAGCCTACACGCGGTCGGAATTTCTGATGGGAACTGTTTGATGGGAGCTTGTTGTCGGAAATTCCGACCGCGTGTAGGCTCCATCGGACACTTTCCGTTTGGAATTTCCGACAAACAAAATTTGAGATTTGAGATCCGACAACAAAATCCGTTGTAGTAAATTCCGATCGTGCGCACACAATTCCGACGCATTACTGTGAAAAAAAAAAATCTTGTACTAACTTTAAATCAGTAAAGAAAAAAATTAATGGAATAAAGTTTTTTTTTTCTCTCCACTAAAACATTAAAATTCAAATCTTACGCTGTCTTAATTTTACAGAACTATTTTACGAGAAAAAAATATATAAAAATTCTCACCCAATCATTGGAAAACAACATAATTATACATGGGGTCCCCAGGTTACGAACCCGTTAGGGACTTTCCTCCTGTTTGTAATCCGGAAATGTTCATAAGTCGGCCGCGCATGCGCAGAACGACAATTGCGGACATTTCCAATGTTCCGTCGAATGCCGTTCTGCGCATATTACGGACATTTACGACATTTTCCGACATTTTTCGGGGCTCCGTCTGGCTGCCGATGCGCAGAACGGCAGATGGTCCACGAGGAACGGCAGAGGGTCCCCGTGTTCGTAAGTCGGGGACCCCCTGTACGTGAAAAAAACACTTACATTTTTCAAAAATTCGAGAAAATCTAAAGAAAAATCTCCTACACTATCTACAGTTTCTCAAAAGGTAATTTAAAAAATGAATTGTCTAACCCCAGAAAATAAAAATAAATGCCGCGTACACACGATCGGAATTTTGGCCAGCAAAAGACCGATGAGAGCTTTTCATCGGAAAATGCGACCGTGTGTAGGCTCCATCAGACTTTTTCTGACGGAATTTCGGCCAGCAAAAGATTGAGAGTAGGTTCTCAATTTATCCGACGGAAAAAGTTTCTATCGGATATTCCGATCGTGTGTATGCAATTCCGACACGCAAAATTCCGACGCATGCTCGGAAACAATTCTACGCATGCTCGGAAGCATTAAACTTCCGTCGCCGCGTTATTGACCGTCGGAATTTGGTGTGTAGGCAAGACAGCTTGAGCTGAATTCCGTCGGGATTCCGTCGAAAAAACCTTCGGACTTAATTCCGATGGCAAAACCGGTCGTGTGTACGCGGCATTACACTGCTTTTCTAAATAATAACTAACTATTAAACTATAGGTATTGGAATTTCCTTTCAGTGAACGTAATGAGTTCAAATTCATCCGAAGTTACTAATGATCTGAAATAACGAATGCTGTATCTAAACGAATGGAACATAACAATCTAATAATAATAAATAACAATAATAAAACCTTTTATTATTATTATTATTTATTATTAATTTGTTCCATTCCATTTGTTTAGATTCTTTATTTCGGATAATTCGTAACTTCAGATAAATTCGTATTCGTTATGTTCACAAACAGCCAAATTTGAAAGGAAATTCCAATACCTATAGTTTAATAGTTAGTTACTACTTAGAATTTTACTGACTTTCTTTCATTTTTTCCGATTTTCAAATTTTCGGATTTTCTAATTTTTGAATTTCCTAAATTTGGAAATTCGCAAATTCGGAAATTTGAAAATTCGCAAATTTGAAAATTCGGAAATTTGAAAATTTGGAAATTTGAAAATTTGGAAATTTGAAAATTCGCAAATTTGGAAATCCGAAAATTTGGATTTTCAAATTTCCGAATTTCCAAATTTCCAAATTCCGAATTTTCGGATTTCCAAATTTCCAAAAAAAAAAGCAAAAAAATAATAAAACGAAAACAAAAATGAACACATTTTTTGTCAGTGCACATGTCTACTCTGCAAGTGCCCCGCAAACCTTGTGCAGTACAGCAAACAAGGGGTTACAGCAGACAGCGTTGTGTTGCTTTTTTACCACCTTTTTTGGACCCCTGCAGAAGCAGGATGTTGTGGGGTACTTGCAGGGTGGCCCCAATGTACTTGAATGGGTTGTGATTGGCAGGCGGTAGCACCCACCAAAATCAACAGGGGGTTTCATTACGCAGCATGTGTACACCTTTGGTTGTTGCCTCAGCAGCTAAAGGGGGTATGGATCAGGGGCCGTTTATTCCGACCGTGTATATGCCCCATCGGACTTTTTCCGTCGAAAATTCAGACGGACTTAGATAGAGAACATGTTCAAAATCTTTCCGATTTCTGAAATTTCAAGCGGAAAAAACCCTCATCTGTATGCTGTTCCGACGCAGTGGCTATTGAACTTCCTTTTTATAGTGCCGTCGTACGCGTTGTACGTCACCACGTTATTGACGGTCGGAATTTGGTGTGACTGTGTGTATGCAAGACAGGTTGAGCGGAATTCCTTCGGAAAAAACCTTCAGAGTTTATTCCAACGGGAAAACCGGTCGTGTGTAACAGGGCATTACACCCCAAAGAGTTAAAAAGACTGATAACAGGTCAGGTTCAGGTACTTACCCTGCTTAAAAAATATATTTAATGATTACAAAGCTGCATTCATTTGTCTCTTTTATTAATGCCCGAAGTTTAGCTGTAAACTCACAAAAGCCCACCGTTCTAGAAGACACTTACAGAGAAGAGACCCGTTTACATTCACCACGTTCTCGTACGAAGGACATCGGCTGTCCGAGAGCGACGCCTTCCCCTCACTTTTTACGCTGGATCTCATGGTTGCCACTGCAATAAAAGGATTGTAGTCATCAATGTGTCCACTCAAAATTCTCACAATCCAATATTTCAGTATAAAAGCATAAATAGGTGTTTGTCTCTTCTGGAGCGTTTCTGTGCTTCTCTGATTCAGATTTCCTACCCCTTGAGTAGAAGCTCAAAAAAAAAAGGATTTATAACTGGGGAGGAACCAGTCTGTAAGAAGGGCTTTGTGGTTGTCTGAATTTGGCACCAAGAGCACAAGTCCCCACCTCTGCTCCTGTCCTGCTAGAACATTGTCTCTCCTGCTGAGGCCGAAAACCCTCTGCCATATCGTGCCGCCCTCCATGCCAGAGGCCTCCCCCTAAACACAGCAGCAGGGGTTCTGGGTGGTATCATTGACCAAATATGGTCATGGCCATATTTGGTCAATGAAGTCACCCAGGATCCCCATTGCTGTGTTTACAAGCAGAAGCCGGCAAGGATCTGTCATTAAGACGTGGTAGGGCTTGTGCTGCCAATTGACAGATCCCTGGGGCTCCTGGAATTTAAACACAGCAGCGGTTCTGGGTGATACCATTGACCAAATATGATCATGAACACTGTCCCTCCTGCTGGGGCCAAAACCTCTGCCATATCGTGCCACCCTCCATGCCAGAGGCCTCCACCTAAACACAGCAGCAGGGGTTCTGGGTGGTATCATTGACCAAATATGGTCATGGCCATATTTGGTCAATGAAGTCACCCAGGATCCCCATTGCTGTGTTTACAAGCAGAAGCCGGCAAGGATCTGTCATTAAGACGTGGTAGGGCTTGTGCTGCCAATTGACAGATCCCTGGGGCTCCTGGAATTTAAACACAGCAGCGGTTCTGGGTGATACCATTGACCAAATATGATCATGAACACTGTCCCTCCTGCTGGGGCCAAAACCTCTGCCATATCGTGCCACCCTCCATGCCAGAGGCCTCCACCTAAACACAGCAGCAGGGGTTCTGGGTGGTATCATTGACCAAATATGGTCATGGCCATATTTGGTCAATGAAGTCACCCAGGATCCCCATTGCTGTGTTTACAAGCAGAAGCCGGCAAGGATCTGTCATTAAGACGTGGTAGGGCTTGTGCTGCCAATTGACAGATCCCTGGGGCTCCTGGAATTTAAACACAGCAGCGGTTCTGGGTGATACCATTGACCAAATATGATCATGAACACTGTCCCTCCTGCTGGGGCCAAAACCTCTGCCATATCGTGCCGCATTTCATGCCAGAGGCCCCCTATTTAAACACAGCAGCAGCAGGGGTTCTTGGGTGATATCATTGACCAAATATGGTCAAGGCTAAATTTGGTCAATGATGTCACTCAAGATCCCCATTGCTGTACAGTGGAACCTTGGATTACGAGCATAATCCGTTCCAGGAGAATGCTTGTAATCCAAAGCACTCACATATCAAAGTGAGTTTCCCCATAGAAATCAATGGAAAGGAAGATAATTCGTTCCGCATTGACTTCTATTGCATGCAATACTGCATGTGGCCAGAGGTGGGGGGCACCAGAGAGACTCGGAAATACTCGGGGACAGCTCGGCTGAACTCGGAAAGCCTCGGAAAGGCTCGGAAACACTTGGGAACTGAGTATTTCCGAGTGTTTCCGAGTATTTCTGAGTATTTGCGAACGGCTCTGAACCGCTCCGAGTGTCACCGACGCCCCCCCCGCATCTCTGGCCAAATGCGGTATTGCACACCCCATTAGCTTGAATTCTGCTCATTTTGCGAGACAACACTCAGCAAACCGAGTCAGAATAAAAAAAAAAAAGTTGCTCGTCTTTCAAAACGCTTGTTAACCGCGTTACTCGTTAACCAAGGTTCCACTGTATTTACAAACAGAAGCCAGCGGGGATCTGTCATTTAGCAGTGGTTGCTCAACCTGTAGCCCTCCAGCTGTTGCAGAACTACAAGTCCCATCATGCCTCTGCCTTTGGGATTAATACTTGTAACTGTCCGGTTTGCAATGCCTCATGGGACTTGTAGTTCCACAACAGCTGGAGGGCCACAGGTTGAGCACCCATGGTCTAGGCATATGGTCATGGCCATAATTTGGTCAATGAAGTCACCCAGGATCCCCATTGCTGTGTTTACAAGCAGAAGCCGGCAGGGATCTGTCATTGAGCAGTGGTAGTGCTGCTAAATGACCGTTCCCCGGCTGCTGGTTGTAAACACAAAGTGCCTCTTTTAACCACTTCCCGACCGGCACGCGACGATGTACGTCGACAGAATGGCACGAACAGGCATTAGGGCGTACAGGTACGTCCCCTTTAAGATGCCGCCGTGCCATCGAGCTGGTCGGGACCCCTGTAAGGGCCGGTCGCGGGTCCCGCGGACTCGATCGCCGTGGGGATACCCGCGATCGTCTCACGGGATGGCTGAACGGGGAGATGCAGAAATAAACAGCATCTCCCCATTCTGCCTAGCAACTAGTGACGCCGATCTCTGCTCCCTGTGATTGGAGCAGAGATCAGCATTCACTAGCTGACAGCCACGCCCCCCCCCCCCCCCCACAGTTAGAAACACGCCTCTAGGAACATGTAACCCCTACACTGCCACCTAGTGGTTAACCCCTTCACTGCCGTGTCATTTACACAGGAATCAATGCATTTAAATAGCACTGATTGCTGTATAAATGACAATGGTCCCAAAAATGTGTCAAAAATTGTCCGATGTGTCCGCCATAACGTCGCAGTCACAATAAAAATTGCTGATCGCCGCCATTACTAGTAAAAAAAAAAAATATTAATAAAAATGCTATAAAACTATCCCCTATTTTGTAAACGCTATAACTTCTGCGCAAACCAATCAATAATCGCTTAATGCGATTTTTTTTTACCAAAAATATGTAGAAGAATACGTATCGGCCTAAACTCAGGAAAAAAAAAGTTTTTTTATATATTTTTGGGGGATATTTATTATAGCAAAAAGTAAAAAATAATGTGTTTTTTTTTTTTTAAATTGTCGCTCTATTTTTGTTTATAGCGCAAAAAATAAAAACCGCAGGGGCGATCCAATACCACCAAACGAAAGCTCTATTTGTGGGGAAAAAAGGACGTCAATTTTGTTTGGGAGCCACGTCGCACGACCGCGCAATTGTCAGTTAAAGCGACGCAGTGCCGAATCGCAAAAAGTGGTCTGGTCTTAAGCCAGCAAAATGGTCCGGGGCTGAAAGTGGTTAAAGGAGTCCGGTACATTGAACTGCATCTGTCATACATCATACATACAGATAGCCAGCAAAGGAAGACTCTATGTAGACCTCATACAAGGGACAAAGCTTTCACCGCAAACCAATCGCAAAGCTAATTCTCCGGGATAACGATCGTTCAATTCAAAAAGTGACATTTATTTTCAGCTCGGGGGCCAACGGGATCTAAAAATGACTGTCAAATGTCTAAATATGGATCTTTTATCCAGGAGTGTTTGGAAAACCAATGAGATGTCAGAGATCAGTGTAATGAGTTTTGATTGGCCGTATCTTGGTTATAAGTTTCTCCAATTCTTATGTTTACCTCTTTCTGCATTTCTGACTTTCTGGGATGGGGCAGAATTCGGAGTCTTCCTAAGAAAGAAACATTGTTACTGTCATCATAGATTCACCATTGTACCCAAAAATCCAAGCCCACTTCAGGCACTTATATATGAACTGTTTGCAAAAACGTGAGTCAGTTCAGCCAGTCTTGTTATTTACACACCTCTGCCACCACACACAGCCAGGAGTGGGACCGCACTGTCCACTTTTGTGGATTTGAAGCCTCTTGCACACACTTTTTGAGATGGGAATGAGGGACACCTACCAGCAAAAGTATGGAGGCGTAGGACACGCCCATTACCACGCCCCCCTTAACCACTTACCGCCCGCCCACCGTCAAATTTACGGCTGGGCGGTGCGGCTTTCGTTCTGGGTGGACGTCATATGACGGCTTCCCAGAACGACCGCTCTCACGTGCCCCCGGGGGCGCGCATCGATCGCGGCCGCGTCGTGTTGCTAGGACGCGCCGCAACCCCGATCTCTGTAAAGAGCTGTGGCCGCGGCTCTTTAACCATGTGATCAGCTGTGTCCAATCACAGCCGGTCACATTTAAACACAGAGATGCCGGTAGTGTGAGGAAAGGAGAGCCGATCAGCGGCATCTCCTCACAGGGGACAGCTAGGGATGTAATCAGGGCACTGATCATCAGTGCCCTGAATACAATTAAGTGCCCACCAGTGCCAGCAATGATTACCCACTGCTGCCAGCAATCAGTGCAAACCCGTGCCCATAATTGCCACCAATCTGTGCCCAAAAGTACCAGCAATCAGTGGCCATTAGTGATGCCAGTCAGTGCTGGCTAATAGTGCTGCCCATCAATGGCCATCACTGCTGCCCATCAGTGCGCCCATCAGTACCGCCTATCCGTGCCGCCTATCTGTGCCCACCAGTCCCGCATATCTGTGCCCAATGCCCACCAGTGCCACCTATCAGTGCCGCCTATCAGTGCTCATCAGTGCCACATATCAGTGCCTCATCATCACTGCCCATCAGTGCCGCCCATCAGTACTGCCTATCCGTGCCGCCTATCTGTGCCCACCATTGCCCCCTATCTGTGCCCACCAGTGCCGCCTATCTGTGCCCACCAGTGCCGCCTATCTGTGCCCAATGCCCACCAGTGCCACCTATCAGTGCTCATCAGTGCCACATATCAGTGCCTCCTCATCAGTGCCCATCAGTGCTGCCTCATCAGCGCCCATCAGTGAAGGAGAAAAATTACTTATTTACAAAATTTACTGACAGAAACTAAGAAAAAAAAACATGTTTACATGGCCTGAGAACCAGAAGTGACGTCGCTCGGGTCCTCCAAGGGCATAGAGATGAGCGGTTGCCATCTTGCTATCACTCCTCTGTAAGCAAAAACCCTGCCAACGCCGGTTGGTTCCCGGGCGCAGCGATCGCTGAACAACCAAGAATCATGGCGGGAGGTGGGGGGGTGGGGGGGGGCAAACGCGGGCAGAGCAAGGATGTGCAGACTGTACTGGAGGGGGTGCATGTAGACAGGAAGCGGCTGAAAGAGGCTGGAGGAGATCAGCAGCACTGAAATGGAGAAAAATAAAAATGATGGGGGGAAAGGAAAGACATGGCAATTGACTATGATACACAGTGCTTTAGCAAACGAAATGTCCAGTTTGGATTTACAAATAGGAGAGATTATAACACTTACTTGTTCAGATGGTCTTTAATAATCTGAATCGGTACTGAGAGAAAAACAATATATATAGAGAGTGAGAGGAGGGAGGATACAGGATTACAATATAAAAACAATGGACAGCAGAATTACACAATACATTCTGAGTGTCTCTACTGCCTAGAATAATACAGTTTGAATTGCAAGCTCCTTTGTCTGGGGAGAAAGATATCCTAAGGAGAGGGATCTGAAACAAAATGGAAGAAAGTTCAGGCAGGTGCAGTCTACTTTCTCCACCGCAGGTGGCGCTCTTCCACAGCGGCACTGTTGTTGGAGTGGAAGTCAAGAGGAACAGAGTTCCTCTATGGTTTCCAGGGTCACTGGACAAGCAACCAATTGGATGCTGCCGTATCATATGACTCTGGCAGTCATCTTGGGTTAGGCAGAGCCTTTCTAAGGCACTGGCTCCCAGGTTTGGTGTGCTTTTGAGAGTTGGTAGAGTAGGGACAGGTACCCCGCCTGTTAGGGACAGTACCAGTGGTAAGGAAAGATTCCTGATGAGGAGGGAAAGCGTTGGGATGCATCTCCTTTGGATTTCATCCCGTTTGGGCACAAGACGGCCAGGCCACATTCTGCTCTCTTATTAGACGCTGTCAGTCTGGCTGATACCTGCTCTCTACACATTGGGTGTGAACTGTTGCTGTACTATCTCAATACAAGTTCTCCACTGCACCGGACTGTGTGAATCATTATTGCTACACCCCCACCTACAAAAGGTTAGGCCACAACCTAAAACACCGGTCCATGCCAGTCCTTATCCCTTCTATATATCTAGCCCTTATCCCTCCATATTTCCAGCCCTTACCCCTTCCATATGTCTAGCCCTTCCCCCCTCCACATCTCCAGCCCTTACACCCTTACCCCCTTACCCCTCCACATTTCTAGCCCTTACCCCCTTACCCCCTCCATATTTCCAGCCCTTACCCTCTCCATATTTCCAGCCCTTACCCCTTTACCCCTTCCATATTTCCAGCCCTTACCCCCTCCATATTTCCAGCGCTTACCCTCTCCATACTTCCAGCCCTTACCCCTCTACATTTCCAGCCCTTACCCCCTTACCCCCTCCACATTTCCAGCCCTTACCCCCTTACCCCTCCATATTTCCAGTCCTGACCCCCTTACCCCCTCCACATTTCTAGCCCTTACCCCCTCCATATTTGCAGCCCTTACCCTCTCCATATTTCCAGCCCTTACCCCCTTACCCCCTCCATATTTCCAGCCCTTACCCCTTCCATATGTCTAGCCCTTTCCCCCTCCATATTTCCAGCCCTTACCCCTCCACATTTCCAGCCCTTACCCCCTTACCCCCTCCACATTTCCAGCCCCTACCCCTTCCATATTTCCAGCCCTTGCCCCCTCCATATTTCCAGCCCTTACCCTCTCCATATTTTCAGCCCTTACCCCTCCACATTTCCAGCCCTTACCCCCTTACCCCCTCCACATTTCCAGCCCTTGCCCCCTTACCCCTTCCATATTTCCAGCCCTTACCCTCTCCATATTTCCAGCCCTTACCCCTCCACATTTCCAGCCCTTACCCCTCCACATTTCCAGCCCTTACCCCTTACCCCTCCACATTTCCAGCCCTTACCTCCTTACCCCCTCCACATTTCCAGCCCTTACCCCCTTACCCCTTCCACATTTCCAGCCCTTACTCCCTTACCCCCTCCACATTTCCAGCCCTTACCCTCTCCATATTTCCAGCCCTTACCCCTCCACATTTCCAGCCCTTACCCCCTCCACATTTCCAGCCCTTACCCCCTCCACATTTCCAGCCCTTACCCCCTCCATATTTCCAGCCCTTACCCCCTCCACATTTCCAGCCCTTACCCCCTCCATATATCCAGCCCTTACCCCCTCCACATTTCCAGCCCTTACCCCCTCCACACTTCCAGCCCCTATCCTCTCCATATGTCCAGCCCTTACCCTCTCCTTATTTCCAGCCCTTACCCCTCCACATTTCCAGCCCTTACCCCCTCCGCATTTCCAGCCCTTACCCCCTCCACATTTCCAGCCCTTAGCCCCTTACCCCCTCCACATTTCCAGCCCCTACCCCCTCCATATTTCCAGCCCTTACTCCCTCCACATTTCCAGCCCTTACCCTCTACACATTTCCAGCCCTTACCCCCTTACCCCCTCCACATTTCCAGCCCTTACCCCCTCCACATTTCCAGCTCTTACCCCCTTACCCCCTCCGCATTTCCAGCCCTTACCCCCTTACCCCCTCCACATTTCCAGCCCTTAGCCCCTTACCCCCTCCACATTTCCAGCCCTTACCCCCTCCATATTTCCAGCCCTTACCCCTCCACATTTCCCGCCCTTACCCCCTCCGCATTTCCAGCCCTTACCCCCTCCACATTTCCAGCCCTTACCCCCTCCGCATTTCCAGCCCTTACCCCCTCCGCATTTCCAGCCCTTACCCCCTCCGCATTTCCAGCCCTTACCCCTCCACATTTCCCGCCCTTACCCCTCCGCATTTCCAGCCCTTACCCCCTCCACATTTCCAGCCCTTACCCCTCCATATTTCCAGCCCTTACCCCTCCACATTTCCCGCCCTTACCCCCTCCGCATTTCCAGCCCTTACCCCCTCCACATTTCCAGCCCTTACCCCCTCCGCATTTCCAGCCCTTACCCCCTCCGCATTTCCAGCCCTTACCCCCTCCGCATTTCCAGCCCTTACCCCTCCACATTTCCCGCCCTTACCCCCTCCGCATTTCCAGCCCTTACCCCCTCCACATTTCCAGCCCTTACCCCCTCCGCATTTCCAGCCCTTACCCCCTACACATTTCCAGCCCTTACCCCCTTACCCCCTCCACATTTCCAGCCCTTACCCCCTCCACATTTCCAGCTCTTACCCCCTTACCCCCTCTGCATTTCCAGCCCTTACCCCCTTACCCCTCCACATTTCCAGCCCTTAGCCCCTTACCCCCTCCACATTTCCAGCCCTTACCCCCTCCATATTTCCAGCCCTTACCCCTCCACATTTCCTGCACTTACCCCCTCCTTACCCCCTCCGCATTTCCAGCCCTTACCCCCTCCGCATTTCCATCCCTTACCCCCTTACCCCCTCCACATTTCCAGCCCTTACCTCCTCCACATTTCCAGCCCTTACCCCCTCCATATTTCCAGCCCTTACCCCCTCCACATTTCCAGCCCTTACCCCCTCCACATTTCCAGCCCTTACCCCCTCCGCATTTCCAGCCCTTACCCCCTCCACATTTCCAGCCCTTACCCCCTCCACATTTCCAGCCCTTACCCCCTCCATATTTCCAGCCCCTACCCCCTCCATATTTCCAGCCCTTACCCCCTCCATATTTCCAGCCCTTACCCCCTCCACATCTCCAGCCCTTACCCCCTTACCCCTTCCATATTTCCAGCCCTTACCCCCTCCATATTTCCAGCCCTTATCCTCTCCATATTTTCAGCCCTTACCCCCTCCACATTTCCAGCCCTTACCCCCTCCGCATTTCCAGCCCTTACCCCCTCCATATTTCCAGCTGTGTAAATAAAACCTGAGCCCAGTGTCACCAGCCTCATTATTTAATATATTATAATACCAATGTGATAATGTATAGAGAACGAGGTGCCGCACCTTATCCCTGACAGTAGCCTCAGATTTGGACTCTCATGAGAAGTTTATAGTAAGAGCTCTCAGGATGCAGAAAACCTGATCTTTGTTCTCATGACATTTCCGCCTTCGCAAGAATGTCAGAACGCAGCACCGCTGGGAGGGGGAGCGGAGGAACGCGGTCAGCTTGGTTTCCTGTCACCTTCAGGCTCTGCGCTGCTCTGAGAATGAAAACCGAATGCAGACGTGATAATGAAAGTGTCTTCAGCCAGCAAACGGCTTTACATTCCTTCTCCTTTGGTCTGTTACATCTGACAGTGTTCTATTACAGCTGCTCAAGTGCAGAAACACCCTTGTTGATCCTGCCAAAAACACTCGCTCTCTGCCTGTGCTGACTGTTAGCATTGTTCCCAGGGTCCTCAGCAAACTACAGAACACCTCCCCCACACCACAGAGATAAGTAGAGGGGGAGGTGTTTTGTAGCCCCCAAAATGCTTTCTGCCTAAGCCCCCTTTCACACTGGTGCGACTTCAAAGTCGCGCGATTTTGCCGCGATTTTTGCCGCGATTCCAAGGAATGCCTGTGTAAGGGCGACAATGCTTCTGCTCCAAAGTGAGTGAGCGTTGTCACCATACCACAGGAAGTGTGTTACTGGCAGGATCAGCAGAGGGAAACATACCCTGAAAAAGGAAAACTAATGCAGCCACCACCTCTAAGGACTGATAAGCTGCAATATAACACAGTGATATCCTCGAGTTTAGAACAGTTGCAATAGGAGTCTGCAGGCTTTGAACCAATCAAATCCCTCTCTTTATTTTTACAGTAGTAGAAAAAAAAAAAGTAGCATCTTTCTACTGTAGATAACCCTTTAGAGGTGTATTTCTAATCATTTGCAGAGCTATTTGCATAGACATTCATTCCGTGCGAATAGGGTCAAAATTTTATGTTTTTTTAACTATTTTCTCTCTAGGTCGAATGTTATTCTTCATACCGAATAGACTAAATAGGGAAAATACCGCCTTATGGCCACTAGATGGAGCTGACGATTATATAGTAAATAAGTATTTATTTTCAGTAGTCATAATCCATCTAGTGGCCCCAATGCAGTATTTTCCCGGTTCCCTCCATCCTGTATGAATAAACAACATTCAACTTGGAGAGAAAAATAGCCTAATAATGTTCGATTTTGACCCCATTCGCTTAGAACGAATGTGCATACAGTTTCACAGGATGAAAAGCTCTGCAGATTTTGTTGTTGTTGTAAATAACACTTTAGGGTGTATTACTAAACAGTTTCAGAGTTATTTGTCTTTAGAAACTTTGTGTACATTCGTTCTGCGCGAATGGGGCCAAAACGGAATGTTATTAGGCTCTTTTCTCTCTAGGTTGAATGTTATTCTTCATATTGAATAGAATGATTAGGTGAAATACTTATGGCCACTAGATGGAGCTGACAAACATAGTAAATACGTATTTCTTTTCAGCGCCATCTAGTGGTCACACTGCACTATTTTCCTTGTTCACTACATTCTGCATGAATTTATTTTCATTTTGACCCCATCTAGTGGCCACAATACGGTATTTTCTTTAGCCCCCTCCATCCTTGTATGAATGAATAACATTCCATCTGGAGGGATAATAGCCTGATAATGTTCGATTTTGACCCCATTCTCATAGAACAAATGTACAGTTTCACAGGAGGTATAGCTCTGCAAAAATTTGGCTGTGGATAACACTTAGGGGTGTGTTTCTAATCATTTTCAGAGCTATTTGTCCTGAGAAACTGCATGAACATTCGTTCTGCGTGAATGGGGACAAAATTGAATGTTATTTTCTCTCTAGGTTGAATGTCATTGGGCTCTTTTCTCTCTAGGTTGAATGTTATTTTGCATATTGAAAAGAGTGATTAAGTTAAATACCGCCTTATGGCCACTAGATGGAGCTGACCAACATAGTAAATAAGTATTTATTTCCAGCTCCATCTAGTGGCCGTAATGCAGTATTTTTTTTTCTGATTCACTCCATTCGGTATGAATTTATTGTCGGCTCCATCTAGTGGCCACAATGCTGTATTTTCCCTATTCAGTCCATTCTGTATAATTTATTTTCAGCTCCATCTAGTGGCCACAATGCTGTCATTTTCCTGATTCACTCCTTAGGGGTGCATTTCCAAACATTTGCAGAGATTTTTGTCCTGAGAAACTTCATGTACATTCGTTCTGTATGAATGGGGCCAAACCTGAATGTTATTAGGCTCTTTTCTCTCTAGATTGAATGTTAGTTTTAATATTGAAAAGAGTGATTAAGGAAAATACCACCTTATGGCCACTAGATGGAGCTGACCAACATAGTAAATAAGTATTTATTTTCAGCTCCATCTAGTGGCCGCAATGCAGTATTTTTTCTGATTCATTCCATTCAGTTTGAATTTATTGTCAGCTCCCTCTAGTGGCCGCAATGCAGTATTTTCGTTATTCAGTCCATTCTGTATAAAAAAAGATTTCAGCTCCATCTAGTGGCAGCAATGCAGTTTCTTTTCTGATTCACTCTATTTGGTATGAATTTATTGTCAGCTCCATCTAGTGGCCACAATGCAGTATTTTCCTGATTCCCTCCATTCTGTATGAATGAAAAACATTCAACCTGGAGAAAAAATAGCCTAATAATGTTCGTTTTTGACTCCATTCACTTAGAACGAATGTACATGCAGGTTCACAGGATGAATAGCACTGTATAAAAATGTTTTATCAGTACACTCCTTGGGGTCCTTCTTCATAAACATATATATATATACAAGACCCCGTTGTGCTGTCAGGCCATAAGTGTCACCACCCTCCTGTGTCAGTCCCCTCCCCCCCCCCCTCAGCGCTAACACAAATGTTCTACTTGCAAGCCAGAAGCTCAGCAAGCCAGGTAATAAAGCTGATTTCTGATTGGCTGCTTGGAAGTATCTGCACCTTTGCACCTGTGTTCTTAAAGGCACACTCCACCCAAAACTGAAACTTCCACTTTATGTGGTTCTTCTGCCACACCCTCCAGAGAGCCAAATATCACTCCTGGAAGTGATTCCCCCATAATATCAAAAAAAAAAACAATTCATTGGAGAGTCCAGCCTTTATTATGGTTTCATAAAAGGGGAGGGGCAGAGACACCCCAGAAAGATCTGAGAAGCCTTTCATATTTGAGATATACAGTGCCTTGCAAAAGTATTCACCCCCCTTTGACTTTTTACCTATTTTGTTACATTACAGCCTTTAGCTCAATGTTTTTTTTAATCTGAATTATATGTGATGATCAGAACACAATAGTCTAAGTTGGTGAAGTAAAATTAGAAAAATAGATACATAAAACTACTTTTCAGAAATAAAAAACTGATAATTGGCATGTGCGTATGTATTCACCCCCTTTGTTATGAAGCCCATAAAAAGCTCTGGTGGAACCAATTACCTTCAGAAGTCCCATAATTAGTGAAATCATGTCCACCTGTGTGCAATCTAAGTGTCACATGATCTGTCATTACATAGACACACCTCTCTGAAAGGCCCCAGAGCAATGACGGCTGGTGCTCAAAATTTTTTGGGGGGGTGCAAACAAACATCAATTGCAGCCACTGTGACATCAAATGCTGACACTGTGACATCAAACTCTGACACTGTGACATCAAACGCTGACACTGTGACATCAAACGCTGACACTGTGACATCAAACGCTGACACTGTGACATCAAACGCAGCTACTGTGCCCATCAATAGCCACCACTGTGCCATCAAACGCAGCCACTGTGCCCATCAAAAGCAGCCACTGTGCCCATCAAACGCAGCCACTGTGCCCATCAAATGCTGACACTGTGACATCAAACGCTGACACTGTGACATCAAACGCAGCTACTGTGCCCATCAATAGCCACCACTGTGCCATCAAACGCAGCCACTGTGCCCATCAAAAGCAGCCACTGTGCCATCAAATTCTGCCACTGTGCCATCAAACGCAGCCACTGTGCCATCAAACGCAGCCACTGTACCTATCATACGCAGCCACTGTGCCCATCAAAAGCAGCCACTGTGCCATCAAATTCTGCCACTGTGCCATCAGACGCTGCCACTGTGCCATCAAACGCAGCCACTCTACCTATCATACGCAGCCACTGTGCCCATCAAACGCAGCCACTGTGCCATCAAATGCTGCCACTGTGCCATCAAATGCTGAAACTGCGCCATCAAACGCTGCCACTTTGCCCATCAAATGCTGCCACTGTGCCATCAGACACAGCTACTGTACCCATCAATTGCTGACACTGTACCCATCAAATTCAGCCACTGTGCCTATCAAATGCAGCCACTGTGCCATCAAATGCAGCCACTGTGCCCATCAAACGCAGCCACTGTGCCCATCAAATGCAGCCACTGTGCCCATCAAATGCAGCCACTGTGCCCATCAAATTCAGCCACTGTGCCCATCCAACGCAGCCACTGTGCCATCAAACGCAGCTACTGTACCCATCAATTGCTGCCAGTGTGCCCATCAATAGCCGCTACTGTGCTCCATCAAATGCTGCCAGTGTACATCGCCTGGCACTTACCTGTCTCGCAGCGGGTCAGCGGCGGCGTCCTGCGCGCTACTCAATGTCTTCTCCCGTCCTCTATATCCGGCGTCCAATCACAGCGCCTGACGTTTCAGCTAATCAGGTGACAGGTAACAGACCCGAGCACCTGATTGACTGAGAGGCGGTTCAGTGTTAGCAAAGCGAATTCCTTTTTGAACTTTTTGGCCATCAAAGAAAACGCTATGGTGTCCTTTTATGAAGCAGTGATCAGCGGAGATCCTGAGGATCACCACTGATCACAGCCCATAAACAGTTTATAAACCAGAGATAATCGGGGGGAGAAGTGTTTGAACTTGTTCTCCCACCGATTATCTCTGCACATGGAGAATCCTCATAGAATGACACAGTAATGGCCAGTGTATGAAGCTGCGATCTCAGCGCTTCACTGGCGATCTGTGTCAGGATTCACACTCCCCGATTCACCAGCTCAGAGGAGGTGAAGCGGGGAGTGAAGAGAGAAACCCGGGAGATAGGGGGAAAGAGGAAGATTATTAACTTCCTTATGCCTCGTTCAGACCCCCCAACACTGTAACCATGTCCCCCTGTCATATATATGTGTATACATGTATATATATATAATGTGTATATGTATATATATATATATAATGTGTGTATATACATGTATATATGTGTGTGTGTGTGTATACATGTATATATAATGTGTGTGTGTGTATACATGTATATATAATGTAGGGGGACTCTTTATTTTATTAACATTAATCACACTGGTGTCTGTCCATGTATTGAGCTGTGATAATTTATCACCGCTTAATAAATGGACATCTCAGTGTTTCTGTGAATTTCTGGTGCTGTAATCTCCTAAAGTCTCACGAGATTCCAGTATCAGGGGCCGTTCTCCACTGTTTGAAGCGTTTGTAGATCTCTTCACTCCTCCATGGGTGAAGCGATCTACTATGCTTCATAAACTGGCACACAGAGGAGAAAGATCTCCTCTGTGAATGCCGGAGAATGAAGCAGTGAATAGATTTCACTGCTTCATAAAAGGACACCTATGTCTGGCGCAAACCCAACACATCACATCACCCAAAGAACGCCATCCCCACTGTGAAACATGGTGGTGGCAGCATCATGCTGTGGGGATGTTTTTCAGCAGTCGGGACTGGGAAACTGGTCAGAGTTGAGGGAAAGATGGATGGTGCTAAATACAGGGATATTCTTGGGCAAAACCTGTAGCACTCTGTGTGTGATTTGAGGCTAGGATGGAGGCTCACCTTCCAGCAGGACAATGACCCCAAACACACTGCTAAAGCAACACTTGAGTGGTTTAAGACCCCTTTCACACTGGGGCATTTTTTCAGGCGCTTTAGCGTTAAAAAAAGCGCCTGTAAAACGCTTGAAAGAAGCCTCATCTGCAATTCCAATGTGAAAACTCAAGTGCTTTAAGGGGAAACATGTAAATGTGTTGGAAAGCCCAGACCACAATCCAATAGAAAATCTGTGGTCAGACTTAAAGATTGCTGTTCACAAGCGCAAACCATCCAACTTGAAAGAGTTGAAACAGTTTTGCGAGGAGGAATGGGCAAAAATCCCAGTGGTAAGATGTGGCAAGCTCATAGAGACGTATCCAAAGCGACTTGGAGCTGTGATAGGTGGCTCTACAAAGTATTGACTTTAGGGGGGGTGAAAAGTTTTGCACATTGACTTTTTCTGTTACTTTGTCCTATTTGTTGTTTGCTTCACAATAAAAAAAAAAAAAAAACATCTTCCAAGTTGTGGGCGTGTTCTGTACATTAAATGATGCAAATCCTCAAACAATCCATGTAAATTCCAGGATGTGAGGCAACAAAACAAGAAGCAAATGCCAAGGGGGGTGAATACTTTTGCAAGGCACTGTAGGTTTTGGGTGGAGCTGAGCCCGCGTGAGTTTAGTTGCCGCGTCAGAAATTTCCAACTTACGTTCTTCAAAGTCCTCTTCGTAATCGTGGTCAGTGTTTCCTAAGGAAGGAAAAATCGGATTATTCTAAAGGTGACCATACACTAGACCAATGATGGCGAACCTTGGCACCCGCAGATGTTTTGGAACTACATTTCCCATGATGCTCTACTACAATGCAGAGTTCCAGAGCATCATGGGAAATGTAGTTCCAAACCATCTGCGGGTGCCAAGTTTCACCATCACTGCACTATACAATCCTCTTTAGATCAACCAACAACTATGTAGTATGAGAGCCCTTCCAAACGGCTGACTAGTTTCGAGGGGAGATCCTCCTCTTCTCTCAGGGCTCTGAGGAAGAGACGGATCTCCTCCTCGAAACGCGTCAGCCACTTTCAAGTGGAGTTGTCAGCGTTTCCTAAAGAAGGAAAATCGGATTATTCTAAAGGTGACCATACACTATACAATCCTCTTTAGTTCAACCAAACTATGTGGTATGAGAGCCCTTCCAAATGGCTGACTAGTTTCGAGTGGAGATCCTCCTCTTCTCTCAGGGCTCTGAGGAAGAGGGGGATCTCCCCCTCGAAACGCGTCAGACACTTTCGAGAGTAGTTGTCAGCGTTTCCTTAAGAAGGAAAATCGGATTATTCTAAAGGTGACCATACACTATACAATCCTCTTTAGTTCAACCAAACTATGTGGTATGAGAGCCCTTCCAAATGGCTGACTAGTTTCGAGTGGAGATCCTCCTCTTCTCTCAGGGCTCTGAGGAAGAGGGGGATCTCCCCCTCGAAACGCGTCAGACACTTTCGAGAGTAGTTGTCAGCGTTTCCTTAAGAAGGGAAATCGGATTATTCTAAAGGTGACCATACACTATAGATACCTCTTTAGATTAACCAACAACTATGTAGTATGAGATCCCTTTTAAGTGGCTGACTAGTTTCGAGGGGAGATCCCCCTCTTCTCTCAGGGCTCTGAGGAAGAGGGGGGATCTCCCCTCGAAACGTGTCAGCCACTTGGAAGGTCTTCTTGTGCTTGGGACTTGTCTAGGTGACCGGGTCATTTCCAGAACATTGTGGACTTTGATACGCCTTATTGCTGATGTTGTTTGTGAGTATATATCTGTTTAACATTAATAAAGCTATGACAATGGTAAAGCACTAGACTGGTTTGCTCTCTGTTCTGTGTCTTTGTAGTATTTCTTCTGGGTTCCCCCGGCCTGTAGGGGGCAGCAAAGCCGGTGCAAACGTTGGATTAGCCAAAGATGTCTGATTGATTTTTGCCGGTGCACTTCCCTTGAGCGCAGATTTATTTTTTCCTTCTATGTAGTATGAGAGGCGTATTAAAAAATAAAATACAGGGCCGTTCATCCTGAGAAACTTCATGTAGAATTGTTCTGTGTGACTGGGGCCAAAACTGAATGTTATTAGGCTCTTTTCTCTCTTGGTAAAACTGTTACTCTTCATATTGAAGAGAATGATTGGGGGAAATGCTGCCTTATGGCCACTAGATGGAGCTGACAAATATAGTAAATAAGTATTTATTTACAGCTCCATCTAGTGGCCACAATGCAGTATTTTCCTGATTCACTCCATTCTGTCTGAATTCATTTACAGCTCCATCTAGTGGCCACAATGCAGTATTTTTTCTGATTCACTCCATTCTGTCTGAATTCATTTACAGCTCCATCTAGTGGCCACAATGCAGTATTTTTTCTGATTCACTCCATTCTGTAAACATTTATTTTCAGCTCCATCTAGTGGCCACAATGCTGTGATTTTCCTGATTCACTCCATTCTCTATGAAAGGATAACATTCAACCTGGGAGAGAAAATAGCCTAATAATGTTCGATTTTGACCCCATTCGCATGGAACAACATGTACATACAGTTTTTGTTGTGGATAACACTTAGGGGTGTGTTTCTAATCATTTTTAGAGCTATTTGTCCTGAGAAACTGCATGTACATTAGTTCTGCGTGAATGGGGCCAAAACTGAATGTTATTAGGCTCCTTTCTCTTTGGGTTGAATGTTATTTTTCATATTGAAAAGAGTGATTAAAGCGGTTCTGCACTCTTTTTTTTTTTTTTTTTTTAGGCTATATGCCAAGGGCATATAGCTCAATTGGGGGACTTACCTGTTCCATGTTCCATCTCGATCGCCGCCGGTTTTCATCTTCATCTTCTTCTTGTCTTCTTCTTGTCTGCTGGGGGCCATCTTGCTTGTGGGCATGTGAAACCCAACAGGCACTGTAGATGGCCCAGCATGCACCGCCGTTACTCGCGCGTGCGCAGTAACGGCACATCTGCCGACATCTCACGAGATTTCGGCAGATGTGGCCGAAATCTCGGGAGATTTCGGAAGATGTGGCCGAAATCTCGCGAGATTTCGGAAGATGCCCGCACTGACTCCTGGGATCAATGACACCAGATCCCAGGAGACAGTGCGGCGTGACGACGATCGACGCAGAGACCCCGCCCGCCGCCGCAGAGAGAGAAGACCGGAAGTCTTCAATTACAAGGTAAGTAAAAAAAAAAAAAACATTTCATTTAGTACTCTTTGCCTGATTTGGAAGGCAAAGAGATTTACTAAATGAAATGGGTGCAAAACCGCTTTAAGGAAAATATATCGCCTTATGGCCACTAGATGGAGCTGACAAACATAGTAAATAAGTATTTATTTCCAGCTCCATCTAGTGGCCGCAATGCAGTATTTTTTTCTGATTCACTCCATTTGGAATTCATTTATTTCCAGCTCCATCTAGTGGCCACAATGCAGTATTTTCCTGATTCCCTCCATTCTGTATGAATGAATAACATTCAACCTGGAAAGAAAATAGTTTAATAATGTTCAATTTTGACCCCATCCGCATGGAACAAATGTACAGTTTCACAGGAGGAATATCTCTGCACTTTTTTTTGTGGATAACACTTAGGGGTGCATTTCTAAACATTTTCAGAGCTATTTGTCCCGAGAAACTGCATGTACATTCAATTTTGGCCCCATTCACGCAGAACGAATGTTATTAGGCTCTTTTCTCTCTAGGTTGAAGGTTATTTTTCATATTGAAAATAGTGATTAAGGAAAATACCGCCTTATGGCCACTAGATGGAGCTGACAAACATAGCAAATAAGTATTTATTTCCAGCTCCATCTAGTGGCCGCAATGCAGTGTTTTTTTCTGATTCACTCCATTTGGAATGAATTTATTGTCAGCTCCATCTAGTGGCCACAATGCAGTATTTTCCTTATTCAGTCCATTCTGTATACATTTATTTCCAGCTCCATCTAGTGGCCACAATGCAGTATTTTCCTTATTCAGTCCATTCTGTATACATTTATTGTCAGCTCCATCTAGTGGCCACAATGCAGTATTTTCCTGATTCCCTCCATTCTGTATGAATGAATAACATTCAACCTGGAGAGAAAATAGCCTAATAATGTTCGATTTTGACCCCATTCACTTAGAACGAATGTACATACAGTTTCACAGGATGAATAGCTCTATAAAAATGTTTTATCTGTACTCTCCTTGGGGTCCTTCTTCATTAACATGTATATATAAGACCCCGTTGTGCTGTCAGGCCATAAGTGTCACCACCTGCCTGTGTCAGTCCCATCCCACCCCTCCCCCCCTCAGCGCTAACACAAATGTTCTACTTGCAAGCCAGAAGGTCAGCAAGCCAGGTAATAAAGCTGTTTTCTGATTGGCTGCTTGGAAATACCTGCACGCACCGCCGACCTTTGCACCTGTGTTCTTAAAGGCACACTCCACCCAAAACTGAAACTTCCATTTTATGTGGTTCTTCTTCCACACCCTCCAGAGAGCCAAATATCACCCCTGGAAGTGATTCCCGGTAATATAAAAAAAAAAAAAAAAAAAAATTCATTGGATAGTCCAGCCGTGAGTGACACCTTTATTATGGTTTCATAAAAGGGGAGGGGCAGAGACACCCCAGAAAGATCTGAGAAGCCTTTCATACTTGAGATATATACGTTTTGGGTGGAGCTGAGCCCAAATTTGTGTGAGTTTAGCGGCAGAAATTTCCAACTTACGTTCTTCATCTTCGTAGTTGTCGGCATTTCCTAAAGAAAGAAAATCAGATTATTCTAACGGTATAACACTATAGAATCCTCTTTAGATCAGCCAACAACTATGTAGTATGAGATCCCTTCCAAGTGGCTGACTAGTTTCGAGGGGAGATCCCCCTCTTCTCTCAGGGCTCTGAGGAAGAGGGGGATCTCCCCTCGAAACGCGTCAGCCACTTGGAAGGTCTTCTTGTGCTTGGGACTTGTCTCGGTGACCGGGTCATTTCCAGAACATTGTGGACTTTGATACGCCTTATTGCTGATGTTGTTTGTGAGTATCTGTCTGTCTTTTAACATTAATAAAGCTATGACAAAGGTAAAGCACTGGGCTGTTCCTTGTCTTTGTAGTATTTCTTCTGGGTTTTCCCGGCCTGTAGGGGGCAGCAAAGCCGGTGTAAACGTTGGATTAGCCAGAGGTGTCTGATTGATTTTTTTGGGGGGGGGGGACCCCAAAGCACCCTCCCAATATTGAGGGCATGTGGCCTGGTACGGTTCAGGAGGAAGGGGGGGCGCCCTCTTTTCCTGCGGCCTGCCAGGTTGCATGCTCGGATAAAGGGTCTGGTATGGATTTTGAGGGGGACCCCACGCCATTTATTATTTTTTTTTGACCGGGGTTCCCCTTAATATCCATAGCAGAACTGAAGGGCCTGGTTATTGAATTCGGGGGGACCCCCACGCTTTTTTTTTTTTAATTTTTTTTTTTTATCAATGACTTTTTTTTATCAATGACTTTCAATGAATGACTGTTCTCTGTGTTACGGGAGCCGTCAATTCATTAGCCGCGAGTGATTTTAAATAGCTTTTTTCCTGCAAAAATGACACTTTGTGCAGGGACAGTTCTAAGCACAGGAAACATGCGCCCCTTCACAGGCCACCTATAGACACCCCCCAGATGTGATACTGCAATGCTGTACTAACAGCACGCACACACAAATCCCCAGAATCACAGCACATAATAACACTGACACTGGAACACAATATACGAGGCCACTGGCGCGGCGGCCTTTTATAATGTGGGGCGTGTACTAAACCCCCTGAGCTATAATTGGTCACAGGCATCCTGCCTGTGGCCAATTATTGCTCTCCTCGCCGCTGGCTCTATGATTGGCCAAGCATGCGGGGTCACAGTGCATGCTTGGCCAATCATCAGCCAGCAATGCACTGCGACTGGCGCAGTGCATTGCTGGCCGCTCGCATCACACGAATTTGATGCGAGCGGCCCAAATAGTTCTGGGCTCGAGAACATGGGTTTGAATCAAACACCGGGCCCATCCCTAATCAGAGACAATCTGGTCTCTTTTCACCTCTATGACCAGACAAAATCGAATGTTATTAGCCTCTTTTCTCTTTGCAGGTTGAATGTTCTTCATAAAAGTAAATTATTAAAAATCCACATTATGGCCACTAGGTGGGACTGGCGATCATAGGAAATAAATACATATAAACTGTGACCGTCAGCTCCATCTAGTGGCCATAAAGTAGTATTTTCCTTGATTTACAATATGAACAACCCTGACCTTGAAAAAATAAGAGCCTAATAACATTCGATTTTGTCCTGTTCACACTGCACAAATATATATGCAGTTTTACAGGACAAAGAGCACTGAGATTTTTTTAACTACACCTCTAAGAGCTCTAAAAATCAACCACAATGCTTATATGGTAATACAGTGGAAGCTTGGATTACGAGCATAATCCGTTCCAGGAGAATGCTTGCAATCCAAAGCACTCGCATATCAAAGCGAGTTTCCCCATAGAAGTCAATGGAAACGAAGATAATTAGTTCCGCATTGACTTCTACTGCACGCAATACCGCATGCGGCCAGAGATGGGGGGGCGCCGGAGAGCCTCGAAAATACTCGGAAAGCCTCGGAGAGGCTCGGAAACACTTGGGAACGGAGTATTACCGCGTGTTTCCGAGTGATTCCGAGTATTCCGAACGGCTCCGAACCGCTCCGAGTGTCACCGGCGCCCCCGCACCTCTGGCCAAATGTGGTGCTGCACACCCCATTAGCTTGAATCCTGCTCGTTTTGCGAGACAACACTCCCAAACCGAGTCAGAATTTTAAAAATGAGTCTGGCTCCACCCCACATTTAAGGCTTAGTTCAGGCCTATAGGTGCGAACCACGCGTGGCCACGTTCCGGTGCACTGCATGTAGCCTATTCAGTTCAATGGGCTGTCCTACGCGTGAGAAACGTGGTAAAGAAGTCCCTGACTCTGCTCCAGGTATGCACCGCACCTAACAGCAGGGGGCGACGATTTTTTGCAGATGTATGGGGGTTGCCATTAACAATTAATAGCAGCGTCACGCGTCTGCTAAAGGGCATGTCGGATAAGCACGTGATTTGTGCACGTTCCCGACACACATAGATGTGAACCTCGCCCAAACCTGCGTTTTCACAAATATGTGTGTTGCAGATTTATTTTGGATAGTACCCCAAACCACGTGTATACACTAGAACTAGTGGAGGATCTACTGCCAGAGCAGACCACACAGTGGCTATGGGGCCCAGGCCAGGGAAGGGGGCCCTGAGATGAGAAGTGGTGGGTTGAAGGAAGCTCCTCTTGTGTGTCTTGGTTCTCAGAGTGCAGAGCGAAGGCGGTGCCTGATTCTGTATTGCTGAGTAATTCAGCATGGGGCATCATGGGGAGGCATTGTAGATCAGCACCAGATCTCTTGTCTATGTGGGCATCCTCAGGGGCGGGAAGTCCTGTTCTTCCTCTGACCTATCACATGAATGGAGAGAGGAAGAAGAGGAAGTTTTCTTTTCACTTTCAGCGTACTGATAACAGGGGGGCTGGCAATCTCCAACAGTGTTGCCAACCACTTGTAGATTTATGGGCAGCCCGTAACTTTAAGCCCATTTTCGGGCTGCCCGTAAATGTCCGTTATGGGCAGCGGTGGCCGTAAAAAAGATGGGCGCAAGCCGACCATGTAACTGCGCATGCACCGTTCCGAAGCCGGTCGGGCTTGGAAAAGCTGGTACATGCTGACCCGGGCGGCGCATGTGCACTAAGATAATGGTGCTGCCTGGTGCCATTTTTGAATAGGAGCCAGAGTGAGTGAACTCGCCATAATCGGAGGAGCCGAGGAGGGGGGAGTGAGGAGGAGAGTGAAACTGTGTGGGGGGATAGCAAAAAGGGGACAGGGGATGACATTGCTGGGGGTGGGGGTGAAGCCATGGCATGCAGGGGACAGAGAAGGACACTGATGTGTTACCATGTGGAGGGGTGAAAGAGGCACAGGAGCAGGACACACTGGTGTATAATATGATGGTGGACAGAGGAGGAGGCTACTGTGAGGGGGTGAGGAGGGCACTATCGTGTCTGCAGCCTCTGTCCACCTCCTGTACCATGTCCGCAGCCTCTGTCCACCTCCTGTAGTATGTCTGCAGCCTCTGTCCACCTCCTGTAGTATGTCCACAGCCTCTGTTCACCTGGTGTACCATGTCCGCAGCCTCTGTCCACCTCCTGTAGTATGTCTGCAACCTCTGTCCACCTCCTGTAGTATGTCCACATCCTCTGTTCACCTGGTGTACCATGTCCGCAGCCTCTGTCCACCTCCTGTAGTATGTCTGCAGCCTCTGTCCACCTCCTGTAGTATGTCCGCAGCCTCTGTCCACCTCCTGTACCATGTCCGCAGCCTCTGTCTACCTCCTGTACCATGTCCGCAGCCTCTGTCCACCTCCTGTAGTATGTCCGCAGCCTCTGTCCACCTCCTGCATCATGTACGCAGGCTCTGTTCACCTCCTGTATCACGTCCGCCTGCTCTGTCTACCTCCTGTACCATGTCCACAGCCTCTGTCCACCTCCTGTACCATGTCCGCAGCCTCTGTCCACCTCCTGTAGTATGTCCGCAGCCTCTGTCTACCTCCTGTACCATGTCCACAGCCTCTGTCCACCTCCTGTACCATGTCCGCAGCCTCTGCCCACCTCCTGTACCATGTCCGCAGCCTCTGTCTACCGCCTGTACCATGTCCACAGCCTCTTTCCACCTCCTGTAGTATGTGCGCAGCCTCTGTCCACCTCCTGTAGTATGTCTGCAGCCTCTGTCCACCTCCTGTAGTATGTCCGCAGTCTCTGTCCACCTCCTGTAGTAAGTCCGCAGTCTTTGTCCACCTCCTGTAGTATGTCCGCAGCCTCTGTCCATCTCCTGTAGTATGTCTGCAGCCTCTGTCCACATCCTGTAGTATGTCCGCAGCCTCTGTCAACCTCTTGTAGTATGTCTGCAGCCTCTGTCCACCTCCTGTAGTATGTCCACAGCCTCTGTCCACCTCCTGTAGTATGTCCACAGCCTCTGCCCACCTCCTGTACCATGTCCGCAGCCTCTGTCCACCTCCTGTGCCATGTCCGCAGCCTCTGTCCACCTCCTGTACCATGTCCGCAGCCTCTGTCCACCTCCTGTAGTATGTCCACAGCCTCTGTATCATGTCCGCAGCCTGGGGGCTGTGTTTCCTCCCCCCCTTGCGTGTGCATTGCAATGAAGGGAATAATGCTCTTCTAAAGGGGGAACAAAACTTTCCTTCACTTTACTGTTCCTCTAGGTTACATAAAAGTTACACTAATATATCATTTTTTCAGCAGACTTTGTCGCATAAATTTAAGGGTACATATAAGGGGGGTGCTCAAGTTACATAAACAGGAAAATTTATCTTTTTCTAATTTTTATTACTATTTATTTACAATATTTGAGTAAGTGCAGCACTTCACCTATTAAATATTGGTGAATTGTATAGTGTATCCTATCAGTGGCAGCCCGTGCCGCCCCCCTAACACCGCCACCGCCCTCCCTATCTATGCTCCCTACCCCTTATAGGATGCCGGACACATAAATTCCTATGGTGGGGATGGGGGGGGTGTTTTTTGAAGCACATGATTAGAGCCAGAGGCTCTAATAAGCTGGGGTGGGGGGCTCAGGGAGCAGAGCACTGCGTCCCGAACCCACCCAGTTGTGTGACGATAGCAAATGAAGTTATGTTCACACTAAATCTCCTCCCCGCCAATCAGGAAGCAGGTGTGAGACCTGTTTCCCGATTGGCCAAAACGGCAGGCGATTCTATTGGACACCTGATGTGGAGCCAGGGAGGAAGCCGCTGGAGCCAGAGAGGAAGCCCGCCACCCTGAAGCCGCTGCCTGGACCCCGCACCCGCTAGCCTGTAGCCTCTGCCTGGCCCCCGCACCCGCTAGCCTGGAGCCGCTGCCCAAACCCTGCACCCACTAGCCTGGAGCCGCAATCTATCCAGGTAAGTCCCAGACCAACCAGCACACGTGCGTGCGGGAGGGGTTGTTAGTGCCGCGCCGCCAGAGGGGGGGGGTGGATGTTTGCCGCCCCCTCGAACAAAAAAAACACCAGCCGCCACTGTATCCTATACCTTGGTGCTGTTTTCTTTTTTTTTTTTTGCACAGCAGATTACATTTTCTATTTATCTGCAATAAAAAAGAAGAAAAAAAAATGTATGTGATTCCATTACCTAATTAAAACCCTATCTGTCCTGAAAAAGTAGACAAAAACTGGAACTGAAATGAAAAAAACAAAAGCTCTGGAATTTAGGGAACAAATGACATGAATGAGGAAGAGACAGATCAAAGAATGATACAGAATAATGTAATATATTATATTGGAAAATATTATCCCAATCTATACATTAAAAGGTGACATTCTTACTTGTTATCCTTGGCACGCTATAAGCAGCAGATGGAGAGGGAGTTGGCGGATACCGATCTAAAAGAAGAAACAGGATTAACGTGAAGAAAAATAAAATAAAAATATTATTTTTCTTTAGGTTTAATTTCTCAATTTCTGTTGAATCTGTAGACAAAAACATAAAAAAATTAAAAGGGTGTTTTTTTTCTGTTTTGACCAGTGTTACTTAAAAAACAAAACAAAAAAAAACTGAAAATAACATATAATGCTGAAAATAATTTGTCCAGTTTAAAGTGACATTAAAATGATGTCTGGCAAAGTAATAAAAAAAAAAAGATTAGGTGAACAGAGGCTGCGGACATGGTACAGGAGGTGCACAGAGGCTGCGGACATGATACAGGAGGGGGACAGAGGCTGCGGACATACTACAGGAGGTGGACAGAGGTTGCGGACATACTACAGGAGGTGGACAAAGGCTGTGGACATGGTACAGAAGGTGGACAGAGGCTGCGGATATGGTGCAGGAGGTGGACAGAGGCTGTGGACATGGTACAGGAGGTGGACAGAGGCTGTGGACATACTACAGGAGGTGGACAGAGGTTGCGGACATACTACAGGAGGTGGAAAAAGGCTGTGGACATGGTACAGAAGGTGGACAGAGGCTGCGGATATGGTGCAGGAGGTGGACAGAGGCTGTGGACATGGTACAGGAGGTGGACAGAGGCTGCGGATATGGTGCAGGAGGTGGACAGAGGCTGTGGACATGGTACAGGAGGTGGACAGAGGCTGTGGACGTGGTACAGAAGGTGGACAGAGGCTGCGGATATGGTGCAGGAGGTGGACAGAGGCTGTGGACATGGTACAGGAGGTGGACAGAGGCTGTGGACATACTACAGGAGGTGGACAGAGGCTGTGGATATACTACAGGAGGTGGACAAAGGCTGTGGACATGGTACAGAAGGTGGACAGAGGCTGCGGATATGGTGCAGGAGGTGGACAGAGGCTGTGGACATGGTACAGTAGGTGGACAGAGGCTGTGGACATACTACAGGAGGTGGACAGAGGCTGCAGATATACTACAGGAGGTGGACAAAGGCTGCAGACATGGTACAGAAGGTGGACAGAGGCTGCGGATATGGTACAGGAGGTGGACAGAGGCTGCGGACATACTACAGGAGGTGGACAGAGGCTGCGGACATGGTACAGGAGGTGGACAGAGGCTGCGGACATGGTACAGGAGTTGGACAGAGGCTGCAGACATACTACAGGAGGTGGACAGAGGTTGCGGACATACTACAGGAGGTGGACAGAGGCTGTGGATATGGTACAGGAGGTGGACAGAGGCTGCGGACATACTACAGGAGGTGGACAGAGGCTGCGGACATGATACAGGAGGTGGACAGAGGCTGCGGACATGATACAGGAGGTGGACAGAGGCTGCAGACATACTACAGGAGGTAAAGAGAGGTTGCGGACATACTTCAGAGGTGGACAGAGGTTTCGGACATGGTACAGGAGGTGGACAGAGGCTGCGGACATACTACAGGAGGTGGACAGAGGTTGCGGACATACTACAGGAGGTGGACAGAGGCTGTGGATATGGTACAGGAGGTGGACAGAGGCTGCGGACATACTACAGGAGGTGGACAGAGGCTGCGGACATGATACAGGAGGTGGACAGAGGCTGCGGACATGATACAGGAGGTGGACAGAGGCTGCAGACATACTACAGGAGGTAAAGAGAGGTTGCGGACATACTTCAGAGGTGGACAGAGGTTTCGGACATGGTACAGGAGGTGGACAGAGGCTGCGGACATACTACAGGAGGTGGACAGAGGTTGCGGACATGGTACAGGAGGTGGACAGAGGTTGCAAACATGGTACAGGAGGTGGACAAAGGGTGCGGACATACTACAGGAGGTAGACAACGTGCATGCCAGTGATCACCTTCAGAACATTTCCTATAACTTTCAGTCCAGCCAGCAGGCCAGGAGGTAGAGGAAAATCTCCCCAACCAGGAGGACACAGAAGAGAAAACTTGACCGAGATTCCAACCCTTCAATTGTTTGGAACTTTGTGTAATGCAAACCAAAAATTTGGAGTTCCAGTTTAATAAGCAAAATAGTAGGATTCATGATAAATTCTCCATTATAGAAATTACCTGTTTGGTATCGAGGGTTGTGCTCAGATTCAGGAGTCCTTTGGGGGCAGAAAACATGAAATTAACCATACAGAAAAAAAACAAAGATATACACTATATTGCCAAAAGTATTGGGACGCCTGCCTTTACACGCACATGAACTTTAATGGCATCCCAGTCTTCGTCCGGAGGGTTCTATATTGAGTTGGTCCACCCTTTGCAGCTATAACAGCTTCAACTCTTCTGGGAAGGCCGTCCACAAGGTTTAGGAGTGTCTATGGGAATGTTTGACCATTCATCCAGAAGAGCATTTGTGAGGCCAGGCACTGATGTTAGATGAGAAGGCCTGGCTTGCAGTTCCCACTCTAATTCATCCCAACGGTGTTCTATTGGGTTGAGGTCAGGACTCTGTGCAGGCCAGTCAAGTTCCTCCACCCCAAACTCGCTCATCCATGTCTTTATGGACCTTGCTTTGTGCACCGGTCCAAATCATATGGTGGAGGGGGGGTTATGGTGGGGGGGGGTTGTTTTTCAGGGGTTGGGTTTGGCCCCTTAGTTCCAGTGAAGGGGACTCTTAAGGCGTCAGCATACCAAGACATTTTGGACAATTTCATTCTTCCAACTTTGTGGGAACAGTTTGGGGACGGCCCCTTCCTGTTCCAACATGACTGCTCACCAGTGCACAAAGCAAGGTACATAAAGACATGGATGAGCGGGTTTGGGGTGGAGGAACAGTATATTTGTAAAGCTGGCCATACACTAGGAGACTTGCGCTAATTTTTTTTCGTTCCCTGTCACACATAGCCCCCTCCCCCCATAAGTGGGCCCCCCAGTTAGAATCACTCCCTAGGACACACTTAGCCCGTACAGCGCCACCTAGTGGTTAACCCCTTCACTGCCAGTCACATTTACACAGTAATCAATGCATTTTTGTTCGATTTTCACATTTTTTATGGAGTCATTAATTTTGGACCGCAATGACGAGAAAATTCAAAGCTGCAACATGGAATTTTTGTTTCTTTAACAAACACATTTTTAATCGCTTGCCGACCGCCCTATAGCAGTCTCACTGCTACGGGGGCCTCTTGGCTCTTCTCTGATGAATGCTCTCCTTGCCGGGCCGGTCAGTTTAGGTGGACGGCCATGTCTTGGTAGGTTTGCAGTTGTGCCATACTCCTTCCATGTTCGGATGATGGATTGAACAGAGCTCCGTGAGATGTTCAAAGCTCGGGATATTTCTTTATAACCTAACCCTGCTTTATACTTCTCCACAACTTTATCCCTGACCTGTCTGGTGTGTTCCTTGGCCTTCATGATGCTGTTTGTTCACTAAGGTTCTCTAACAAACCTCTGAGGGCTTCATAGAACAGCTGTATTTATACTAAGATTAAAGGGGTGTTTCAGCTAAAAAAAATTTAAAAAAAAAAAGTAGCTGCTGACTTTTAATAAGTACACCTACCCTCCCAGGGCGCCCGCGATGTCGGTTGTGGAGGCCGAGATGTCCCTCTGCGCTCCGCTCCCAGCGCCGCCATCCTCAGTAAGGGAAACAGGCAGCGAAGACTACGGCTTCGCTGACCGTTTTCCTACTGCGCATGCGCGAGTCGCGCGGCACTTTGTGAATGGGACGCGCTGTGTTAGGGAACACAAAGTTCCCATAACACACCGCGCCCCATTACCCAGAAGACAACGCGGCGGAGGACGGAAGAACGAAGATCACCGCGGCGTAGGAAGGAGGCAGATTAGGAAGACTGCCTAGCAACCGGGATTTCGGATCAGGTAAAACATTTATTTATTTATTTTAATTTTTTTATAAATTTTTTTTTTTAATTTTTTTTGTTGGAATTTTATTTTTTAATATATTTTTTTCCAGAATATTAATGCTTATTTTTTTTAGGGTGTCCCCCCACTTTAAATTACACACTGGTGGACTCTATTTACTAATTTGGTGACGTCTGAAGGCAATTGGTTCCACTAGATCAGGGATCTTCTAACTACGGCCCTCCAGCTGTTTTGCGGAACTACACGTCCCATGAGGCCTTGTAAAACTTAACATTCACAGACATAACTAGGCATGATGGGAATTGTAGTTCCCAAACAACTGGAGGGTCGGAGTTTGAAGACCCCTGCACTAGATTTTAGTTGGGGGTATCAGAGTAAAAATGTACCCCTCACTTTTCACATATTTATTTGTAAAAACCTTTGAAAACAATTTATCATTTTTCTTCCACTTCACAATTATGTGTCACTTTGTCAATTTGAAAATTCAATTTTGAATAGTTTTCGAATTCGAATCGTTTTCCCAATTTCCAAAGAGAATAAAAAAGAATAGAAAACAAAGGAATCGAATAGAAAAAACAGAATAGAGTAGAAAAGAATATAAATAGAAAATAAAAGAATAGAATATAGTAGAGTAAAACGGAACAAAATGGGATAGAAATAAATGAACGGAATAGAATAGAATAGAAAGGAATAGAATAGAATAAAAAAATAATAGAATTACATAGAAAGATTATAACCATCTTCTGAAATTCAAATAGAATAGTAAAGAATAGACTTAAAAAAACAATAGAATAGAACAGAAATAATATAACCTTTTTCCAAAATTAAAATAGAATCGATTTGAAATTGAATAGAATAGAAAATAACAGAATAGTATAGAAAAAACAGCAGAATATAATAGAATAGAATGAAAATAACCATCTTCCTATTCTAGTCTATTCTTTTCTATTCTATTCAAATTCGAATTGATTCTATTTGAATTTTGGGAAATGGTTATATTCTTTCTATCGTATTCTATTCTTTTGTTATTTTAATTGTATTCTTTTTCTATTTGTTTATTCTATTCTATTATTTCAGTTTCTATTCTATTCAAAATGATTCTGTTTGAAATTCAAATTTCGGAATATGGTTTCTTTTCTTTCTATTCTATTCTGTTGTTTTTTTCTACACTATTCTGTTATTTTCTATTCTATTCAAATTATAATTGATTCTATTTGAATTTTGGGAAATGGTTATGTTCTTTCTATTCTAGTCTATTCTTTTTTTTTATTATTATTTTCTTTTCTATTCTATGCTATTCTTTTTTTTTTTCTATTCTTTTCTATTCTATTCAAATTTATTCTATTTGAAATTCAAACTTCAGAAGATGGTTATATTCTTTTTATGTTATTCTATTCTATTTGTTTCTATTATATTCTAGTCTATTTTGTTCTTTTTTTTTCTATCCTATTCCTTTATCTTTTCTATTCTGTTGTTTTTTTTCTATACTATTCTGTTATTCTCTATTCTATTCTAATCTATTATTTTCTATTCTATTCAAATTAAAATGTATTCTATTTGAATTTTGGGAAATGGATATATTCTTTCTATTCTATTGTATTCTTTTTTTACATGATTCTCTTTTCTATTCTATGCTATTCTTTTTTTTTTCTATTCTACTCTTTTCTAATCCATCCATCATCTATTATATTCTATTCTTTTATTTTCTGTTATATTCTTTTATATTCAATTTTTTTTCTATCCTATTCCTTTATCTTTTCTATTCTGTTGTTTTTTCTATACTATTCTGTTATTTTCTATTCTAATCTATTATTTTCTATTCTATTCAAATTAAAATGTATTCTATTTGAATTTTGGGAAATAGTTATATTCTTTCTATTCTATCGTATTCTTTTTTTTTTCTTTTCTATTCTTTGCTATTCTTTTTTTTCTATTCTATTCTTTTCTATTCTATTCAAATTCAAATTTATTCTATTTGAAATTCAAACTTCAGAAGATGGTTATATTCTTTTTATGTTATTCTATTCTATTTGTTTCTATTATATTCTATTCTATTTTGTGATGTTTTACTCTATTATATTCTATTTTTATTTTCTGTTATATTCTTTTCTATTCAATTTTTTTTTCTATCCTATTCCTCTATCTTTTCTATTCTGTTGTTTTTTTCTATACTATTCTGTTATTCTCTATTTTATTCTAATCTATTATTTTCTATTCTATTCAAATTAAAATTTATTCTATTTGAATTTTGGGAAATGGTTATATTCTTTCTATTCTATTGTATTCTTTTTTTTTCTATTCTATGCTATTCTTTTTTTTCTATTCTATTCAAATGCATTCTATTTGAAATTCAAACTTCAGAAGATGGTTATATTATTTTTATGTTATTCTAGTCTATTTGTTTCTATTACATTCTAGTCTATTTTGTTCTTTTATTTTCTATTCTATTTTGTGCTGTTTTACTCTATTTTATTATATATCTATTATATTCTATTCTTTTATTTTCTGTTATATTCTTTTCTATTCAATTTTTTTTCTATCCTATTCCTTTATTTTCTATTCTATTTTATTCTCCTTGAAAATTCCAAAACTATTCTAATTCCAAAACGATTCGAATTCTAATTTTGTTCAAATGTTTTTTTCGTTATTTCGGTAAATTCGGTAATATTGTAATTCGGAAATTCGGATACATCCGAATTTCCGAAAAATTTAAATTCGGAACGAAACGAGCCGCACATGTCTAATTCAGATATATGTTTCTATTTTTTGAAATATGTGCTTATAAAAAAGATAGAAAAACATCAGCACTTCCCCTAAATAGGATACATTTATAGACCGTTTGAAGAATTAACTTACGGTGGAGGAGGGCGGCGATCAGCACCTTCACGTTGCTTATCTATAACAGGACAAAATACGGTTATTCAATTAGACCAAGGCAGCTGCAAAGCAAGCTGCTCTGCTTTCTCCTCGCTAGCCAACTTATAAAGCAAAGCTTAAGCTTATACACTATGTTGTCAAAAGTATTGGGACGCCTGCCTTTACACACACATGAACTTTAATGGCATCCCAGTCTAATGCCCCGTACACACGGTCGGAAATTCCGACGGAAAATGTCCGATCGGATCATGTTGTCGGAAAATCCGACCGTGTGTGGGCTCCATCGGACTTTTATTTGAGATCCTGCTCTCAAATTTTCCGACAACAAAATCCGATTGGACTTTTTCCGATCGTGTGTAGAGAATTCCGACGGACAAAGTGCTACGCATGCTCAGATCAAATTAGGAGACCAAAGCTATTGGCTAATAGCCTCTACGTTGTTCCGTCGTAGGCAACGAACGTCACCACGTTCAGGATGATCGGATTTTCCGACAACTTTGTCCGAAAAAGTCCGGCGGATTTTGTGGTCGGAATTTCCGACCGTGTGTACAGGGGGCTTAGTTCGTAGGGTTCTATATTGAGTTGGCCCACCCTTTGCAGCTTTAACAGCTTCAACTCTTCTGGGAAGGCCGTCCACAAGGTTTAGGAGTGTGTCTATGGAATGTTTGACCATTCTTCCAGAAGAGCATTTGTGAGGTCAGGCACTGATGTTGGACGAGAAGGCCTGGCTCGCAGTCTCCACTCTAATTCATCCCAAAGGTGTTCTATTGGGTTGAGGTCAGGACTCTGTGCAGGCCAGTCAAGTTTCTCCACCCCAAACCCACTCATCCATGTCTTTATGGACCTTGCTTTGTGCACTGGTCCAAATCATTTGGTGGAGGAGGGGGGATTATGGTGTGGGGTTGTTTTTCGGGGGTTGGGCTTGGCCTCTTGGTTCCAGTGAAGGCCAGTCAAGTTTCTCCACCCCAAACTCGCTCATCCATGTCTTTATGGACCTTGCTTTGTGCACTGGTGTGGAGTCATGTTGGAACAGGAAGGGGCCGTCCCCAAACTGTTGCATCCACAAAGTTGGGAGCATGAAATTGTCCAAAATGTCTTGGTATGCTGACGCCTTAAGAGTTCCCTTCACTGGAACTAAGGGCCAAACCCCTGAAAAACAACCCCCCCACCCTAATCCCCCCTCCACCACATGATTTGGACCAGTGCACAAAGCAAGGTCCATAAAGACATGGAGGAGAGAGTTTGGGGTGGAGGAATTTGACTGGCCTGCACAGAGTCCTGACCTCAACCCGATAGAACACCTTTGGGATGAATTAGAGCGCAGACTGAGAGCCAGACCTTCTCATCCAACATCAGTGCCTGACCTCACAAATGCTCTTCTGGAAGAATGGTCAAACATTCCCATAGACACACTCCTAAACCTTGTGGACGCCTTCCCAGAAGAGTTGAAGCTGTTATAGCTGCAAAGGGTGGGCCAACTCAATATTGAACCCTACGGACTAAGACTGGGATGCCATTAAAGTTCATGTGCGTGTAAAGGCAGGTGTCCCAATACTTTTGGTAATATAGTATACCTCTTAATGAGCCCTAATTGACACTAATCAACAGCAATATGTTGGGCAAGTGAGTTCCGAAGACATTCAGTCTAGTCTAGTAGATACAATAGGATGTCACCAGGTCATTCAGATCACAACTACATAAAGGTGCAGAAAAGTTTAGGGTTGGATGCAGTATTTGTGTTGGTCACCTGAATCCGAATCTTTGGGTTTGTCCAATCCAAAACTACCAAAAGCATCGAAGAACAGATCAAAAATTTGAATTTACAGCATCTCAGAAAAAGTAAGTACACCCCTCACATTTGTGTAAATATTTTCTTCTATCTTTTCATGTGACAACACTGAAGAAATGACACTTGTCTACAATGTAAAGTAGTGAGTGTACAGCTTGTATAACAGAGTAAATTTGCCGTCCCCTCAAAATAACTCAACACACAGCTATTAATGTCTAAACCGCTGGCAACAAAAGTGAGTACACCCCTAAGTGAAAATGTCCAAATTGGGCCCAATTAGCCATTTTCCCTCCCCGGTGTCATGTGACTCGTTAGTGTTACAAGGTCTCAGGTGTGAATGGGGAGCAGGTGTGTTAAATTTGGTGTTATCGCTCTCACTCTCTCATACTGGTCACTGGAAGTTCAACATGGCACCTCATGGCAAAGAACTCTCTGAGGATCTGAAAAAAAAGAATTGTTTCTCTACATAAAGATGGCCTAGGCTATAAGAAGATTGCCAAGACCCTGAAACTGAGCTGCAGCATGGTGGCCAAGACCATACAGCGGTATAACAGGACAGGTTCCACTCAGAACAGGCCTCACCATGGTCCACCAAAGAAGTTGAGTGCACGTGCTCAGCGTCATATCCAGAGGTTGAGTTGGTGAAATAGACGTATGAGTGCTGCCAGCATTGCTGCAGAGGTTGAAGGGGTGGGGGGTCAGCCTGTCAGTGCTCAGACCATACGCCGCACACTGCATCAAATTGGTCTGCATGGCTGTCGTCCCAGAAGGAAGCCTCTTCTAAAGATGATGCACAAGAAAGACAACAAACAGTTTGCTAAAGACAAGCAGACTAAGGACATGGACTACTGGAACCATATCCTGTGGTCTGATGAGACCAAGATAAACGTATTTGGTGTCAGATGGTGTCAGGCGTGTGTGGGGGCAACCAGGTGAGGAGGACAAAGACAAGTGTGTCTTGCATACAGTCAAGCATGGTGGTGGGAGTGTCATGGTCTGGGGATGCATGAGTGCTGCCGGCACTGGGGAGCTACAGATCATTGAGGGAACCATGAATGCCAACATGTACTGTGACATACTGAAGCAGAGCATGATCCCCTCCCTTCAGAGACTGGGCCGCAGGGCAGTATTCCAACACGATAACTACGCCAAACACACCTCCAAGACGACCACTGCCTTGCTAAAGAAGCTGAGGGTAAAGGTGATGGACTGGCCAAGCATGTCTCCAGACCTAAACCCTATTGAGCATCTGTGGGGCATCCTCAAACGGAAGGTGGAGGAGCACAAGGTCTCCAACATCCACCAGCTCCGTGATGTCATCATGGAGGAGGGGAAGAGGACTCCAGTGCCAACCTGTGAAGCTCTGGTGACCTCCATGCCCAAGAGGGTTAAGGCAGTGCTGGAAAATAATGGTGGCCACACAAAATATTGACTTTGAGCTCAATTTGGACATTTTCACTTAGGGGTGTACTCACTTTTGTTGCCAGCGGATTAGACATTAATGGCTGTGTGTTGAGTTATTTTGAGGGGACAGGAAATTTACACTGTTATACAAGCTGTACACTCACTACTTTACATTGTAGACAAGTGTCATTTCTTCAGTGTTGGTGGTAAAGATATTTGCCAGCACACCATGGAACGACACAAATAGCGTCCAAACGGGTGATTTATTGCATGATCAGAACACAAGGATAGTGCAAAGTTTCGGAGCCACGCAGGGCCCCTTCGTCAGGCATGCACCCAAATCCGACAGCGCATCCAGGAACGTGTGCGATGGGAAAATTAAGTATTTCTTCAGTGTTGTCACATGAAAAGATAGAAGAAAATATTTACAAAAATGTGAGGGGTGTACTCCCTTTTGTGAGATACTGTATATCTAAAGCCAAAGCTTTATATATATATATATAAATATAATTAATTTAAAAATTAAAATATATATATATATAAATTAAATAAAAAATTAATTTAAAAATTAAAAAAAAAAATATTTACAAAAATGTGAGGGGTGTACTCACTTTTGTGAGATACTGTATATCTAAAGCCAAAGCTTTATATATATATGTGTGTGTGTGTGTGTGTGTGTGTGTGTGTGTGTGTGTGTGTGTGTGTGTGTGTGTGTGTGTGTGTGTGTGTGTGTGTATATATATATATATATATATATATATATATATATATATATATATATATAAAATTTAAATAAAAAATACATTTCAAAATTTAAAAAATGTAACAAAAAAATGTTGTATTGTATTTGTAGACGCTTGAGTCTTGATTGTATCGGCTGAGATAACACTGGATGGTTCTGGAGGACATTGGGTGAGATAAATGTGAACAGCATGGAAGAACTTTCAATCTTCTCATCATATACACTTTGGGAATAAGCTTTTGGTTTTAGATACACTTTAAATGTATTTTTATTTTTTTTTTTCAAATTTAAAGAATAAACAGTAGAAGGTGTGAACTGTAGCACTCAGCTCAAATGGTTTATAAGAATTAACGTTCTTGAAAATATTTAGGTATAAAGAATTCATGTAGAGGGGGGGATAGAAAGAGAAAAGAGAAGAACAAGTCAAGGGAATGGGCAACTGGCCAGCTTTGTGGAGTTATGCCCGCGTACACACGGTCGGAATTTCCGATGGAAACAGTCCGATGGGAGCTTTTCATCGGATTTTCCGCCCGTGTGTATGCCCATCGGTCTTTTTCTGTCGAGAATTTCCGACGGACTTTGGATTGAGAACCTGTTCTTAATTTTTCCGACGGAAAACCTTTCTATCGGATTTTCCGAACGTGTGTATGCAATTCCGACACGCAAAATTCCGACGCATGCTCGGAAACAATTCGACGCATGCTCGGAAGCATTAAACTTCCCTTTTACAGTGCAGTCAAACGTGTTGTATGCCGCGGTGTTATTGACCATCGGAATTTGGTGTGACCGTGTGTGTAGGCAAGACAGTTTGAGCGAAATTCCGTTGGAATTCCAACAGGAAAACCATCAGAGCTTTTTCCGACGAGAATTCCGACCGTGTGTACGCGGCATTAGGATTAAAGTTTATTTTTATTGGAGGGAAAGCAAAGAACCCTCAATGTTGGGGTCAGTGTTATAAACCAACCATGGAGACCATCATTTAAAATTTTTTTAGAGTGATTGTCATTTAGAATGGAAGTTGATTTTTCTTCAACCATGCTTCTTAAGCCCCATACACACGGTCGGATTTTCCGACGGAAAATGTCCTATCGGACACTGTTGTCGGAAATTCCGACCGTGTGTGGGCTCCATCGGACATTTTCCATCGGATTTTCCAACGGACAAAGTTTTATCTCCTGCTCTCAAATTTTCCGACAACAAAGTCCTATCGGACTTTTTCCGATCGTGTGCAGCGAATTCCGACGGACAAAGTGCCACGCATGCTCAGATCACATTACAAGACCAAAGCTATTGGCTACTAGCCTCTACGTAGTCCCGTCGTACGCAACAAACGTCACCACGTTCAGAATGATCGGATTTTCCGACAACTTTGTCCGACCGTGTGTATGCAACACCAGTGTCGGACTAAATCCGTCGGAAAAAATCCGATGGATTTTGTGGTCGGATTTTCCGACCGTGTGTATGGGGCATTATAATACTTTGCTTTACTTCTCTTGTATTTGTCGTTGTTTTTGTATAAGCTTGAAGCTTGGTTATTGGGTGACATAATTATGAACAACATGGAGGTCCAAATTTCAATTTGCTCATTATATATATATATATATATATATATATATATATATTTACTTAACTTTGCATGAACTGAGTCATGTATACTCACGTTGTCGGCAGCTGGCGCAACCAAGTAAGAAAGCCATTGCGGATATTCCCAGGAGACTGGCAATCCAGGCAAAAGAAGCAGTCAATAGGTCGGCAAAAAGAACAGCCATAAACTTCACCGTCTCCTTCGACCTTGGGCTCAACGGTCTCCACGTCTAACACATTGTTCTCCTTCTTCAGCTATGTATTGATTGTTTTGTACTTCTTCTGGACACCTAACCTAGAACTTTTTGGACCTTTGATTTTTTTTTTAAGGTTTTGGTATCAGAAATAATGTCCAAAATAATTTTTTTGGGCTCTTCAGAGCTTTTCCGCTGGATGTCCACTGCCGAGTTCCTCAACGTCTCCTTCAGATCTTTGCCAAGTTTTCTTGGCGTTCTTTGATCACCCTCTTCAACTTCCCCACTCTGTAGTACGCTGCCCACTGGTCCTGTAGAGGTGCTACCAGGAAACGTACGATGTATTCTCTCTCTCGCGCTCTCCTCCCCCAGAGGTGAGTCAGATCAGCGTGAGAGGCCAACGCTGCACGTGAAGCCACCAAAACCACACAGGACAGGATGCTGACACCTCCGTAGGCCACTCCTGAGCTGCTCTAATTTCAACAGCCGACGCTCTAAGAGAGACTCTTGCAAAGAGAGAATAAAGCAAAGACTGTGGCGGTTACATATTATTGCAGCTGCTGATTTTGGCCCATTTTGAGTTTTTTTTTTATATATATTTTTGGAATTGATACATGAGCCCGGGGTTAGGACCTCATGGCAGCCTTTGTTTCAGTAGGCGTATGTATTAGAAGAGTCCCTTCTATTGCTCTCAGCCTCCTCCAAATCTGCAAATACCTGCTGTAAAATGACTTTCTGTTAGAGGGCATCTATGTTCATTCTCATGGTCCCACTGTATGCCGGAAGGTAGCCGCCCTCTCTTGCTCACTCTGGAGATGGACTATGGGATTTGTAGTGTGTACAGCGCAGTGCACATGACCACAATTAAAGTGTACTGCTGGTTCCAAACGGACAAAAGTGATTTGAAAAAGGAGAAGTTCCAAAGCTCACATTAAAATCGGTAGAAAAACACAGTAAGAAATAATTTAATTAAAAAATAGTTTACAGGGCCATTAATTGGTGCATATGTATGTATTATTTTTGGAAAAGTAGGATATTGTTTACTGTAGGGGTCCCCAACCCACGGTCCACAGCCTCCTGGGAGCCGGGCTACGTGGTGGGGGTTTGTAGCGTTCAGAGCAAGCCGGCACAACCTGCGCTGCCACCCTCCGACCACCAGAGGGCCCCTGCTCCCCCTCTCTTAGTACCGCTATTCCCCTCCCTCTCTGTGGTTACCAAGAAGGAGAAGGGTAGGAAGGAGAGCTGGGCCGGGGACACAATTTCATAGCACTGGTAAGACCCAGGCTGCACCACCCCCCAGGGTGACAGGCTGCAGCCACCACACACACCCCCTGCCACCCCCCACACACACCCCCCTGCCCACCCCCCAAGGCGACAGGCTGCAACCACCACACACACCCCCTGCCCACCCCCCAAGGCGACAAGCTGCAACCACCACACACACCACCACAGGGGGTAAGCTGCATTACCCCCCTCCCACCCAGGTGACAGGCCACAACCACCACAGCCCCCCAGTTGACAAGCTGCAAACCCCCCTGAACCCCACCCCTCCCCTGCAACAGGCTGCAACCACCATACAAATAACCACCAACCCCCCCCCCCCCCGTTCCATGGAGGGGTTGACTTCCGAGCGGCCAGTCCCTGATGCTGGGGAGGTTGGCGATCACTGGTTGAGGCTTGGTTCACACTGCTGTGACTTGGGTTCCGACTTGTGAAGCCCCAGTTTGTATGGCAGTCAATGAGAGCTGTCTTAATTAGCACTACTTAAGTTGCTTTAACTGTAGAAAAGGTTCTGCTTTAACTGTAGAAAAGGTTCTGTACTACTTCAAGGCGACTTCTTTCCCGACTTGTGCCCATAGACTTTAATGGAAGTCGCCTCCAAGTTGGATCCTCAACTATACTGATGTGATTTGGATCCGACGTTACAGGAAGATTACAAAGGAATTCCCTGAAAGTTGCTTCAAAGTCGCATCGAAGTAATAAGCAAGTTGCATCAAGTCACCAGCAAATCGCCAGGAAGTCGCCTGACAAAGTCGCACCATAAGTTGCACGACTTTCAGGTTCCAATAGTGTAAAACAAGTCTAATGCCCCGTACACACGATCGGAAATTCTGCCAGCAAAAGTCCGACCGTGTGTAGGCTCCATCGGACTTTTGCTGGCAGAATTCCAGCCAGCAAAAGATTGAGAGCAGGTTCTCTATTTTTCGGTCGGAAAAAGTTCCGATCGGAAATTCCGATCGCCTGTACTAATTCCGACACGCAAAATTCCTACGCATGCTCGGAAACAATTTGACGCATGCTCGGAAGCATTGAACTTAATTTTCTTGGCTCGTCGTAGTGTTGCACGTCACCGCGTACTTAACGGTAGAAAGTTCAGAGAACTTTTGTGTGACCGTGTGTATACAAGCCAAACTTGAGCAGAATTCCGTTCGAAAAACCATCCAAGATTTTTTCGACGGAAAATCCGCTTGTGTGTACGGGGCATTAGTGTCACTCTATTGGTGCTTGCAGCAAGTATTTGTTTTAATAGGTGCATATGTAGGTAAGTACAGTGAGCCTCTGTGTTGAACTACTGCTGGGTAAAACTACAGAGCAAACCCCATTTTCACTACCCAACTCAATGCCATCCACCTCAGCAGTGGACAAGGAGGTGACTCAGGCAGAAGGATCATGTTAGACATACAGGGCTCAATAAACAGTAATAATCAGTGGTGATACATTAAAATAGCTATTACCATTGGCAACAGATTGCATCCTTGGTAATAGTGTGATATATATACTGTATGTGTGTGTATATATATATATATATATATATATATATATATATATATTATATTTGTTTTTTTGTTTTGTTGTTTTGTTGTTTTTTACATAAGAAACTTTATTGACACTTCAACAAGTCCTCATCATTTTTATTTGTGTTGGATAGATTAAAGTAGAACTAAAGTAAAAACGTTTTTTCATTGTGGATAGAGTAAGCAGGGCCGTCGAAAAAAGGGGTACAACCAACCCTCCTGTATGGGGCCCGATCCAGCAGGGGGGCCCAGGCATCAGGGTGAATCGGATGTGAGGAAAGGGAGGGTGATCGGCATGCCAGGGGAGCATTTACTGGAATGGGTCCCCTTTGTGGCTGTCTCTGCAGCAGCTGCAAGCTAGCTTCCCCTCCTCTCCTTATTGATGGCTTTCAGCTGCTGCAGAGGGAGTCATACAGGGGATTAGTTCCAGTAATTGCCGCCCCTCCGATCAATCCTCCCCCCCCCCACCACGCCAATCACCCTCCCTATGCACCACACATTTCCCCCTGCTGCCCAAGCCCCCCTGTGTGCCCTACCCCCACAGTGCTGCTGGCTTCCCTCTTCTCCTTCCAGCCAGCTGCTGCAAGCACACAATAGAATCCTCCAAGATGGAGTGTGGTTGAAGGGTCCAGTAAATATGTAATTTACTAGCCTCTTCCATTCTTGAATGAACATAATGAGTGATCAGTACCGATCACTCACTGTACTCAATCATAACTGAAGCATTGGCTGTATGGGGCCCTATGGTTTCTAATAACAGCCCTGAGAGTAAGGGAAGGTTAAAAGCCCTGTCAGTTTTTTTTTTGCCATCTATTTCCCATTGGGGAAATTTCCCTTCACTTTCTGTCCCATTGCCAAACAGGAAGGGAAAGAAAATCCCTCTAAAGTGAGGGAATGCCTGGTTGTCACCACTTGTCCCCATTGGAAGATTTCCTCTCTATTCCTGTTCTGGGGACAATTCAAACTTTGGGATTTTCTTTCAATTTCACTCTCAATGATAACAGTACACTGGACAAATAGAGAGGGCGAGTCTCCCTAATGGGGGCACAGACAGCAACAAAAACTGACAGTGGTTCGAATCCCTCTCCACTCCACTAAAAACTAAAACAAAAAAAAATAACCTCCGTCTCAGATGTACCTTCTCAATTTTTTTTCAGCGGTGACCATTGAAACCAGAACAGGAAGTGTTAGAAAGAAATAGCTCTGCGCCTTGGATATGTGAACTCAAGTGAACGTAAATTATAAACCCAATATGTGAAATAGATGATGTAATAATGATTGCTGCAGCTATTTCTATGTGCTGTTATAAACACAAAAAGCATTAAAAAAAAATAAAAAAAAACCAGTGTAAACCACGGAAATCACTGACAGTAAACATGTGATTACGAACATATATGCTGCATATATTGACCTATATCAATGAGAATGATAAAAATGAAAAGTCCAATTTAAATTCAAAAAGTGTGATCATAAAATATAAAGTGCAGGTGCTGTTTAAAGACATAACATGCCCCACATAGATTGACACTCACCACATATGGTTGACCAACTATCTATAGTTAGGTCAGTAGCACTTTGTGGGGCATTCCCCTATGTACTTGTCACTGTTTGGTCATACCAAAAGTTCCTCTGCATGCATAAGGCTCCACTCAAAAAGAAGGATTCCATGGAGAAGATCTCATAGCATAAAACCGTTTAGAGATTTTTTTCTATTAAAAGTTCAAAAGGCAGAGTTAAACTCACTTGTAATAGTGCCTATTATGACCGGTACCAGGTGTAAACAGCTTGTGTATGTGGGAGAAAGACCCCCGCCACCCGCACCAAAGCCGAAAATGGTGTGCATTCCAATACCTGGAAGTAACGTCAGCGTAAGTTGTCTCATGGCTCATCAACTGCACTGAAACGCGTTTCAACCTATTGGTTGTCTTCAGGAAGCTGGTTTGACGCCATATTTGATACTGGATTTATACCCACGGGGCATTAACCTTTTGGATACCCAACTAGAATCACACTGGGATTGATAATGCTGAATACAATAGGTGTTGCCACACAATTGTATTACAAATATATCCAGTTTGCATACACAAGTTAGAGGCAATACAACAAGTGACATAAAGTATAAAAACTGTATAAAAATACAATAATTTGAAAACCACTCAATATTGGAGGATAATTAATTAACTAGCCCTATTATATCAAAACCGTCTAAGTCCACCTTCTCCGTTGACATCTAGTAGTGGAACCTAATACTGCAGGTATATTATTTGTAAATTAATTCTCAAGATAAAAAAAAGTATAAAAAAATTATTTAAAAAGAAAGAAAAAAAAGTATTAAATAAATAAAAAATAATTTAAATAACCCATAGGGGTGGTGTGGTGGTGATCTCACTGGTAGGTGTCCGCCTGGATGAATCTTCAGTAATGTAGACTCGTTGGAGGTCCAGGTTCAGGGAGGAAGCAACTTCTCCTAATCCAAAGGGGATTACTGGTTAATTCTTATAACAATTTCATCTTTAGTCTTGAATTACTATGTCTATTTACTCAAAATATCTTTCAAGTCTTGTTTAGGGAACTGTACTTCTCTATTGTGGGCTCTGCAGGCCGGCATTTCATAGTGTTTGCATTTTTTTTCAAAACTCAGGAAAAATATTGAAATGAAAAAGAATTTAAAATATCTATAATAAAACAATTAAGGTTTATCTCTATATTGAAACCTTGTGGTGTTATTGTTAGAAGCTCATAGATCCACTTATGCCCCGTACACGCGGTCGGAAATTCCGACCACAAAATCCATCAGATTTTTTCCGACAGATTTTGTCCGACACTGGTGTTGCATACACACAGTCGGACAAAGTTGTCGGAAAATCCGATCATTCTGAACATGGTGATGTTCGTTGCGTACGACGGGACTACGTAGAGGCTAGTAGCCAATAGCTTTGGTCTTGTAATGTGATCTGATCATGCGTGGCACTTTGTCCGTCGGAATTCGCTACACACGATTGGAAAAAGTCCGATAGGACTTTGCTGTCGGAAAATTTGAGAGCAGGATCTCAAACTTTTTCCGTTGGAAATTCCGACGGAAAAAGTCTGATGGAGCCCACACACGGTCGGAATTTCTGACAACATGGTCCGATAGGACATTTTCCGTCAGAAAATCTGACCGTGTGTACGGGCATTAGTCTTGTTACGCGAGACGTCTCTATTTCAATTTGATCTTCGCCAGTGTTTTTCTACCATATCAATGGCATAGAAAGACAAATGGACAGGGTCTTTGTTGTTCACCAGATGAAAATTATTTGAGACACTGTGCTTCTTATAGCCATTATGTATATTTTTAATATGTTCACTTATCCTCTTGGTAAGGAGGAGGAGTGGGTATTCCTTTGTAGGCTGTATTTACATAGATAACACCCATATGTGATGCTTATCCCCAATCATTGAAAGAACTGAAATCCGACTAATGAAAAGGGGGGGGGGGGGGCAGGGATGGCCCAAGCTGGGGAGGAAAGGATTAGATGATGCTGGATGTCTTCCAACCAGGAAATGAGGGGGGCTGCATTTGACCTGCTGAAGCTTCTAATGCACATTGTCAGAAGCGCACAGTGTGCAGTGAAATTAGAATAAGTAATTTCAGTCCAGGAGAGGAGCCGGTACAACTATGCAAGACTGAAGGGAAGGCTAGAGGTCAGATTTAATGCAACGATAAGAACAGAAAGCACACTTACAGTAACATCCTGTATAGAAGCTTTAATCTACAAACAGCAAAAAATAGATGTAAATTATGTACAATAGCATTGACATTAAAACCACACATAACATGTAAAATGAAGCATAAAGATGACAGGAAATGATTATTTCCTATAGTTATTTGCAGAACAGGAGGTAAAAATCTGAGGGGAGCACCAAAAGTTAGATTTGCAAAGATATGATTTCTCACATTTATAAATAATGTAGTTAAACCAAACCACTTGACCTTTTAAATGGGCTGCTCCCGACCCTGCAAGGGTTAAATGCTCAATCAGGCCCGGGATGCTGGGCACAGCAGATACCCCGGCGTTTATGCTCCCCTACACTGTATTCCTTGGCTCCCTACCATCCATTGCAAGGCTATGGGCTCTGCATTGTATTTCATGACATCAGAGGACCTGCAACCACCATGGCCTGCAGGAGCGAATGATCGGGTAAGTCAAATAGCTTTTTCCAGCATCCTAGACCTTAGACAAGCATTTAAACCTTGCAGGACTGGAGCAGTCCCACTGCAAAAGGATTTTTGCTTTCCTGTTTTCCCCCCCAGGGTCCAACTTTAAACCACGCTCCGGCCTTGTATATTATTGAGGAATAGTTGAGTCTCTGTGAGGACAAAGACACTGTAATGCCCCGTACACACGGTCGGAAATTCCAACCACAAAATCCGTCTGATTTTTTCTGACGGATTTTGTCCGACACTGGTGTTGCATACACACGGTCGGACAAAGTTGTCGGAAAATCCGATCATTCTGAACGTGGTGACGTTTGTTGCCTACGACGGGACTACGTAGAGGCTAGTAGCCAATAGCTTGGGTCTTGTAATGTGATCTGAGCATGCGTGGCACTTTGTCCGTCGGAATTTGCTACACGCAATCGGAAAAAGTCAGATCGGACTTTGTTGTCGGAAAATTTGAGAGCAGGATCTCAAATTTTTTCCGTCGGAAATTCCGACGGAAAAAGTCCGATGGCGCCCACACACGGTCGGATTTTCCGACAACATGGTCCGATAGGACATTTTCCGTCGGAAATTTGACCGTGTGTACGGGGCATAAGGCTGAATTCACACATAGTGCAGTGACATAGCTCCCAACTGTCCCTGATTTCGAGGGACTGTCCCTGATTTGGAGCAATGTCCCTCTGTCCCTCTTTCCTCCTCATTTGTCCCTCATTTTGGACTGATTTATATAGTTGTATATAAAATGCACTTTTTATCTATCAAAATGTGTTTCCCAGCACTAAACCTTTCATCTGATTTCTAAATTGCTGCATTTGTAAATTCCAAAAAACAATATAAAGGAATAGTAGTGGTAAAAAAAAGCATTTGTGGGTTTAACCAATCTTGTTTTTTTGTACAATTCTCCTTTAAGGGGGCGTGGCCAGGGGGTGTGTCCTATGCCTGCATACTTTTGCTGATAGGTGTCCCTCATTCCCATCTCAAAAAGTTGGGAGGTATGTGGGTACCTAGAGATGTCTTTGCATACCTGGTGGCAGCTCTCTGGATCGTGTCGGAGCGCGCCTCTCTTATGCCGCGTACACGTACAAAAAGTTGGGAGGTTAGGCGTTTTCCTGCATTGCAAAAATTCCTGTCACCAGAGGGACACACAAAAAAAAACAATTGTTTTCTGTGTGTCCCATTCACACCTCAGCACAGTAAAGAGCATACTGCGATAAAATGCACTGTACGGGATGGCATTGTACAGCAGTGCAGTGCATCGCACCGATGTACTTTTGTACGCTTCAAATAAAGTTTGTGCAAAAAAACAAAACAAAAGGGAGCTGTATATAGTGGGGTTTTCTCAAATGTGACTGCAAAAGTGGAACTACCCTTTAGGAGACCAAGTGGTTTACTTTAATGCACTTTCATGATATCCACCCAGGATGAAAGTGAAAAGCAAAATGTTATTTATTTTTTATTTTTTTAACAAACGGAGGTTTTAAACATGTATTAAATATAAAAAAAAATTAGGTTAATTAAGTAAGGCTAAGTTCACACTTGCATGTTTAGTGCGATCATTGAAATGCGTGTTTAGTGCGATCTTTTCTGTGCACTCCCATTGAAGTCTATGGGATCAATAAAGCACTACGTTGCAACAAAAGAAGCACATTGCATAGGTGTGAACGGGTCCCCAAGTCTGAACGGGCGCTTCGCATTAGCTGCACTTGTAGCTGATTGCTGTAACTTTCACCAGCCACAAGGCGGACCATACCTCAGATATATATACGCCGGTCCTGCTTCTGAACCCTGGACTTACTTATCCATAAAAAAAATTTAAAAAAATCTCAGGTTTTATCAGCAAAGATATAACTTCAACACAGAAATATTTACAAAACATAAATAAAACGATACATTCATATTCAATCTCAGGTCAGAAAAAAATACTCCAAAACAACCTTCTTCAACCGGTGTTCCGTGGGACTCTAGGGTTTCTCCAGAGGTTGCTAGGTGTTCCTTCAGCAATCAGCAAGTTCTGCCTCTCTCATAATTTCCCACTGACCACAATGATCTTTTAAGCTGTCTGTAAGGTGGGGATTCTTCCCAGTGACCACAATGGTAAGAAACACTCTTCCCAGTAACTACCACACTATTGTATCATGAGTTGTAGACATGGCCTGGGTATACTGTGAGCAATTTCAAGAGTTCCTCCCTGTTTAAAGACTTGAGAAATGCGGCTCTAAACTAGACATGTGCAATTCGTTTCGTTTTTTTTTAGTTTTTAGTTTTTTTTCGTTATTTTTTTCGTTCGTTTTCGTACGAATAAACGAACGATTCGCTAAAAATGTTAACGAATAACGAATCGTTCTAATCGAATGAATCCGATTAATGAATCGTTCGAATCGAAAAACAACGAAAATCCGAAAACAACGAATGTACGAATGAAGAAAATCCGAAAAACGAAAATGAAAATGAACGAAAAAATTCGTACATTCGAAAACTTTTTTTTTTGTTGAATTGGTAATTTCCCATGTCCCTTACAGTGGTGCTGCTTAACATGCTTCGAATAGATTGAACGAAAAAATTCATACATTCGTAAATTCGTAATTTTCCGTGTCTCTTACAACGGCGCTGCTTAACGTGCTTCGAATGGATTGAACGAAAAAATTCGTACATTCGTAACTTTTTTTTTTTTTGTTGAATCGTAATTTTCCATGTCCCTTACAGTGGTGCTGCTTAACATGCTTCGAATAGATTGAACGAAAAAATTCATACATTCGTACATTCGTAATTTTCCGTGTCTCTTACAACGGCGCTGCTTAACCTGCTTCGAATGGATTGAACGAAAAAATTCGTACATTCGTAACTTTTTTTTCGATTCATAATTTCCCGTGTCTCTTACAATGGTGCTGCTTTACGTGCTTCGAATGGATTGAACGAAAAAATCGTACATTCGTAATTTTTTTTTTTTTCGAATCGTCATTTTACGTGTCTCTTACAATGGCGCTGCTTAAAAAAAAAAAAATTCGTACATTCGTAAGTTTTTTTTTCCGATTCGTAATTTTCCATGTCTCTTACCGCTGCTTAACGTGCTTCGAATAGATTGAACGAAAAAATTCATACATTTGTAACTTTTTTTCGATTCGTAATTTTCCGTGTCTCTTAACGAAAAAATTCGTACATTCGTAACTTTTTTTTTTTTTCAAATCGTAATTTTCCATGTCTCTTACAATGGCGCTGCTTAACCTGCTTCGAATGGATTGAACGAAAAAATTCGTACATTCGTAACTTTTTTTTTTTAATTTCCCGTGTCTCTTACAATGGTGCTGCTTTACGTGCTTCGAATGGATTGAACGAAAAAATTTTACATTCGTAACTTTTTTTTTTTTTTCGAATCGTCATTTTACGTGTCTCTTACAATGGCGCTGCTTAACGTGCTTCGAATGGATTGAACGAAAAAATTCGTACATTCGTAACTTTTTTTTTCGATTCGGAATTTTCCGTGTCTCTTAAAATGTAATAATAGCATACACATTACATAAAATTATGAATTATGCTCCGATTACGAATGTTACGAGAGTACGAATAAATACGAATGCGTCCGAATTTCGAAAAAACGAAAATTAAACGAAAAAACGAATCAACGAAAAAATGACTCTTACGAAAATACGAATCGTTACGAATACGAACACCGACGACTTACGAATTTACGAATCAACGGAAACGAAAAAAACGAAACGAAAATACGATTTTTTTTGTTGTGCACATGTCTACTCTAAACCCTCACACAAAACTCACCTCCGTTATGGGTGAATGGTTTTAGAACATATCTCCCACTGGCTTTCCAACATCTCTTTCTCCCCGATTGGGTTTTCTGCTTTGTCACAGTGTGCCAAATTTACCAAAGAAGTTGAGATTCTTCCTACGCAAATTCCACAAAGAATCATCCAATCATGTGGAAACCAAATTCCAGTTTATTTATTGGCTTCACTGAGTGAAGATTTTCAACTTTTCTAATAAATCAACTCTAGGTCCTCACTCCTAATGCAGTATTCTCTAATATGTATGCATGTGCCAACCTCAGTAGCAAGAACGAGGCCCCTTCTGTAGGTGGGTGTGGCTGGGAACTCAAAAATCTCACAAATCGAGTCCCCAATGGAGCGTACCACAGGTTGATTCAGCCTCAGGGCCTTCACCCCTAAAGCTGGTCATACACCAGTAAAAATTTTGTTCAAAATTATTCATTTTTTAGATGTTTTAGTAGTAGAGGTTTTGATAATTTAATGTTACAATTAGTAAAATTTTTCTCAAACGTAAACCACATTCACAGAATTTCGTCTGTTCTATTTCCATCCTTCTCCTTTAAATTGTCTCAACTACAGTCGATTGTAGTTGAGACAATTTGAAGGAGAAGGATGGAAATAGAACAGACGAAATTCCGATAGGGAATGTGGTTTACGTTTGAGAAAAATCGTACTAATTGTAACATTAAATTATCAAAACCTCTACTCCATTCACATAGCAGGTATGGACAAAATTTGAATGGCCTTTTCGACTAAATTCGTTGGCTCAATGATGGCAAGATGGAATGCTCTGATGAACAATTTTCTGTATGAACATTCCAACAAAATCCTATTGGTGTATGGCCAACTTAATGGAAATACCAGTTGACGTTGGAAGTAACCTTCAAAAATGTATCCTTGAGTAGATCACAGTCTTGGTTGTCCTCATGGACACCTAATATTGGACTGTCAAGTGTACCCTTCCACTAAACCCTGAAGACAGGCAGTAGAGTCTATTTTCATCAGCACAGAATTAAAAGGGTAGAAAGAAGGCAGACTTCAACCTTTTGTTTTCAGGATATTTTTCCCCCAAAGCTCATGAAGAAATCAGTAGATCATTTAGGACAATGATCACTTAAAGCGGAAGTAAACCCATTGATTAAACAGTTTAAAAAAACAGTTACATTCCCGGCATGCCGGGAATGCAATTCGTCACATTGGTCGTGCTCTAAACCAAACTGTCAAACCATCCAATGGCTAGTGTCATAACTGATCACATGTGCGGCACCATGGCAGTTGAAGATTAAACAGAGGCCAAGATGGCAGCTTCCTTGGCTAAAAACAATAGGAGGGTTTACTTCCACTTTAAAGGATGATGCCAGCTTTAGGGTACTATTTAGGCAATCCCGCTTTAGGTGATTCATTTTGAGTTCAACAATAATCTCACATCCACAAATCTGAAAACTTGATAAAGTTTTGCCATGTCCAATGTGAAATTCGTTCTCAGGAAATGCCAGCTTGGAGTTTACAAGGACCCTCCCACAGGCACTTCTCATTGGTCAATCAAAGGGAAGGAGTTTATAGAACTCTGTACAAGTCCTACCCAAGATGGAGAATTATTAACAACATAGTGTATACAATGGTTATATAGAAGGAGTGGTACAGGTATGTTATTATTAAGAATAATAAAAGGAAAGATCCTATGAGAATTCTATCCAAAAGTAAAAAAATGCAGAAAATTTAAAAATCCCTTTTTAAACAAACAGTGATAAGAAAATATGAAGTCATTTTAAAGCTTAGAAAAGACGCTCCAGAAAAGGGTTCCATGACACATCTTTTCTGTTCATCCATATTTCGCCCATTCCCCCCAAGATGGGTCCATCTCTTATTGTGGAAGAGGGCTTGATTTGTTTTATACCACATAGCGTTGGAAAGAATTATGATATTCCATTTAGATGATAGAACATTTATCGTTTTTGGCATCTAACAGTCGTACCCACTTTTCGTTATAATCACCAATTGGAAGGCAAGCCCAGGTGCAGATGATAAAATATGCCCTTTGTCACAGTAACATAAATAACATCTTTCGTGGCTTCTTTTCATTAATGGTCCAATGGCTTCAATAACCTGCCCACCATTGTGGTCCAACAGGTATAAAAGTGAAAGATAAGGCACCTTGGTGCATCCAATGAGGCTCTTTTGGGCTTGCTACAAGCAAATGGTCCTATGGCTTCAATAACCTGCCCGCCATTGTGGTCCAACAGGTATGAGCTTGGGAGATGAGGCACCTTGGTGAGTCCAATGAGAATCTTTTGGGCTTGCTGCAAGCAAATGGTCCAATGGCTTCAATAACCTGCCCACCATTGTGGTTCATCGGTTATAAGGATAGAAGATAAGGCACCTTGGTGAGTCCAATGAGAATATTTTGAGCTTGCTGCAAGCAAATGGTCCAATGGCTTCAATAACCTGCCCACCACTGTGATTCAACGGGTATGACTATGGAAGATATGGCACCTTGGTCAGTCCAATGAGAATCTTTTGGACTTTCTGCAAGCAAATAGGGACACAATGTCACAACGCTGATTGGCTTGAAGCTGGAAAGATTATGGCTCATGAATGGGACAGAAGAATCTTTATGAAAGACAATCTAGAACAATCTTGATCCAAAAAACGTATGTCTGGGGAACACTGAATATGGGGTAAATCCATTACAGAAGTATCCATTGTTAACGTAGGTCCTGTCCATCAGCAAACTGCAAAGAGAAACAAAAATGATGACACATGAATAATTTCATAATACGCTCCTCCAAGCCATTGCCACCGGGTCACATCCTCTGTAGGCCCTGTGCCAATACCAAACAAGGGTTCGTACAATATCCTAAACCAGGGGTCTCCAAACTATGGCACGCAAGCCAAATCCAACCCACTATGGGACTGCATCTGGCCTGCAGCTAGGTTTAAGTAATGCCGCGTACACACGAAGGGACTTTGTCCGCCGGACCTAGTCCAGCGGACAATCCGCCGGACTTTCCAGCTGGGCTTCGGCGGACTTGAAAGCGAACGGACTTGACCACACACGATCATGCTAAAAGTCCGGCGGTTCACGCGATGACGTACAGCACGTACGACGGGACTAGAAAAAGAAAAAGACTAGAAAAATACTTGCTACTGAGCATGCGTCCTTTTTGGTCCGCCGGACCATACTACAGACAGCCGTATTGTCCGCCGGACTGCCAAGTCCAGCGGATAATTTTAAAACATAACTTAAGACCTAGTCCGCCGGACTTTTTGGAAAAAAAGTCAGTCGAAGGCCCACACACGAGGGGATTGTCCATCGGACTCAGTCCAGCGGATAATCCCGCGGGATAGTCCCTTCGTGTGTACGCGGCATAAGTTTCCTCCTCTGGTTTTAATCCAAGTCAGTTGGGTAAAAGAACTACAAGAGGAGAGAACTTCCTCCATCCATACCTGCCACCTCTAGGATCCCACCCTGCTGCTACACTAACTACAGCCATGCTGTAAGTAAGGTAAGGATGGACCGCTGATGTAAAGCAAGGCTTCATACACACCTGATTGGCTCTTGCAGCTTTTTCCTTGGTAAACAGTGGTAACTTTGAGAGCAGGACCTGATTGAGGAACATCCGTTCTCAGATCTCCCCATGATGAACAATGATGTCACTTTTGTTTATGGCTGTCATTCCTCGGCTACTGTAAGGTCCTTTAGTAGCCCAGGTAAAGGACCAAAGTACCCGTAACCCCCTGAGTCTATCTGAGCAGCATAGGTTGCAGGTCTTGCCCTTTTTGCACCCCTCTACTGCTGAAGCACCCAAAGCGACTGCCTCCACTGCCTTCCCCTTAGCCACAGTGATCTTCTGCACTGCAGCTCATTCCACATTCATTATAAAATGGTGCTCCATCTTACCTATATGGTCATTTTCCAAATTTTCATAATCTGGAATGTTGTCATCATCGCTCTCTGGAATAAAGGACACGGACAGAGTTTAACATGCAGCAAATAGAGTAGCAGATCCTATCTGTCTCTTGGAAGGAAAGTAAGGAGCCCACAGGGGGTGGAGTTTTGAATGCCTGACTTGTATGGCTTGGGAACTGGTGTTTCTCAGAACAGCAAATATTTTTTTCATTTTGGATAGAGTAAGGGAGGTTTATAAATCCTGTGGCATTTTTTTTTTTTTTGCATTGGGAAGATTTCCCTTCGCTTCCTGTCCCATAGCCAAACAGCAAATGAGAGGAAATCGCTCCAAAGTGAGGTAATCCCTGGTTATCACCAGAACTAATGTTCCCATTGGAAGATTTCCAGAGAGCTGCACATCAAGTCAAGACCTGCTTTATAATAGTGATCCCCATAAGTAAGTTCCAGTGGGTGGAGTTAAACACATTGAGGGTGTGGCCTGGCGGGGGTCCAGGCTGAGACTGCCATTCACTATCATACAGCAGTTCTTGACTTGACACCTAGTCACTCTCTACCATTGCCTGGAGCATAGACGAGCTAACTTCCCGGAAATTCTGACAGAAAATGTGCGATCGGACCATGTTGTCGGAAAATCCGTCCGTGTGTGGGCTCCATCTGACTTTTTCCGTCGGATCTAAGATTTTCCGACACCGAAATCCTATCGGACTTTTTCCGATCGTGTGTCGAGAATACCGACGGACAAAGTGCCACGCATGCTCAGATCAAATTATGAACCAAAGCTATTGGCTACTATGGTGAACGTAGTCACGTCGTAACGGACGAGCGTCATCGCGTTCAGAATGATCAGATTTTCCGATAACTTTGTCCGACCGTGTGTATGCAACACCAGTGTCGGACAAAGTCAGTCGGAAAAAATACAACGGATTTTGTGGTCGGATTTTCCGACCGTGTGTATGGGGCATAAGTGGTTGGCACAGGACTTTATTCCCATACAGCCTGAGCGTCTCACACACATATCCTTGGTTCGCATAACCACTTCCAGTCTGAGCTATAGCCAAAAGACGGCTACAGCGCGGTCATCCAGTTCTCGGAGGACATCCTCCCATAACCACGACCCCTGGGGCGTGCATCCAGCCTGCTCTGTGAATGCTGTGTCCTTCGAACACAGCTGATCACAGAACGAGGTAAAGGGCTTATCACAGTGGCCCTTTACCATGTGATTAGCTGTGTCCAATCACTAGACATGTGCACTGCCAAAAAATGTGTTTGTTTTAGTTTGTTAGTTTGTTTGTTTTAGTTTTCGTTTCATTCGTTTTTTTTTTTTTCGTTTCGTTTTTCAAGTCATTCGTTATGATCGCAATTCGGAAATTAGAAAATTCAGAAATACGAAAATTCAGAAATCTGAAATAATAACTAACTATTAAATTATAGGTATTGTAATTTGCTTTCAAATTTGGCTGTTAGCGAACGTAACGAATACTAATTTATCCAAAGTTACGAATTATCCGAAATAACGAATGCCGCATCTAAACAAATGGAACGGAACAAATGAATAATAAATAAATAATAAAAAGTTTTTATTATTATTATTGTTATTTATTATTATTAATTCATTACGTTCCATTGGTTTGGATACAACATTCGTTATTTCGGTTAATTCGTAACGTCGGATAAATTTGTATTTGTCACGTTCGCTAACAGCCAAATTTGAAAGGAAATTACAATACCTATAATTTAATAGTTAGTAATAGTTAGGTTATTATTAGTTAATTATTATTTCAGATTTCCGAATTTCCGAATGTACGAATTTCCGAATGTACGAATTTCCGAATGTACGAATTTACAAATTTTTGAATATTCGAATTTACGAATATTCAGAAAAATTCAGGTTTTCGTTAATTCGGATATTTTCGAATTTGTCGAAATTCATTAAAAAATGTATTCGGAACGAAACGAATTGCACATGTCTGCCAATCACAGCTGATCACATGTAAACAAACTTGCCGTTATCGGCATTCTTTTTCTCACATGCTGTCACAGTGTGAGGAGAGGAGTTCTGGTAACCAGCGAGTGTGACAGGGGATATTTACACTGATAATCAGTGCAGCCCCAACAGTGCCCATCAATGCAGCCTATCAGGGCCCATCAGTGCATCCCCAACAGGGCACATCAGTGCAGCCTATCAGTGCCTCCTCATCAATGCCCATTAGTGCAGCCGCATCAGTGCACATCAATGAAGGAGAAAAATTACTTATTTGCAAACTAAGAAAAACATATTTTTTTCAAAATTTCAGTCTTTTTTCATTTGTTTAGCAAAAAGTAAAAAACCAAGTGTGATCAAATACCACCAAAAGAAAGCTCTATCTGTCTCAAAAAAGTTATAAAAATTTCTTATGGATACAGTGTTGCATGCCCAGGCAATTGCCATTCAAAGTGCGACAGCACTGAAAGCTGAAAATTGGCCTGGGCATGAAGGGGGTGAAAGTGCCCGGTATTGAGGTGGTAAAGCAATGACAAAGTTACTGTCAAATAAACAGACCAATAGTGGAAATGTAAAAATCATTCTGAACCCTAAGGAGTGTATAGGTACGAGATCTAAAAAGGTTCAAGCATTGACAAATATTCTGAAAGGGCCCATTCACACCACAGCGAGTGCATTATCGTATGTACAATGCATGCACGCTGGCATGCATCTTCATTTTTTTTATTTCAATAATATTATTATGTGTCGCGGTGCTTTGTGATGCATTGCGGTGTTCTGCAATGTGCTGCACAAAAATCAAACATCTTCTATCATCTTTTAGGACACCTCAACGCAATGCAGCCCAACGCTGCTGGGGTGAATGGGCAGGAAGAATTGAGAATATTATAGAAGAGGCATGATTCGTTGGAGGGGGACCAGATAGGGCAAAAGGTATCTCCACCATGACATAAAACTTACGATGATGGGTGGAGCTGTGAGGATTTACTGCTTCTTCCACGTTGACATACTCCAGGCTCTCTAAGAGTAGGGGGAAAAAAAGAACAAAAGCCGTCACCGTCTCTGCTAAAGAAAGATGGAGTCAGCCTGGCTATTGGATTAGCATGAGAGATAAGCCAACAGTATTTTCTAGGAGAAGTCAACATCCGCAGCCTTTGCCCATATAGGTTGTCTTTCAATCCAAAATATCCCACCAGTTTGCTAGAAAATGTGTCCATTATAATCTGATCCTTCTGTTTTACATGTGGCAGAAGGTTAAAGCTGTCTACTGCGCTTGACATCTATCAGGAACCTCAGGGGCAGGGACTTCTTTAGGCAGGGGAGGATCCCAGCCCTGCCCATGAAGTTCAGTCAACGTCAGGGAATCTGAAAACTCTGTGGAGTTAAATTTTGCAGCAGAAGGAATAAGGATGTGGAGAAATGTTGCTGGTTACGGTTTAAAGACTCATCACTGGGTGGCTCTCCAAATATAAATCAATGAGCGATTCAATTCCCCCTTTAACTATAACATCAATTCTGTTTGGAGTGGACTTCTAAAAGGAAGCTCAAGGTAGTATACACCCTTCAGCCATAATTGTGTGACCAATGACAGGTAAAGTCAATAACATTGATTATCTTGTTACGGTGGCACCTGGAAGTGGGTGGGATATATGAGGCAGCAAGTGAACATGTTGTCCCTGAAGATGATGTGTTGAAAGCAGAAAATATGGGCATTGCAGTTTTCTGTGTAAGGGACTGCATAGCCGCAGATTGGTCAGGGTGCCCATGCTGACCTGTGTCCACAGCCAAATGTGCCAACAATTTCATTTTTTTTTTTTTTTTTTTTCCACTTCAGACAGAGTATTCGTGGGTGAATGTCAGCTGTGCCCGCATCTCCATCCCTCTATTTGTCTTGGCATCATTAGTGGATTGTTTAATTCTCCCCCTTTATTTTTTTTTTTTTCCCCCCCTAGAGTTGGGGGGGGGGGGGATAGGGGTCCTGGATCGGGCATCCATAAGATTTACAAAACTAAGAAACCATACATACATCTGAAATCCCCTCGAGCCTCCACTACCCCTCCACTTCCTTTATCCTGAATCCCGTTCCATCTCGATTTCGGTTTACCCCCCCAGGTTCCCCCTCCCCCCCTCCCCCCTCCCTCCTATCCCCCCCGTACCCCCACCCTCCCCTTCCCCGTCCGCTGTTTTGTTGTTGTGTAATGACCCTTTTTCCCAAGTGTCTTCACCACGGCTAGATCTCCTTCCGGCTTCCCCCCCCAGGGGTCGTCGGTTGTCACGGCTGCACTCGCAAAGCCTCCCTATAGCTCCAGGACCTCTTGAATTTTCTCCAGCTCTCCCATTTGGCCCTCGTGGCCTCTCTGTCCTCCTCCCCGATGTGCAACACACATTCCATCATGTAGGTAGATTTCACTGCGTCAACCCATTCCCAAACGGGAGGGCTTTCCTTGTCCTTCCACCTCTTTGGGATTACCTTTTTAGCCGCATTGAGCAGATGGGGGATCAATGAGCCTTTATATTGCTTGATTTCCTTCGATGTGGCATGCATCAGTACCACCCAAGGGTCATTTTTTACCTCAATCGTTGTTATTTCTTTTATGAATTTTAGGATGGTCTCCCAGAATTTTTTGATTTTAGCACACTCCCACCATAAATGACCCATTGTACCCCTTTGGTCACATCCCCTCCAGCAGTTTGCGGGTGTATCCACCTGGTAATTGCTGACCCTATCCGGGGTTCTATACCACCTAGCCATGCACTTATAATTTGTTTCTGCAGTTTTCGCATCTACAGCTGACCCATGTGCTAGTTTTAAAATTTTCTTACTTGTGCCTATTTCTAGTTGTGTTCCTAGTTCGCTTTCCCATTTGATAAGATATGGTGGCATCTCTGGTCTATCTCTTTCTAATAGCAATTTATAGATTCTAGATATTCTTTTTTTAGAACATTCTGCCGAAAAAATTTTCTCTAATTTTGTTAGGTCCTTGGCCTCCCTTAATGGGCTAGGGAGAGAGCCCACAAAGTGGGTCAGCTGACGGTGCCACCATCCATCTATGGAAAAAGCCTCCTTGTTCTGTAACTCGTGCAGTGTCATAACCTTCCCCTTACTAATAACTTCCCCTAATCTCGTGCAGTCCTTTCTAATCCAATCCCCTCCTATTTCCTTTAACCCTGGCGGGAAAAAAGGATTTTCTTTAAGTGCTATAAGTGGCGAGTTATATTTTTTGTTGAATATTTTATAGATTTTGTCCCAAATTTTTAAAGTCGTGATAGTGATTATATGTGTTTTTTCTCCCAGTGTCCGGCTTTTCGGGGGATTCCACACAATCCTCCCCAGCCTAACTTCACTCAGTGCTTCTTCCAAACTAACCCATCTTTTAGTGTTGCCTATTTTACCCCATTCTGCGATTCTCAGTAGTGCTATAGCGTGGTAGTAACTTTCTATGTCTGGGACCGCGAGTCCACCCTGACTTTTGTCTTGTTTTAAAACTTGAAGGGATATTCTATGTTTTTTGTAGTTCCATATGAAATTCATTATAATAGCTCTTAATTTACCGAGGTACTGTTTTGGGAGGGGGAGGGGGAGCATCTGAAATTTGTATGTGATGACTGGTAAGATCGTCATTTTTACCGAATTGATCCTGCCTATCCAGGATAATATTTTTCCCCTCAGCTCTTGGCATTTTTTTTTTATATCTTCTAGGAGCGGGATATAGTTTATTTTATATAATTTCCTTGGGTTGTTAGCCAGTTCTATTCCTAAGTATTTTATCCTTTTTTTCCAGACGAAACTAACTGTTTTTTGTAGGTTCTGTTTCTCTATTTTGTTGAGGTTGATATTAAGAATAAATGTTTTTGAGGCATTGATTCTGCAGTTTGTTAGTTCCCCATATTCCTTTAAGGTTTTAAGCAGTGTAGGGACTGACTTCTGGGGTGAGCTTATGTAAAAGAGGACGTCGTCTGCGAAGGTCGCAAGTTTGTGCTCTTCGCTGCCGACTTTACAGCCTTCCACCTCTGGGTTTCCGCGAATTGTAGCTAACAACGGTTCCAGAGATAGAATAAAAAGGAGAGGGGAGAGTGGACAGCCCTGCCTGGTTCCATTAAACAGTTCGAACTCCGCGGAGGTCGTTCCGTTGACCTTGATGTTAGTTTTCGGATGGTTATATAGGGTTTTGATTTTTTGAATAATTCTGGGTCCAAAACCCATCCTCTGTAGAGTGTTGAACATGAACCCCCAGTCTACTCTGTCGAACGCTTTTTCAGCGTCTATCGAGAGAAGTAGACTGGGGGTTCTCGAATCTCCCATCCTCTGTATGGCTAGCAATGTCCGAATCCCATTGTCCCTCCCCTCTCTGCCCGGGACAAACCCGACCTGGTCCGGATGGATCAGTGTGCCCAAGTGCCCCTTTATTCGATCCGCCAGTATCTTTGCGTATAGTTTTGTGTCGAAATTTAATAAGGAGATGGGTCTGTAATTTAAGCACACCGATCCATCCTTCCCATCCTTCCTCAAAAGAGTGATCGTAGCTTTTAGGGCCTCTTCGCTCATATCATAGTCTATCCCTAGTCCATTCATATATCGCAGCAATCTCGGTATAAGAATCTCTTTGTACGTTTTGTAATATGAGGCCGTGAAGCCGTCCGGGCCCGGGCTCTTCCCTATTGGAGAGTTGTTGATGGCTGCTAAGATCTCCTCCTCAGTTATTGGCCTCTCAAGCTCATCTCTCTCCTCCCCCCTAGAGCCATTAGCCCTGCCCTCCCTAGGAACTCGGAGGTTTTCTGGCTATTTCCAATGCTGTCGTTGTTTCCCTTGGTTTTCACCTCGTAGAGTTCTTTGTAATAGTCTCTGAATGTAGAGGCTATTTCACTAGAGGTAAACTTCATCTCCCCATTTCTTGTTTGAATTTTTTCAATAAAATTTCTGGTTTTCTTTTTTTGTAATTTCCTTGCTAAATATTTCCCTGGCTTATTGCCCCATATATATTGTTCCCTGGCCAATTTATTGAACTTCTGTCTAACTTCCTGTTCAGCTAAATCTTTCAATTCCTCTCTCTTATCTGTAAGCTCTATGTATATGCTCTGGCTAAGTGCCCCCCCAGATTTGTGCTTTTGCTCCAGGGTTTTAATCTCGGCCATTAGAGCCTGCGTTTTTCCCACCCTCTCCTTTTTTTTCCATGAGGCTTTAGCTATCAGGAGCCCCCTAATGAACGCTTTATGAGCGTCCCACAGTTGTGCCTCTGAGACCTCTCCGTTGTCGTTAATTTGAAAGAACCATTCTAGCTCCTTTTTGATATAGTCCCTAATTTCTTTGTCATGTAGCAATTCTGGGTTAAGTTTCCATCCGCTAGAGGGTTGTTTGTGTCCAGGGAACCTTAGCCTCATGGATACCGGCGCGTGGTCCGAGAGGGAAGCTATTCCAATATCGGTTTCTTTGGCCCTTTCCAGTATACCATGGTCTATTAAGATATAGTCCAGGCGAGAATACATCTGGTGGACAGGGGAGAAGAACGAGTAGTCTCTCAACTGCGGGTGCTGGATCCTCCACATGTCCACCAGTTGGTCCTCCGATAGTTTTTTTTTAATCCGCTTCAATTGTATGTTGCCCCTCCCCGTGCCACCAGACGTACTATCCTTCGCGGGGTCCATCACAAAATTGAGGTCCCCCATCAAGATCAAATATCCTTTCCTGAAGGCCCTTAGCTTACGCAGAATTGCTTCGAGGAATAAGACAGGTTTGGCGTTGGGGGCATATACATTGGCCAGTGTAAGTTCTACCCCTAGGAGGGAGCCCCTAAGAAACAGGTACCTCCCCTCGGGGTCCGTCATTCTCTCCTCCACCGTGAAGTCAATGTCCCTCGCAATCCCAATAGCCACTCCTCTTGCCCTGCTCGAGATAGTATCTCCATAAAACCAATTTGGGAGAGCTGGAGAAAAAAGTCTAATATTTGAGGAATGTGCCAGGTGAGTCTCTTGCAAGAACACTATACCTGCGCCATATCTTTCTACTTCCTCCAAAATTTTAGATCGCTTGCCGGGAGAGTTTAAGCCTTTCACATTATAAGATAAAAATTTGATTTCTATGTCCTTCATTTATTTTTTTGGGATTTTTTTTTTTTTTTTTTTTTTTTCCCTCTGAAGTATTGATGGTGATAACAGCCCCACAGCGGACGTGGTTTCCCTCCCCCTTTCCCCCATCCCCCCCCCCTCCCCCCCCTCCCCTCCCTCCCCCCCCCCCCCCCCCCCCCCCCCCCCCCCCACCCCCCCCCCCCACCCCCCCTCCCTCCCCCCCTCTATGTCCCTAACTAGGGTCCCCGGGTCATTGGGGGCCATCCTTTGTGGCTTCCCTTAGACTCCGGATTCCTGGTGAGGTGGAGCTTGTTTAGCCCTCCCCTCCCCCTCCGCGACCCGATCTCGGGGCGCAGAGGGGGGGGGGGCAGGGCCGGTTCGAACAGGGTTCTTATACAGCTACATGTGCGCAATCACCCCTCCTCCCTCCCCTCCCCCCCCCCCCCCCCCCCCCCCCCCAGGGTCCCCCAGGCCTTCCATTTCCATCCAGCCCTGCAAGTTCGGGACAGAGATCCCGAGTTTTGTACAAAATCCCTGCACTTCTTCCGGGTACCTCAACCTGGCCGTGCACCCCTCTTTTGACCCTATTAAACATGAGGGGAAACCCCAGTTATATCTTATGTTTTCCCTTTTCAATATTTCCAACAGGGGTTTCTGGTGTCTCCGTCTTTCAAGGGTTCGGGCCGATAGGTCTGCGTATACTTGAATTTCAACGTCCTTATGCAGTATTGGAGACTTGTTTTTTATTTTAGCCCACAGATCCTCTTTTTCTTTGAAGTGGCTAAATCTGACAATTATGTCCCGGGTCCGCTCTGTACCCCCCCTTTCGGGTCTTCCTACTCGGTGTATCCTTTCTATGTGGGGAAAGTGATCTGAGTCCTTGCCACTTATGGGGCCCAAAATTTCCCATAGTTTTCTTTCTAGGTCCTCCCCTCTTTGTTCCGGGACGGCACGCAGCCTCAGGTTTTGCCTCCTATCCCTGTTTTCTTGGTCCTCTATCTTATAGAGGGTATCTCTCTGGGTGAGATAGGCGCCTTTTAATTGTGTTTTCAGCTTCACAATTTCCAGGTCTATCGAGTCCGCTCTCCCTTCCACCGCTTCAACCCTGGACAGCAGATGGCCCATATCCTCCCGTAGGGAGTTGATTTCGAGTTTGATTACATTCTCCAGGCGTGATAACATCGCCTCCATTTCAAGTTTATTGGGGATGTGAGTTCCTGATTGTTGATCCTCCCCCCTACTAGGCTCAATCTCAGTCTCCATTGTGAGGTCCGCTCTGGAGTCGTTGATTTCTCCTTCCGCCCCGCCCATACTCTCCGGGGAAGCTCCGGCCCGGGTTTCTTTTCCCGATGTTTTTGGGCTTGCACCCTGTCTTAGATAGTGTTTAATTGTACTTGTCTCCCCTTTGCTGCCTTTGGTGGTTGCTTTCTTAGGCTGTTTGGCTGGGTCTTTACTCATGTTGGCCTTCCTAGTGGGTCTAATTCTCTTCCCCAGTCTTGTTACAATCCTAGGCCTCCTGGGCCCTTCTTCACCTCCTCCCTTTTAATGAGGTCCTTACTTTAAGGCTGTCTATTACCCCTTGATAGTTTACGAGTTTAAGATTTTTTTTTTTTTTTTTTTTTTTGGTTCACAGTCTGTACCGGGGCCGTCTGGGGCGCCTGGACTAGGCCCCTCTCTGTGTCTCCCCGTCACAAAATTAATATCTTGTGGTATTTAGGGCCGGGTTGCCCCTTTGAGTTCTATTCAATCTGAGGTCGGACGGCCTTGTCCGTCTCTCAGAGTCCTGTCCGGGCTTCTTGGGGGTATTGGGAGTATTGTTTATTGCTTATGTCCCCCTGAGCTTAAGGTCCCGGGGCTTCCTTCTGGGTGTCCCTCTAGTGCATGCAGTCTAGTTTGCAGGAAGCTGGGGGGGACCTTTTCCGCTTGTAGGATCTTTAGGTGAGGCACCTAGCACTTACACGATGGCTGGCGCTGTTATCTTTTGAACAGGGGATTTGTTCGCCTTTCCTGCCAGTTAACATCAGTAATAAACAGTTTACACCTTTTCAATACCCTACCCAATGGCTCAAGAGGTAAAGTGAGTCGGTATTTACCATATGTTACTGGAGGTCACTCATCTTGGTGGCGTAGGCAACCTTGGAACATGTGATTTTATAGTTTGACCTTGGTTTCATTTTTAAGAAAAACCTGGAGTAAAGCGTACACAATCTGAGGTTTCGGTCTTATTCAGACATCTGTCGTCAGGCTGAGCCAGAATGGCCAGTAGGTCTTCGTAAATACCAATCAGAATAACCCTTTCATTCCATAAAACAGCATTTGGTATATGATAATATATCTTCATGGACACCAATCATAATTTCACTTTCATTCCATAGTGCATTTTTTAGTGTGTGATAGTCAATCTTCCTAGACACCGATCCGAATCACTCTTTCATTCGATAATGCGGCTTTTAATGTGAAAAAAAAATAGAACCTCATAGACACCAATCTGAGTCACACTTACAATCCATAAAGCGACTTTTGATGTGTATAGTAGCTGTGAGGCAGATTCAGGACTCAGGAATTTTCATTTCAAACAATTTTCCACCATTGAGGACTATGATGTCCATAATCTTCCCATAATCATGGGTTTTAAAACAAAAATACGCCCGTGTGCATATATAATGCTTCAAAAGATCACTTTTGGCACTCCAATTATGTCCCAGCTATATTTAAAGGGAAGGGAACCAACCCACCCCCTTGCAGAAGTTATCCACTCTGAGGCTGCCCGGTACGATTTGGGTACATATGCCGATACGTTTTCACACTGCTGTAAGCACAAAGGGAGACCAGGGGGGTATCCCAGGTGCCGGTTACTATTCCCCTCTAGATATAGGGGCGATTTATGCAGCAACCCACCCGTCCCCTCTTACAGGAGGGGGGGGGGGTGATACCCCAGCAAGGGTAGGTGGGAGAGGGGGAGACAAGAACACCCAGACAACGCAGGGAAACAGGGGGCCAGATCTGCCCCTCAATGACATGGGGAAAAAGAAAAGACAGGGAGTAATGCCATTTGCCAGTTATCCTGGCACCATTTTGTGAGCTTATCCTCAGACTGTCCTAACACAATAGCCCGACTTGTAGGTACATTCTAAGTTTCAAATCCGCAATTGGGTGGGTCTTACCTCCAGATTTGTGCAGGCTTCCAGAAGGGTGTAATGGGTACTCACATACGGTGTGGAAGCGCTGGGCTCATTAGTCTGTGTCTGCCTGTGGGTCCGTCCCCGCCGAGTCTGCGGGGATTAGTTGGTAGGGGGGAGATGGGGAAGGAGGAGGAGAGCCACCGAAGCGCTGCTGCGTGTCCCGGTTGGTGCCGCTGTTTTGCCGTTTTGCCGGTTTAGTTTTAATTTACCTGCGGTGGAGCGCACACATCCTGCGCTGCTTTCCCTGGGGAGACTAGATGGTACGCGGCCGTCCGCTGCATCTCGCCCACGGAGCGATCCCGCGTCCTCCCGGCTGCACGCCCGTTCTCCCCAGCCCTCCGGCTCCAGCTCCTCCCTCCGTGCGGACGTTACGTCAGCACGTCCCGCATCCCGACTGTGCTTCAGCATCCATTATTATAATTATTTTTAACAATAACAATAATAGTAAAGATAACAACAATACACACATATTATTGTAAGTAAAAATACTAATTTATAATAAGAATGTCTTATTACTATCATCACCATCATTGATAAGAATAATAATAAAAACACTAATAAAAATGATTATTATCCATCATCATCAATAATAATATTATTTAATTTTTTTATTATCATCAATAATAATAATAATAATAATAACAACAATAATTTAAAAAGTATTATTATCATCATCATAATTTATATTATTATTATTAAATTATATTATACAGGATTTATATAGCGCCAACAGTTTGCGCAGCGCTTTACAACATGAGGGCAGACAGTACACTTACAATACAAATCAGTACAGGAGGGATCAGAGTGCCCTGCTCGTTAGAGCTTACAATCTAGAACATAAATAACACTAAATAATAATAGTAATAATAATAAAAAATAAAAATAATAAAAAATATCATTATAAATAATATTATTAATAATCTAAATAATAAAAACTTTTGTACCACCACCCCCTCCCTTTAGAATGTAAGTTCTACGAGCCGGGCCCTCCTGTCCCTTCTGTATTGAACTGTATTGTAATTGTGCTGTTCCCCCTCTACATTGTAAAGCACTGCGAAAACTGTTGGCGCTATATAAATCTTTAATAATAATAATAATAATAATAATAATAATAATCATCATAATTATTTTAGCATTATAATTATTATTAACAATAATAATATTAATAATTACAATAACAGCAATAATAACAATAAAGTATTATTAGTATTAGTATTAATATTATCATCATCAATAATAATAGTAATAACAACAATAATAAAAAATATATAATTTTTAAATAATATTATTAATAATCATAATCATTGTAACATCATTTTTATTAAGAATAATAATGATAATATTAATAACAATACTAGTATTAATAACAACAGCAAAAATACAAATTATTATTTATTACCATCATCATCACATAAACCCCAGTCTGACCAAGTTGGGAACTTACCCTTAGAATCCCTCACGTTTACATAGTTGTTGTCGTCTGTCGCTTCTGAAAGAGGGTAAAATCTCTGTTACTTGGAAATCTAAATCAATATCTTCAGCCAGTCAGACACAGAGAAGTCCTGACATTGACTCCTTGGCCTTTATCACTAACCAGCTGTTGTGTTGAAGCCTATCTGAAAATGTATAATTGTATAAAGGCCAATTGACATCATCGCGTTTCGATACACTGTGCTAACGCATATTATGTTGAAAGGCCATTTATTTGACCGCCAAAAAATGTGCATGCATCATTTCTTGCAAGGCAACACACCACAACGCACGGTAGACATGTGCACAATAGAAAAATTTGTTTAGTTTCGTTTTGTTTCTGTTCGTTTCCGTTGATTCGTAACGATTCGTAAATTCGTAAGTCGTCGGTGTTCGTATTCGGACTCGTTCGTATTTTCGTAGAGTTATTTTTTCATTGATTCGTTTTTCCGTTAGTCTAATTTTCGTTTATTCGAAATTCGTATTTTTGTTATATTTTGTATTCGGACGCATTCGTATTTTCGTAGATTTAGTTACATTCATACTTTCGTAAGATTGATTTATTCGTACTTTCGTAACATTGTTTTCGTAGATTCGTAATCGGAACATAATTCATAATTTTATGTAATGTGTATGCTATTATTACATTGTAAGAGACACGGAAAATTACGAATCAAAAAAAAAAAAAAAAAAGTTACGAATGTACGAATTTTTTCGTTCAATCCATTCGAAGCACGTTAAGCAGCGCCATTGTAAGAGACACGGAAAATTATGAATCAAAAAAAAAAAAAAAAAAGTTACGAATGTACGAATTTTTTTCGTTCAATCCATTCGAAGCACGTTAAGCAGCACCATTGTAAGAGACACGGAAAATTACGAATCGAAAAAAAAAAAAAGTTACGAATGTACGAATTTTTTCGTTCAATCCATTCGAAGCACGTTAAGCAGCGCCATTGTAACAGACACTGAAAATTACGAAAAACCAAAAAAAAAAAGTTACGAATGTACAAATTTTTTCGTTCATTTTGATTTTCGTTGTTCCTGTTTTCGTTTTTCGGATTTTCATTCTTTCGTAGTTTCGTTGTTTTTAATATAATTATTTCGTATTTTCATTGTTTTTCATATTCGTTCGATTCGATAATTCGTTAAAATTTTTACTAAATCATTCGTTCATTCGTACGATAACGAATGAACGAAAATAACGAATTTGAACGGAAAACGAATCGTAACTAAACGAATTGCACATGTCCAACGCACGGTAGAGTTATTGAGGGAGCCTGGAGACTCTCCGTAGATACAGTGGAGGAGTGGACGTAGCCACCTAAGATCAGACATGTGCCTCTGCATGTAGGAGAGCCTCATGGGTATCTAGTGCTGCCCCTTCCTATCCCAATCTGTGCAGGTGATGGCAGGATGCCACTATCGTGACTCGGGTACTTATGATAGCTCTACTTATAAAAAATTTTTAAAAAAAGTGACTATATAAACTCCATTAGAAATATCTGCTAGGAGTTCAGTTTTAATGACAGTACGCTGACAATATGTGAACAGGTCTCTTATTTTGCTGCAAAAAAATCATTGGTGAGATGCAGAGAATGCTGATAAGCAGCAGGTATTTTACGTACCATTTGACTGGGATGGACTTTCCACATTCATATAAATCACTGGAAAAAAACAAAAGCACGATTATTTGTGTTTCTTTCTTAAACTGAAATATGGAGATTAGCCTCCAGAACTATACTATATGGACACCTGACCATCACTCCTACTGTATATAAGCTGGTTGGATATCCCCTCCTGAAACCATGGCCGTAATATGAAGTATAACATCCTCCACTCTTCTAGGAAGGCTTTCCATAAGATTTTTGGAGGAATTCGAGGCCATTTGTGATGGTTGAATTTGGATGAGAAGACCTGGTTCATCATTATCAACATTACAATTCATCCCAAAGGTGTTCAGTAGCGTTGAGTTCAGGGCTTTTGTGGTGCACTGAGGGCAATTCACCAGCTACTGTACTTGTAAATTGTCTCGTCATTGTAAATAATCAAACAGAATACTTGCTTTTGGCCTGGATACAGGGGGGGTGAGTTGTGTGTGCTGGAGTACAGATATCATTGGAGTGTGAGCAAAGGGTTTGTTAGGGCCTGGAAGAGAAAGCAAGGTGTGTGTTGGAGGTAAGGTCTTATGCCCCATACACATGGTCGGAAATTCCGACGGAAAATGTCCAATCGGACCATGTCGTCGGAAAATCCACTCGTGTGTGGGCTCCATCGGACTTTTTGAGACGGAAAAAATTTGAGATCCAGCACTCAAATTTTTCCGACAACAAAATCCAATCAGACTTTTTCCGATCGTGTGTAGAGAATTCCGACGGACAAAGTGCCACGCATGCTCAGATCAAATTAAGCGACCAAAGCTAGTGGCTACTAGCCTATACGTAGTTTCCGTCGTACGCAACGAACGTCACCGCGTTCAGAATGATCGGATTTTCCGACAACTTTGTCCTACCGTGTGTATGCAACACCCGCGTCGGACAAAATCCGTCGGAAAAAATCAGACGGATTTTGTGGTCGGAATTTCTGACCGTGTGTACGGGGGCTTACTGGTGTGGAGCATGCTTTGTTTAGCTAAGGGTCCGGTGGGGCACCCTGGGTTCTCATGTTGCTTCGGGGGGATGTTGTGTCTCATTAGAAAGACCAGATTTCTCCAAGATTAGTAAATCCTGGTATGGGTCCTGGGTCCTAGAGGCCTTGTAGAGTGTTGGGTGGGATGGAGCAGTCAACACTGGTTTCTTGTTCTGAAGCAGGTGACTAGCACCTACTGATTTTGAAGGTGCGTATATGCCTTATGATATAGGAGCTGAGTAGAGTTCAGAGCTCCACCCTCCTCGCCAAATTGTTCTGCTGCCAGGGAGAAGGCTTCATCCCACCCAATGCTCTACAAAGCCTCGGAGTTCCAGGTCACATACCAGGATGTACTAATCTTGAAGATACTGAAAGGTCAGTCTTCTTGCAATGCAGGAGTGCCCAACCTTTTTAACAGCGAGGGCCACTTAAGCAACTTGGTAACCAATCGGCCACAATGAGCCACAATGAGCGGAGCGGGTGGATGACAGGTCCTCCGATCCACCCAGATGGAAGGGGACGAATTCCCGTCTATTTTTTTTTTTAGAGGATCGGATTGTAGGCAGGCGGGAATGTAGAAGTGAATTGAGGGTCCGATTGGGTAGCGACGATCATGTTAAAAGGGCCTAAGACTGCTTTCACACCGGGTGCAGCGTAATGCACCTGTGTCTATCCTGCGGGTTGACTGAACTTTGCCATAGACTCTGCCTGTGGCAAAAGCCGGCGCTGTACCGGAAGCATCGGCTTACGGGGCTCTGCTCTGCAGCCGCTTTCTTCCTCTACCACCAGCTTCATTCACAACACTGATGCTGTGGTCGGCAACCTGCGATCTGGGCTTGCTAACCCGCCATTCCAGAGCAGGAGGTCGTGGGCCACATCAGAGGGCTCCGCGGGCAACATTTGGCCCCTGGGCCACTGGTTGGCCACCCCTGTTCTAATGAGACACATCTCCAAGCCCCTCAACCTGCATGGCAGAGAACCCTGGGTGCCACCACACCGCTGTGCTGCCAACGAGCAGCAGGTGTATGCAGACGAACTACGAGTGTTTTGTTTCTGACCCCTGACCTACCTGGCCTGAGAGAAAGGTCAGAATCAAAAGACTCCCAGTGTGTAGGGTTGCCACCTCATCCCTTTAAAACCGAACATATATTAATTACACAGGTTCTGTGGCCGATTAAGGTGGTAATTAAACTTACTGAGTGCCTTATCTGCATTAAATAAGCCTCAGAACCTGTGTAAATAATATGTGTTCGGTTTTAAAGGGATGAGTTAGCAACTTTACCAATGTGTGTGCATACACCTGCCACGCCACGGCAGAACAATGGTCTCCTGGGGAGGGAGAAACACTGAACTTTAGTCAGCTCTCATACCATAAGACCTGTACACATCTGAACAATCAATAGGTGCTGATCACCATCAAAACATGGACCCAGGGTTGGAGGCTTCATCCCACTCAATACTCTACAAAGCCTCCAGGCCCCAGGACCCTTTCCTGGAGAAAACTGAAAGGCCAGCTAAACATTCAAGAGCTTCTCAATCTGAATTGTTGAAAATATTGGATGCCACCAAACCTTTATTACACCGTGACACAGGGCAGCCTTGTCACAATACATATCCACGTGGTCGCCTCTGCTTTTTGAAAAACTGTAAACTACCAAAAAGCAAATAAGTACTAATTAATCATAAGTAAATAAAAGTTTAAACAGGAAGACTGAGGTGAGGCTATAATGGACTTTAATGGTAACATACAGACATTTAAGATACAAATTTAATATAAAAAGTAAATTTATTGATAATATAACAGCATGTATTAAAACAAATACATTGATAAAAATATCAAGTTCTGTATATTCAGAAACAAACACAGTGAGGGTGCGGTTATAAGAACTAATATTACCAATTCACCCTATAACAACTGTACATTGGCATGCGCGACATGTTTCGCGGACACATTCATTGTTTCTTCAGGAGCTTTTTTTGCAAACATATGATGTTTTATTGAACAGAGGTTATATATCAATACTATCTATTAAATCCTTTTACCAGCTTACAAGTTACTCCATCTTCCCTGTGGTCTATGTTGGCTTCCACGTCCTCCAGGGCGGACCTTTTCCTCTTTTGGACTGCTGCATTTTGATTTGGCTCTTGGTGAGGGGGCTTCTTGGGGGGGGGGGGGGTGACACCATGCATATGAGTATAATGTTGTTATCATGCATTTTGTATTTCTGTAACATTAGGATTAATGTTTTTTTTTTTTTCTTTCTTTATCTATAGTATGATATACAACCTCTGTAGGGGGGCTTGAGATTTTATTTAATAAAGGGTTTTACACTATGTTGGCTGTTTGTTCTTCTATGGTGATGTCTCCCTGCTGTTGAGACCGGAGGACTGCTGATACGGCTTGGATGCGTGCAGTGACATTTGTTTTAAAAGGCTATCTTTTATCTGAGCTCTGGTAAGCATCCATTCCTTAGGGTGAGCACAGAGTGCCATCAGGTGTTGGGATTAGGACCTGTCCTGCTGTGATTATCTCCGTGCCTGTGGTTGATTCCCTCTCATATTCCTTTTCACACTCCTCCGCTGTTTTGCTGCTGCAACTGTATGGAATTAAATGGACTGTCAAGGCTTTTGAAGAAATATTTCATTGGACTAAGCCATAGGGCTATTTATTAGTTCTTCCATCCTGTGACTATTGCAGCTATTTCTTCCTCATAATGGGTCAGATGAGTGCTAATGAACTGTAACAATACCCTCCTGACACCCTTTATATTTATATTTATATTTATATCCTCTGCATGATTGTTGCTGACTATATTCATATGCAATAACATTTTATTACCCTTTGCCTTTTTGCGTAAATATTTATATTTTATTCTAGATATTTATATTTATATCTTTATTTATTTATTCCTCTATCTCTGGGCGCTGTTTTTATTCAGTTTTCTTTAAACCGAATACTGTGTATCTCTATTGTCCGTTACCTTTCAGGTGTAGAATAGCAGCCTATCCCCATCATTCCTTATTTTTATACCTTTTTTAATTTTTTTTTATCTGCCATCTCCTTTCCCGTGAGCGCTGGGTTCAGAATTAATTTTTATTATTTAAGATTTTTGAAGATATACAACCTCTGTTTAATAAAACATCATATGTTTGCAAAAAATCTCCTGAAGAAGCAGAGAATGTGTCCGCGAAACATGTCATTGAGCATGCCAATGTACAGCTGTTATGGGGTAAATTGGTAATATTAGTTCCTACAACCACACCCTCACTGTGTTTGTTTCTGAACATACAGAGCTTATATTTTTATATAAGCTCTGGCACAATTGTGTGCCATTAGTATGCATGACAAGTTCCTGGCACATGCCATTTGGACAAAAGTCTGACGCTCTGTTGGCCAACAATCCGATCCTGTGTATGAATTTTTATCAATGTTATTATCAATAAATTAACTTTTTATATAAAATTTCTATCTTAAATGTCTCTATGCTACTATTAAAGTCCATTATAGCGTCACCTCAATCTTCCTATTCAAACTGACAGGACGAAGGTACCCCCCTCGCCCATATTTTTTCTAAATCATTCGGAACTCTAATCTTCTAAATAAAAGTGTAGTCATGTGTACAAGCATGTAAAGGGATTTGTACCTGAGGACAGGCTCTCTCGGTTGATGAGGACAGAAGGGGACTCCGCCTCCGCTGGCTTTGTACTGCTGACATCTGGAAGGACATCGCTGTGCGGACGCAAAGGAAAAGAGATAAAGCATGTGAACAAAAACTGCTTATTACAGACTTTAAGTCTAAAGCCTCGTACACACGATCGGATTTTCGGCAGGGAATTGTGTGATGACAGACTGTTGGCCTGAAATCCGACCGTTAGTATGCTCCATCAGACAATTGTTGTCCAACTTTCCACCAACAAATGTTGGATAGCAGGCTAGTAAATTTTTGGCGGACAACGGTCTGTTTATGTTCAGTATCTTGTGTACACAAGTCCGTCACACAAAAGTCAAAAATACAAACATGCATTCTCGTAATCAATGCTCACCAAACACGACTTTAGCAGTAGGTGCCCAAATGGTGGCTCTCAAGAGCTGAAATTCGACGAAGTACGTCACTGCATTCGTGTTTGTTGGCTGACAATTGTGTGCCGTTAGTATGCAAGACAAGTTCCTGGCACACACCCTTCGGACAAAAGTCTGACGCTCTGTTGGACAACAATCTGATCGTGTGTACGAGGCTTAAGGGTCTGTATACATGGGATTATGTGTGTGTCAGAACTCCCAATCCAAAACAGGGGGAATGCAGAAGCAGCTTGATGTAGCTTAGAAGGATGCCAACTGCAAGTCAGAATAAGATCAATGCAAGTCAGAAAAGTCCATTGCAAATCAGACGTATGCCACGTACACACGATCAGACTTTTTGGCTGGACTATCCGGCGGAGGTCCGCCAGACTTTCCGAACATGCGGACTTGCCCACACACGCCCCGACTTTTCCGGCGGACTAGATCCAGCAGACAGTTTTGGCGGAGGTCCGCCGGACTTTTACATGGAGTAAAGTCTGTTCATTTAGATCGTGACTCCAGGTAGACGGGACTAGTGAAGGAAGTCAATGCCACCACCTCGATCGGCGAGATTGACACCTTGCTAACCCCATCACCTGGTATGGATTTAAAGGGGAATCCCTACGCCGAAAAAAAAAAACGGCGTGGGGGTCCCCCCAAATCCATATCAGACCCTTATCCGAGCACACAGCCCGGCCGGTCAGGAAAGGGGGTGGGGACGAGCGAGCCGTACCAGGCCGCGTGCCCTCAACCAGGCTGCGGCCCCCCACCCCAAAGCACCTTGTCCTCATCAACATGGGGACAACCCTGGCCTTTGGCTGTCGGGGTCTGCGGGCGGGGGGCTTATAGCGAGGTGTCAATCTCGCTGATCGAGGCGGCGGCATTGACTTCCTTCACTAGTCCCGTCTACCTGGAGTCACGTTCTAAATTAATGGACTTTACTCCGTGTGTGGGGCAAGTACATTCATTTCAAAAGTCCCGCAGACTAGCACACAGAAGGCCGGATTGTTTGAATCAAAACTTTCTAAGTCCGCCGGACCTTTGGGAAGAAAAAGTCCGCCGGAGCCCACACACGGTCGGATTGTCCAGCGGACTCTAGTCTGGCGGACAAACCGGCCGGATAGTCCGATTGTGTGTACGGGGCATAAGGTCAACTGCAAGTCAGAATAAGGTCAGAATAAGATTAATGCCGGCGGACTAGATCCAGCGGACAGTTTTGGCGGAGGTCCACCGGACTTTTACACGGAGTAAAGTCCGTTCATTTAGAACGTGACTCCAGGTAGACGGGACTAGCGAATGAAGTCAATGCCACCACCTCGATCGGCGAGATTGACACATTGCTAACCCCGTCACCTGGTATGTATTTAAAGGGGAATCCCTACGCTGAAAAAGCGGCGTGGGGGTCCCCCCAAATCCATATCAGACCCTTATCCGAGCACGCAACCCGGCCGGTCAGGAAAGGGGATGGGGACGAGCGAGCCGTACCAGGCCGCGTGCCCTCAACATAGGGGGGTGCCTTGGGGAAAGGGGGGCCCTGTGGCCCCTCACCCCAAAGCACCTTGTCCTCATCAACATGGGAACAACCCTGGCCGTTGGCTGTCGGGGTCTGCGGGCGGGGGGGTTATAGTGAGGTGTCAATCTCGCCGATCGAGGCAGTGGCATTGACTTCCTTCGCTAGTCCCGTCTACCTGGAGTCATGTTCTAAATGAACAGACTTTACTCCGTGTGTGGGGCAAGTCCGTTCATTTCAAAAGTCCCACAGACTAGCACACAGAAGGCCGGATTGTCTGCCGGACTGCCGAGTCAGGCGGATAATTTTGAGTCAAAACTTCTTTCTAAGTCCGCCGGACTTTTGGGAAGAAAAGTCCGCCGGAGCCCACACATGGTCGGATTGTCCGGCGGACAAACCCGCCGGATAGTCCGATCGTGTGTACGGGGCATAAGGTCAAATGGAAGTCAGAATAAGGTCAGAATAAGGTCAAATTTAAAACAGAATAATGACAACTTCAAGCAAGAATAAAGTCAATTGCAAGCCAGAATACATTTAACTTCATGCCAGTATAAGGTCAAATGAAGGTCACAAGCACTTGTGAAGAAACTGATGGAACTCAGAAGTGTCTACAACTTATTTCAATTGCAATATGAATGCACCTGAAAGCACAGTCCAAATTTGGCTAGAGAGCCGTCATTTCCCCCGTAGCTACCAGTGAACTATAGATCTCAGTGTTTCCCATTTGCATGCTTACATTTGTAGTACCTCATGGCTCCCAAATTCATGTCTTATTTATTTAAAGCCTTACTTTAAGATAACTTTTCATTTTTTTTTTTTTTTAGTTTCCCACTGGAGGTTTAAAAAAGGAGCACGGAAACCCTTCTGCAAAACACTAATCAATTGGCTTTAATAGTTTTTGACCCGCTTATGAAGAACAAAGCTGATAAGAATTTCAGACTCAGTCAGAAGGTGACTCAGAAAGCACTTGGAGCATTTGGATCAGAAATACAGCCAGGCAAATGATAATTTTCAGTAGAACAGGAGACAATGATAGTTTTCTATGAAAACAAACTCTATGTAGCATTTTCTTACATATAGGGTGGGGTAGCCTTGTAGTCATTGGCGTAGTTAGGATAGTCATCATCATACTCATGGTCTTCATCATCATCAACCTCTTGGTTTTTAGGCGGTGAAAGCCCTATGAGGAAATATACAAATTTACATTAAGTTTATACCCTTTTGAAAGTGATGTTGTGTATGTCTGTTTTTATAGATGATCCACCCACTTGGGGTCCTCTTGGCTCACCCACTTTTGCAAGGATATAGGCAAGAACCTTAAGTAGCAATCCATGCCCGCATTCTCCACCATATGTGAGCTGGGAGCTAGTAGCAGGTATAATGCTCCCTGGGGTGAGCAAGCTTTTCAGGCACAGATACCAACACAGTAGTGACAAACAGTGGTGCGTTTATTAGTGATATTTACAGGTGCTGTACAATGCCCCAAAAACAGTTCTTCAAAAAGAAAAAGAAACCCAAAACCCTAGCCTTGTTCCGGCACTAACTACACAAAAGACATAACCTGTCTGCTCCCCAGGCTGCAGAGCACTGACTGTGTGTCTAGGTGAGGCTAAAGGGCCTGCAAGGGAATGCTGCAACACCTGGGAAGGATCAATGGTCCCGAAAGGTATATGAAAGTAGCCTAGGAGATGTGTAAATCTTGAACCTGAGAGACACTGATACTATATCCACTCCCCGACAATAAGACGTCCATGGACATACTTGGTTGCTTATACCAGGATGATGCCTGCAGCTACAGGCATCATCCTGGTATCAAAATTTGAAGTCAGCGATTCCCTGTAAAGCAGAAGTGATTCAAGTGGCTGAACAGCCACCCCATCACTCCTGTGGGCGACGGAAAGGGGTCCCCTCCTCCCACCACCGCCGACTTTCCTGTGCTCTTCCATCCGATCTCGAAGCCCGGCAGCGATGCAACCGGCGGCAATGGCTGCACTACAGAGAGAGAGAGGAACTGAGATCTTTCCATAAAGAGGACCTGTCACTGCCCATGCTATCACAAAGGGATGTTGTTCATCACTTGTGATAGCAATAAACAGAATGCAAAAAAAAATAATTAAAGTGGTGTTTCCCCCTAAAAAAATAAAAATGCTTAAAATTCCTAAAAAATAAATAAATAAATAAATAATTGGAAATAGTTTTTTTTCACTTACCTCTAAATGCCCGTTGTTAGGGGGTCCCTCGTAGTCTGCCTCCTTCGGTGCCTGGGCTGGTGACATCACTTCCCCTAGGCACAGGAAGGGCTCCCCAGTCATTTGGGACCTGTCACGTGTTCCAGATGACTGTGCGGCCAATCGCGGCGCCACTCGCACAGCCGGGTGCCCACAGTTGCAATGCCGCAGCTTCGAGCCCCCGCATCGCTGGACCCTGGAACAGGTAAGTGTCAGATTATTAAAAGTCATTAGCTACAGTATTTGTAGCTGCTGACTTTTAATTTTTTTTTTTTATTTTAAGGAAACACCTCTTTAAAGAGACAGTGTAAAAAAAAGTTTTAAAATAGTTAAATAATAAAAAAAATTAAAGCACCCTCGTCCCCCTGTGCTTACACGCAAATGCGAACTCAGTAAGTCCCACACCCATATGTAAACAGTGATCCCACCACATATGTGAGGTATCGTCGCAAACGTCAGAGAGAGAGCAATAATTCTAGCACCAAACCCCCTGTGTAACTCCAAACTGGTAACCTGTAAAGGCGTTTAAAGCAACGCTTATGGAGATTTTTTAGTACCGTAGTTTGGCGCTGTTCCACAGACGTACGCAATTTTACAGTGTGACATGTTAGGTATCTATTTACTTGCTGTAGCATCATCTTTTATATCTTACCAAAAAATGGGTATTATATTGTGTTTGTGTGCCCTAAAATTTATTCAAGTGCATTTTTTCATTGTAGAATGTTGTATAGCAATAATACTTTGCATGGAATGCCCCCGAAGAAAGGACTCTCTGAAACGCGTCGGGATCAATACTAAAGGAACTGTATATACATGATCCAATTCTGCTCTTTGTTTTTATGTATTTGATTTATGGTGATGTATGCACCACATCTTTTATACTAATAAAAATTTCTATTTTCTCATACTCTGTTTTTGGTTAGTTGCCCTTAAAGTCCCATAGTACTTTTATTGGGGGTTACTCCCTATACATGATTTTATATGTGTGTGTCTGTGTGTGTGTGTGTCAGCTGATGACTTCCTCAGCAGTCTTATCAGTTACATTGCTCTTGGCTATCTCTGAGGACTACAGAACACCCCCCTCTTATGTTATGGAGAAAGGTGTTCTGCTGACAACGCTGCTCCTCCATAGATACAATAAAGTAGCCACCCCTAGGACAGAAAGTGGGTTACTGGCAGGATTCAAAAAAATGAAAAAATTATGAAAAAAAAAAAAAAACAACAACAAATGCAACCACCACATTTAAGGCTTGGTAAGCTGCAATGTTACATTTTTGTAGTTTTGTACTTTTTTTTTACGTTTTTTTGTACGACTATTCTACATATTTTAGTTTTTGTTTTGTTTTTAAATAACTGGGTAAATGAACTAACAAAAAAAAAAAGAAAAGAAATACAGTGATGTAGGGTGTTTTGGATGATTCTTTGGAAAAAGTTGGAAATGATGGGGGAGGGGCACTTACCTGGAGAGATGGGCGCAGTGTCAAAAAGAGGTGGGAATTCTGCGACAAGAAAAAATAATGGCATCAATTACAAAGAAATGGATAGAATGCACAAATATAAATCTGCCCCAGTCGTAGTAGAGTCCCATCCTGACAAAACAATTGACTAAATATTTATCACTGTAGTATATCATCAGTCGTGAAAAAAATAAAATCACACATTTAACCACCTGAATCCTTAGCCTTTTTCATCCTCTTGAGTTCCAAAGCATTGTTTTTTTTTTTTTTCGTTTAAGCATTTGTAGTCTACCCTATTTTTCAGCACAGAAAGGACTTAAATTTGGTAGTCGATTTGGATACAAATATTTTTATTTCCTTTTTTTTATTAGAAATAAATCATTAAAAATAAAGAAGAAAAAGCATTTTATATTTTTTCCCAATGCAATGTTTACATAATATGCTCATTCCTTTATACTTACCCCAAAATATACATAGTTAGTACTAATTATGTTAAAGAGCTCTCAATGTCTACCTCAACTTATTATAAATCCTTTTTTAGGACAGATAGGGCTTTAATTGGGAAGCAAATTTGCATACATCATTTTATTTCTGTGGTTTTTGTTAGGAATCAAAAGAAAGAAGAAAAAAAAAAAAAAAACATTTTTTTTTAATATTTTAAAATAATTTTTATTAACACTTTTTCTTCAAAGATTAACATTTGAACTGTGGGGAATATAGCTTGAGAATATTTGATTTAGTCTAATTTGCACAGAAGAAATTTAGGTGCAGTTTCCATGAATAAACAGATAAAAATCAAATCATTCTTTAATGTATATCTAAACCCAAACCTTGTTTTGTTTTTATTTCCTTTTTTTTATTAGAAATAAATCATTAAAAAAAAAGAAGAAAAAGCATTTTATATTTTTTCCCAATTCAATGATTACATAATATGCGCATTCCTTTATACTTACCCCAAAATATACATAGTTAGTACTACTAGATATGTTAAAGAGCTCTCAATGTCTACCTTAACTTATTATAAATCCTTTTTTAGGACAGATAGGGCTTTAATTGGGAAATAAATTTGGATACATCATTTTATTTCTGTGGTTTTTGTTAGGAATCAATAGAAAGAAAAAAAAAAAAGAAAAAAAAAAAACATTTTTTTTTATATTTTAAAATAATTTTTATTAACACTTTTTCTTCAAAGATTAACATTTGAACTGTGGGGAATATAGCTTGAGAATATTTGACTTAGTCTAATTTGCACAGAAGAAATTTAGGTGCAGTTTCCATTAGACATGTGCAATTCGTTTCGTTTTTTTTTTCGTTTTTCTTCGTTTTTTTTGTTCGTTCGTTTTCGTATGAATGAACGAATGATTCGCTAAAATTTTTAACGAATAACGAATCGTTCGAATCGAATGAATCCGATTAACGAATCGAACGAATCCGAAAAACAACGAAAATCCGAAAAAAACAAATTAGAATGTACGAATGGAGAAAATCTAAAAAACAAAAACAGGAACAACGAAAATGAACGAAAAAATTTGTACACATTCGTAACTTTTTTTTTTTGTTGAATTGGTAATTTTCCGTGTCCTTACAATGGCGCTGCTTAACGTGCCTCGAATGGATTGAACGAAAAAATTCGTACATTCGTAACTTTTTTTTTTTTTTTCGATTCGTAATTTTCGTGTCTCTTACAATGGCGTTGCTTAACGTGCTTCGAATGGATTGAACGAAAAAATTCGTACATTCGTAACTTTTTTTTTCGATTCGTAATTTTCCGTGTCTCTTAAAATGTAATAATAGCATACACATTACATAAAATTATGAATTATGCTCCGATTACGAATCTACGAATGTTACGAATGTTACGAATGTACGAATAAATACGAATGCGTCCGAATTTCGAATAAACGAAAATTAAACTAAGGAAAAAACGAATCGACAAAAAAATAACTCTTACGAATGTACGAATCGTTACGAATACGAACACCGACGACTTACGAATTTACGAATCGTTACGAATCCGAACACCGACGCTCAGTGCATCCGGAAAGTATTCACAGCGCTTCACTTTTTTTCCACATTTTGTTATGTTACAGCCTTATTCCAAAATGGATTAAATTCATTATTTTCCTCAAAATTCTACAAACAATACCCCATAATGACAACGTGAAAGAAGTTTTTTTGACATCTTTGCAAATTTATTAAAAATAAAAAAAAAAAAAAAATCACATGTACATAAGTATTCACAGCCTTTGCCATGACACTCAATATTGAGCTCAGGTTCCTCCTGTTTCCACTGATCGTCCTTGAGATGTTTCTACAACTTGATTGGAGTCCACCTGTGGTAAATTCAGTTGATTGGACGTGATTTGGAAAGGCCACACCTGTCTATAGAAGGTCCCACAGTTAACAGTGCATGTCAGCACAAACCAAGCCATGAAGTCCAAGGAATTGTCTGTAGACCTCCGAGACAGGATTGTATGGAGTCACAGATCTGGGGAAGGGCACAGAAACATTTCTGCAGCATTGAAGGTACCAATGAGCACAGTGGCCTCCATCATCTGTAAATGAAGGAGGTTGGGACCACCAGGACTCTTCCTAGAGCGGGCCGCCCAGCCAAACTGAGCAATCGGGGGAGAAGGGCCTTAGACAGGGAGGTGACCAAGAACCCGATGGTCACTCTGACAGAACTCCAGTGTTTCTCTGTGGAGAGAGGAGAACCTTCCAGAAGAACAACCATCTCTGCAGCACTCCACCAATCAGGCCTGTATGTAGAGTGGCCAGACGGAAGACACTCCTCAGTAAAAGGCACATGACATCCTGTGTGGAGTTTGCCAAAAGACACCTGAAGGACTCTCAGACCATGAGAAACCATATTCTCTGTTCTGATGAAACAAAGATTGAAGTCTTTGGCCTGAATGGCAATGGAGGAAACCAGGCACCGCTCATCCCCTGGCCAATAACATCCCTATAGTAAAGCATAGAGGTGGCAGCATCATGCTGTGGGGATGTTTTTCAGCAGCAGGAACTGGGAGACTAGTCAGGATCGAGGGAAAGAGGAATGCAGTAATGCACAGAGACATCCTTAATGAAAACCTGCTTCAGAGCGCTCTGGACCTCAGACTGGGGCAAAGGTTCATCTTCCAACAGAACAACGACCCTAAGCACACAGCCAAGATAACAAAGGAGTGGCTACGGGACAACTCTGTGAATGTCCTAGATTGGCTCAGCCAGAGCCCAGACTGGAATCCAATTGAACATCTCTGCAGAGATCTGAAAATCATTGTGCACCGACCCTCCCCATCCAACCTGATGGAGCTTGAGAGGTCCTGCAAAGAAGAATGGGAGAAACTGCCCAAAAATAGGTGTGCCAAGCCTTGTAGCATCATACTCAGAAAGACTTGAGGCTGTAATTGGTGCCAAAGGTGCTTCACCAAAGTATTGAGCAAAGGCTGTGAATACTTCTGTACATGGGAGGAGCCTGTGATACTTATTTTTTTTTGTTTTTTTGTATTTTAAATAAATATGCAAAGATTTCAAACAAACTTCTTTCACGTTGTCATTATAGGGAATTGTTTGTAGAATTTGATGGAAATTAATAAATGTAATCCATTTTTGAATAAGGCTGTAACATAACAAAATGTGGAAAAAGTGAAGCGCTGTGAATACTTGAAAAACTCCCCCGCACACCTTATCTGCAAAGCTTTATGATCATGATCACCTGTAAAGGTTACCGTATATATACTCGAGTATAAGCCGAGTTTTTCAGCACATTTTATTGTGCTGAAAGTGCCCCCCCTCGGCTTATACTCGAGTCAATCACTTTTCTGCAGCAGAAAATGACATTTTCCGACCCGACTTTGGGGCCCCGTATCTCGGGGGATCTCACACAAATTTGGTGTGCAAACCCAGTGGAACCAACACTACAACATATCCAAAGATGGGGTTCCTAGCACTAAGTGGCCCCGAGATACGGGGCCCCAAACTCGGTTTGGAAAATGTCATTCTCTGCTGCAGAAAAGTGCTTGACATTTTCCGAACCGACTTTGGGGCCCATATCTCGGGCCACTTGGTAATAGGAACCCCATCTTTGGATATGCTGTAGTGCTAGTTCGTATACCAAATTTGGGGTTCCTAGCACCAAGTGGCCCCAAGATACGGGGCCCCAAAGTCGTCAACTGTGTCCACCTGCAGCAATGTTATTTCGGGACCCTTTGGGTCCAGAGATCCCAAATTTTGGCTGCAGCTAGGGGCATCTAGGAACCCTTAACTACTAAGTTTGAAGTATGGGGGACCTATGGCTGCAAATGGGCATTGTTGACCCTCTTTTCCACTTACAGTAGCTGCTGCATTTCTCACCCTAGGCTTATACTCGAGTCAATAGGTTTTTCCATTTTTTTGTGGTAAAATTAGGTGCCTCGGCTTATATTTGGGTCGGCCTATACTCGAGTATATATGGTAATTAGCTGAAGGAATAATATGACATATCAGCCTCCTCTGCACATAAATGCAAAAATGTTATTTCTTTCCTGGAGGAGCAACACAATCTGATGGCACAGATGAAAACACGAAGGCATACTGGCATAAGTATGCTCCTCAGCACCATCTAGTGGCCAAACTGTGCATGGGCAGGACAGACACACACTGGAGCAAGGGGCCACGGAGTAGGTGGATGCTTGGCCAAGGGGCCTCGGTGCCACCCAATCCCCAGGCAAATAGAGATAGACACACTCTAAGGGGAGTGGTACCCCTGTCTCTTCACCCATGGGATGAGTACCGTGCAGGCTCCTCCTAGTTGGGGGGCAGCCGGGGCATAAAAGGTTTAAAGGCTGAGCTCCCAGAAGCTTGAATATCAAAGTAAAAACTGTTTTAGAATATACAGAAACTGTTATGTTTAAGTGACGATAATGGTAATATGGTCTCTAGCACATTGAAACAGTTTCCAGAGACACCTTACTTGTGAACTTTGCTCCTCACCTTTTACCGGCACAGTATGGATTGTATTTATAAAAAAAAAAATAATAATCATAGCCACCCAACTGGTATTACATTTGTTTAGTGCAAATGGGGCAAAATCAAATATTCTCAAGTTTTCTGCTACAGTTCAAATGTTACTAATTTATAAAAAAAAAAGAGTGGCTCATAAAAATACCACATTATGGCCACTAGATGGAGCTGACAATCTAAGGAAACAAGGTATTTCTTTTCTGTGATCCTGAGCTCCATCTAGTGTCAGTAATGCTGTATTGTCCTATTCACTCAGCTTTTGAGGAAAGAATAACATTCGATCTGTAGGGGAAATAACCTGAGAACATTACATTTTGCCCTATTAGCACAGAACGTATATGCCAGCAGTTTCAGTGGACAAATAGCTATACATTTTTTTTATTTTATTTTTAATATAAAATAAAAACACATATATAATTTGCATTTTATCAGCAAGCTGGCATAAATTTAACAAAGAGCTATACTTATTGTTGTTTGCATCTAAAACAGCTGCAAAGTATACCACCTGAGTCATCTCAATACAAGATTAAATAGCGTTACGTACGGGACGGTGAGGGACATTTCCTGGGTAGGCATGATGGTGTGGGAGGTTGATGTTCGAGGCAAAACTGTGAAAGATCGAACCAAATTAGAAAATCCTTAAAGTGGACCTGTCATTCATTTATTTAATAAAATTATAATATTAATCACTTTAATACCGGGCACTTTTATCCCCTTCCTGCCCAGGCCAATTTTTAGCTTTCAGCGCTGTCACACTTTTTGAATGGCAATTGTGCGGTCATACAACACTGTACACATATGACTTTTTTTTTTTTTTTTCATTTTTTTTCACACAACTAGAGCTTCCTTTTGGTGGTATTTAACCTCTAGCCGACCGCCCACTGTCAAATGACGGCGGGACGGTGCGGCTCTTGTGGCGGGACGCCGTCATATGACGTCGTCTACATTTTGGCCACTAGGGGGCGCGCGCGCGGCCGCCGCGTAGCTGGGGAGCCAATGCGCGTGTCCGGCGGCCGCGATGTCCGCTGGGCACCCGCGATTGCCCGGTAATCGAGCAGGACGTGGACCTGTGTGTTTAAACACACAGATCCACGTCCTGTCACTGGAGAGGAGACCGATGGTGTGTCCCTTAGGGACACCGATCGGTCCCCTCCCCCAATCAGTCCCCTCCCCCCACAGTTACATAGGGAACACATTAACCCCTGCAGCGCCCCTAGTGTTAACCCCTTCGCTGCCAGTCACATTTATACAGTAATCAATGCATTTTTATAGCACGGATCGCTGTATAAATGTGAATGGTCCCAAAAGTGTCCGAAGTGTCCGCCGCAATGTTGCAGTCATGATAAAAATCGCAGATCGCCGCCATTACTAGTAAAAAAAAAAATAATAATAAAAATGCTATAAATCTATCCCCTATTTTGTAGACGCTATAACTTTTGCGCAAACCAATCAATATGCGCTTATTGCGATTTTTTTTTTTACCAAAAATATGTAGAAGAATACGTATCGGCCTAAACTGAGGAAAAAATAGGTTTAAAAAAAAAAAAAAATTGGATATTTTATTATAATAAAAAGTAAAAAATATTATGTTTTTTCAAACTTGTTGCTCTTCTTTTGTTTATAGCGCAAGAATTAAAAACCGCAGAGGTGATCAAATACCACCAAAATAAAGCTCTATCTGTGGGAAAAAAAATGATAAAAATTTTATTTGGGTACAGCGTTGCATGACCGCGCAATTGTCATTCAAAATGCGACATCGCTGAAAGCTGAAAAATGGCTTGGTCAGGAAGGAGGTGTTCGTGGCTGGTAGGCAAGTAGTTAATCCCCACTGTGTTTTTTATTTTTTGCTAAGTAAACAAAAAAATATGAAATTTTGAAAAAAAGAAATTTCTTCATTTCTGTTATAACATTTTGCAAAAAAATATATATTTCTTAGGTAAAAATGTATTCTGTTACATTTCTTACATTTCTTTGGTGAAAATAATTCAAACGAACGTATATTATTTTAGTCTGTAGAAAAGTTATAGGATCCACAAACTATGGTATATATACAGTATCTCACAAAAGTAAGTACACCCCTCACATTTCTGTAAACATTTCCTTCTATCTTTTCATGTGACAACACTGAAGAAATGACACTTGTCTACAATGTAAAGTAGTGAGTGTACAGCTTGTATAACAGTGTAAATTTGCTGTCCCCTCAAAATAACTCAACACACAGCCATTAATGTCTAAACCGCTGGCAACAAAAGTGAGTACACCCCCAAGGGAAAATGTCCAAATTGGGCCCCAATTAGCCATTTTCCCTCCCCGGTGTCATGTGACTCGTTAGTGTTACAAGGTCTCAGGTGTGAATGGGGAGCAGGTGTGTTAAACACACAAAATATTGACACTTTAGGCCCAATTTGGACCGTATTGCAAAAAAATTACCTGGTCAGGAAGGGGGGTAAATCTTCCGGAGGACAAGTGGTTAATGTACAGCATGTCCTATCATTTAACCCTTAATATACAGTGTTCCTTATAACTTAACCTCCCCCAACACTTAACCCTTGACAGTTGACATACAGTGAAGCCATAAGTAAATATTGGATACATACTTATGTTTCCCGATGGGCCCTTCATGACTATAAAACTTGATGAGGGGGGGTGGTACTGGACTCTAGAAAAGAAAAAAAAAAGTAAATACAAATAAAAAGGCATGACCCCTAAAGTGACCCTTTTATAAGCCAGGGCAACCTAAACTGAGCATATCATGAAAAAAGTCCACTTGCTGAGGTTACCTACAGGGAAAACGGCACTTCAAAACCATCAGCAGATCCAAAGATATAGGCAGCTAAAGTTACATGCTGATCTCAGTTTGACCTGTGAAGGTTGACGTTCACTCCGCCTCCCGAGACTTACTATTGGTCCTTCAAATGTGATGAGCAAATTCAGACCAACGAGAAGGGAGGGGGTGGTGCCAATCATGACTTTGACCAAAAAAATGTAAGCTTAGCATATAAGTTTAGCTGCTAATGTTACTAGATTATTGATAACATATCACTGAATGTTATCTTTGCTTATGCATTTTTTTTATTATATGTTCGGCTGGTATGGCCAAGGCTTGTGTCAGGTCTGATCCCATGTTGGCTCTCCAACTACAGCAACAGAAAGGGAAAAGGGAAAATTTACAAACTTGCTTGATTTTCTTGGAAAGATATAATAAGTTCCAAACACACCTTTACCATGAATGGTCCATCCAAAAGTAATGTTTTGTTATGGCAGGCCGACCCTGGTCTGCCAGAATTCCTATCTGTTTGAGAGTTTGAGGTGTTTCTGCCATATTTTGTGTGTTTTGCTGTTCTTTTTACATTCCTCATAATATAAACTAAGTAAGAACCCAACAACGAAGGGGGGAACCCCTCATAATGGGCACAGCGGGGTGTACAGACCTGGGAACTCAGCACAGGGATGGTGAGAACCCCTCATAATGGGCACAGCAGGTGTACAGACCTGGAACTCAGCACAGGGATGGTGGGAACCCCCATAATGGGCACAGCGGGTGTACAGACCCGGGAACTCAGCACAGGGATGGTGGGAACCCCTCATAATGGGCACAGCGGGTGTACAGACCTGGGAACTCAGCACAGGGATGGTGGGAACCCCTCATAATGGGCACAGCAGGTGTACAGACCTGGAAACTCAGCACAGGGATGGTGGGCACCCCTCATAATGGGCACAGCGGGTGTACAGACCTGGGAACTCAGCACAGGGATGGTGGGAGCCCCTCATAATGGGCACAGCGGTGTACAGACCTGGGAACTCAGCACAGGGATGGTGGGCACCCCTCATAATGGGCACAGCGGTGTACAGACCTGGGAACTCAGCACAGGGATGGTGGGAACCCCTCATAATGGGCACAGCGGTGTACAGACCTGGGAACTCAGCACAGGGATGGTGGGAACCCCTCATAAGGGGCACAGCGGGTGTACAGATCTGGGAACTCAGCACAGGGATGGTGGGAACCCCCATAATGGGCACAGCAGGTGTACAGACCTGGAAACTCAGCACAGGGATGGTGGGAACCCCTCATAATGGGCACAGCAGGTGTACAGACCTGGAAACTCAGCACAGGGATGGTGGGCACCCCTCATAATGGGCACATCAGGTGTACAGACCTGGGAACTCCGCACAGGGATGGTGGGAACCCCTCATAATGGGCACAGCAGGTGTACAGACCTGGCACCATTTTTTTTTTTGCCGCAGGACAAATATAGTGTATGGAATCTTCAAAATGAGGAAGGCTGCAAATTTGTGAGAGATTTCCGCTCATTTCCTGTTGCGTTTTAGAGACAGCGGGAGAGGTAAAATCCCCACAGTGGGAAAACAAAATAAAGACCTCAAAAGAGGAGGATCTAGTACAGCCATTCTCAACTAGGGTTCCTCCAGAGGTTACTTGGGGTTCCTTGAGCTGCAAGTGAACTCCTATGTGATGATGCCTTCATAATTCTAGATCCAATGCCACTTGGCAAAGCCAGCAATACAACCCCAAAGATCTATCATTCTGACCAACACTGTAAAGGTGGCATTCTTTCTCCTTACTGGCAATGTAAGGGACATTTTTCCCAATGGCCCCTGATTTTAGTAGGGGTTTCTGTGATCTGAAAATGTTGAGGTTCCTCTAGGGCAGGGGTCTCCAAAAAATGTGTTCATTTTCGTTTTCGTTTCCTTCGTTTATTTTGCTTTTTTCGGAAATTCGGAAAATCGGAAAAAATTCGGGAATTCGAAAATTCAGGAATTCGCAAATTTCGGGAATTTTCACATTTCTATTTTTCGGCTTTCCGAATTTCGAATTTTCGGAATTCGTAAATTCGAAATTCTGAATTTCCGAATTTCACAATTTTCGGATTTCCGAATTTCGAATTTTCGGATTTCCGAACTTCAAATTTTCGAATTTTCGGATTTCCGAATTTCGTAATTTCCGAATTTCCGAATTTTCGGATTTCCGAATTTTCGAATTTCCGAATTTCGAATTTTCGGATTTTCGAATTTCCGAATTTCGGAATTTCGAATTTCGAATTTCCGAATTTTCGAATTTCCGAATTTTCGAATTTCCGAATTTCCGAATTTCCGAATTTCGTAATTTTCGGATTTCCGAATTTTCGAATTTTCGGATTTCCGAATTTCGTATTTTCGGATTTCCGAATTTCGTATTTTCGGATTTCCGAACTTCCGAATTTACGTATTTTCGAATTTAGAATTTTCGAATTTTCGAATTTCGAATTTTCGGATTTCGAATTTTCGAATTTCGAATTTCCGAATTTCCGAATTATCGAATTTCCGAATTTTGAATTTTGAATTTCGGAATTCCGAATTTTCGGACTTTCGGATTTTCGGAATTCGGGAATTCAAAGATTTGAAAATCCCAAAATTTGAAAATCTGAAAAAAAGAAAGAAAATCAGTTTAATTAATAACTAACTATTAAATTAACGAGTATGAATTTATCCGAAGTTACGAATTATCTGAAATAACGAATGCCGCATCTAAACAAATGTACGGAACAAATTAATAATAAATAATTAATAATAATAAAAAAGGTTTTATTATTATTATTGTTATTTATTATTATTATTAATTTGTTCCGTTCCATTTGGTTAGATGCGGCATTCGTTATTTCAGATAATTCGTAACTTCGGATAAATTCGTACTCGTTACGTTCACTAACAGACAAATTTGAAAGGGAATTCCAATACCTATAATTTAATAGTTAGTTATTATTTAGTTTTTAACAGATTTTCTTTCTTTTTTTCAGATTTTCGATTTTTCACATTTTTGAAATTCTGAATTCCGAAAATTCGGAATTCCGAAAATCCGAAATTCGAAAATCCGAAAATCCGAAAATTAGGAAATCCGAAAATCAGAAATTCGGAAATTCGAAAATCAGAAATTCGGAAATTCGAAATCCCAAAATTCGGAAATCCCAAAATACGGAAATTCGAAAATTCGAAATTCGGAAATTCGGAAAAATTCGGAAATTCGAAATTCGAAATTCGGAAATTCGAAAATTTCAAAATTCGAAATTTGGAAATTTTGAAATTTGGAATTTGAAAATTCGAAAATCCGAAATTCGGAAATTCGAAATTCGAAAATTTCGAAAATTTCGAAAATTCGAAATTTCGAAATTCCGAAATTTCGGAAATCCGAAATTCGGAAATTCAGAAATTCGGAAATTCGTAATTTTGGAAATTCAGAAATTCGAAATTTTGGAAATTTCGGAAATTCGTCATTTCGGAAATTTTGAAATTTGGAAATTTTCGGAAATTGAAAAATTCGGAAATTCGGAATTAACGAATTTGTCAAAATTCGTTAAAAAAATAATTAGGAACTAAACGAATTGCACATGTCTAAAACTGGCCCTTTGTTTGAAAAGTTTGGAGACCCCTTCTTTAGCTTATTAAAAGCAGTTAGTAAAGCTGATGCACCAATGGTCTGTCCTCCCGTGGGAGTAGGTGTGTTTTCGGCTGTCCCCCGGCTCCGCAATGACTTCTGGGAGCTGTTCTGCATTCCTCCCATGAAGCCACGGGGGACGCCGTCAGCACGAAATCTCGAGAGATTTCGGCCGTTGTGATGGCAACCAGAAATTTTACGAACTGAGCATGCGCGGGATGTGGCATGCGCGGGATCGAGCGGTGAATGCTGGGAGCGCAGCATTCACTGCATCCCGGAAGTAAATGCTTGTGCCCACAAGCAAGATGGAATCGTCCAGCAAGATATTTTCTAAGTTATCCAAACGGACAGAATCGGCGATCGGCGGCGAGAAGAACTGCAGCAGGTAAGTGACATGTTATGTATGTGTGTATTTTACACTGATTGGGGGAAAAAAAAAACTTATTTCGGCGGAATCCCGCTTTAAGAAAGGTTAAGAAAGGCTGATTCCCTCTAATGCTTTTCCCTCTATAAATTTTCAGCGTATTGTGGGAGGAGGGGGGAATATCCACTTCTAGTGGTCAGAAGCAGTACTACACCACTTTAGAAGGTGCCCCTGACCAACTCTATGCCCTGTACACACGGTTGGACATTCCGACCACAAAATCAGTTGGATTTTTTCTGACGGATTTTGGCCGAAACTTGTCTTGCATACACACAGTCGCACAAAGTTGTCAGAAAATCCGATCGTTCGTAACGAGGTGACGTACAGCGCGTACGACGGGACTACGCAGAGACCAGTAGCCAATAGATTTCGCCTCCAAATTTTTTCTGAGCATGCGTGGCACTTTGTCCGTCGGAATTCTATACACCCAATTGGAAAAAGTCAGATCAGATTTTGTTTGTCGGAAAATTTTAGATCCAGCTCTCAAACTTTTTCCGTCGGAAAAAAGTCCGATAGAGCCCACACACGATCGGATTTTCCGACAACATAATCCGATCTGACTTTTTCCCCTCGGAATTTCCGACAGTGTGTACGGGGCATTAGATGTGCGCTAGGAAAGGGGGAATGTGCCAAGGAAAAGCACACAATCCACCATGTTCCTTTGGGGACAATGCTCCTATAGATTTAAGCATTAACCTTTGTGACCTCCAGGTGGTGTTTACAAATAAATATCAAGCTTTATAGGGGCCGCCCTGCATCTAATAGGCAGTAGGAAAATACCACATTTGACCACTAGATGGCGGTAGGTTTTATAGGAATCTCCTATAATACTTAATCTCCATCTAGAGGCCAAATCTGGTATTTTCATTTTAAATCAATTATTCACATTCGAACAGCACAGAATATGGCCTGTGTACATCATTTTATTTTTATTTTTTGCGCAAAGAACTAATGTACACGCTCTTTTACTGGGCAAATGGCTATGCAATTTTTTTTTTTTTTATAAATCAGTCCCTTAGAGTCTCCCAATCTGACAAGTGATAAATGAAC
>CM053031.1:277366234-277438734 GCA_028564925.1 Lithobates sylvaticus
CCACAGCCAAATGTGCCAACAATGGGCACGTGAGCATCAGAAGTGGACCACGGAGCAACGGAAGAAGGTGGCCTGGTCTGAGGGATCACATATTCTTTTACATCATGTGTTATTATTATTATTATTATTATCAATGATGGTGATTATTATTAACAATCATATTAATAATAAAATTACAAACACATTATTATAAATAATAAGAATGTCTTATTAACCTAATAAGACATTCTTATTATTTATAATAATGTGTTTGTAATTTTATTATTAATATCATTGTTAATAATAATAATAATAATAATGATCACATAAAAGGATTACCTCTTGTTTTAGGGTACATGTAAAAGCAATTAGCTGAACTCCAGGCAGATATAAGAAAAAAATAAAAAAAATAAATGTGGTTATGTCTTAAAATTGTTAAAGTGTATGTTTAGTCAAAAACTAAGAAGAAAGGGGAAGGCAAAGGACTGGAGAAGCTCAAATTGTGCAGCAAAATAAGCAATTTTAGCACCGGAGAGTAACCTGTACAACTGTAAGAATGCAGGGAAGCCTGGAGGTCAATTTTTTTGTACAGTTTTTTGTACAGTATATATATATATTTTTTTTTTTTCTTTTTTGTTTTATATACAGTATTTTTGTACATTTTCATTTTGGTCTGGGCTCCCTCACTTTCGGTCTGGTAAAACATTGTCAGTGGGATAGGAAGTGAAGGTAAATTTCTTTCTAATGGAGCTCCAGATAGCAGTAAAAATCTAAGTTTTTGGCTAAACATACACTTTAAAGAGAAAGTAAAGCCTATTTAAAAAAAAAAACGGAACCTGCAAGGCAAAGGCATAATGAGCTAGTATGCATAGCATACTAGCTCATTATGAATGACTTACCTGAGAACGAAGCCCCCGAAGCGTCCCTCATCCACGATCTTCTGCGCCGCCATCAAACCCGGAGTGACTACCGGGTCTCGCCGCTCCAGCGCTGTCATTCGCTGGAGCGGCGATGACGTCACTCCTGTGCATGCGCACGAGAGCGGCATATCGCCGTGATCTTGGCATGCTCAGTGCGCCTGTGCGCCGCTGTTTACCGCGCATGCGCCGTAGATAGAGATGCCTTTTCTTTTCTAAATATCTCCTAAACCATGTAGGTTTAGGAGTAATTTATTGGACCTACAGGTAAGCCTTAATCTAGGCCTACCTGTAGGTCAAAGTGGTTTGTAAGGGTTTACAACCACTTTAACAATTTTTTTCATGACATAACCACATTTGATATTTTTTTCTTATATCTGCCTGGAGTTTGGCTCATTGCTTTCCCATATATCCTTAAACAAAAAGGTAATCCTTTTATGTAATCATTATTATTAATATTATTATAATTATTTTTAACAATAACAATAATAGTAAAGATAACAACAATACACACATATTATTGTAAGTACTAATACTAATTTATAATAAGAATGTCTTATTACTATCATCACCATCATTGATAAGAATAATAATAAAAACACTAATAAAAATGATTATTATCCATCATCATCAATAATAATGATTTTTTTATTATCATCAATAATAATAATAATAATAATAACAACAATAATTTAAAAAGTATTATTATCATCATCATAAATTATTATTATTATTATTATTATTATACAGGATTTATATAGCGCCAACAGTTTGCATAGCGCTTTACAACATGAGGGCAGACAATACACTTACAATACAAATCAGTACAGGAGGGATCAGAGTGCCCTGCTCGTTAGAGCTTACAATCTAGAACATAAATAACACTAAATAATAATAGTAATAATAATAAAAAATAAAAATAATAAAAAATATCATTATAAATAATATTATTAATAATCTAAATAATAAAAACTTTTGTACCACCACCCCCTCCCTTTAGAATGTAAGCTCTACGAGCAGGGCCCTCCTGTCCCTTCTGTATTGAACTGTATTGTAATTGTGCTGTCTACATTGTAAAGCACTGCGTAAACTGTTGGCGCTATATAAATCTTTAATAATAATAATAATAATAATAATAATAATCATCAAAATCATTTTAGCATTATAATTATTATTAACAATAACAATATTAATAATTACAATAACAGCAATAATAACAATGATGTATTATTAGTATTAGTATTAATATTATCATCATCAATAATAATAGTAATAACAACAATAATAAAAAAGTATTATCATCATCAATAATATTAATAATAATCATAATCATTGTAACATACTTTTTATTAAGAATAATAATATTCATAACAATAATAACAACAGCAAAAATACAAATTATTATTTATTACCATCATCATCACATAAACCCCAGTCTGACTAAGTTGGGAACTTACCCTTAGAATCCCTCACGTTTACATAGTTGTTGTCGTCTGTCGCTTCTGAAAGAGGGTAAAATCTCTGTTACTTGGAAATCGAAATCAATATCTTCAGCCAATCAGACACGGAGAAGTCCTGACATTGACTCCTTTTGGCCTTTATCACTAACCAGCTCTTGTGTTGAAGCCTATCTGAAAATGTATAATTGTATAAAGGCCAATTGACATCATCGTGTTCGATACACTGTGCTAACGCATGTTATGTTGGAAGGCCATTCATTTGACCGCCAAAAAATGTGCACGCATCATTTCTTGCAAGGCAACACACCACAACGCACGGTAGACATGTGCACAATAGAAAAATTTGTTTCGTTTTGCTTCTGTTCGTTTCCGTTGATTCGTAACGATTCGTAAATTCGTAAGTCGTCGGTGTTCGTATTCGGACTCATTTTCGTAGAGTTATTTTTTCGTTGATTCGTTTTTCCGTTAGTCTAATTTTCGTTTATTCGAAATTCGTATTTTCGTTATATTTTGTATTCGGACGCAATCGTATTTTCGTAGATTTAGTTACATTCGTACTTTCGGAAGATTGATTTATTCGTACTTTCGTAACATTGTTTTTGTAGATTCGTAATCGGAGCATAATTCATAACTTTATGTAATGTGTATGCTATTATTACATTGTAAGAGACACGGAAAATTACGAATCGACAAAAAAAAAAAAAAAAGTTACGAATGTACGAATTTTTTCGTTCAATCCATTCGAAGCACGTTAAGCAGCGCCATTGTAAGAGACACGAAAAATTACGAATCGACAAAAAAAAAAAAAAAAAGTTACGAATGTACGAATTTTTTCGTTCAATCCATTCGAAGCACGTTAAGCAGCGCCATTGTAAGAGACACGAAAAATTACGAATCGACAAAAAAAAAAAAGTTACGAATGTACGAATTTTTTCGTTCAATCCATTCGAAGCACGTTAAGCAGCGCCATTGTAAGAGACACGGAAAATTACGAATCAACAAAAAAAAAAGTTACGAATGTACGAATTTTTTTCGTTCATTTTGATTTTCGTTGTTCCTGTTTTCGTTTTTTTTTCGGATTTTCATTCTTTGGTAGTTTCGTTGTTTCTAATTTAATTATTTCGTATTTTCGTTGTTTTTCATATTCGTTCGATTCGATAATTCATTAAAATTTTTACTAAATCATTTGTTCATTCGTATGATAACGAATGAACGAAAATAACGAATTTGAACGGAAAACGAATCGTAACTAAACGAATTGCACATGTCCAACGCACGGTAGAGTTATTGAGGGAGCCTGGAGACTCTCCGTAGATACAGTGGAGGAGTGGACGTAGCCACCTAAGATCGGACATGTGCCTCTGCCTGTAGGAGAGCCTCATGGGTATCTAGTGCTGTCCTCCCTATCCCAATCTGTGCAGGTGATGGCAGGATGCCACTCTCATGACTCGGGTACTTATGATAGCTCTACTTATAAAAATTTAAAAAAAAAAAGTGACTATATAAACTCCATTAGAAATATCTGCTAGGAGTTCCGTTTTAATGACAGTACACAGACAATATGTGAACATGTCTCTTATTTTGCTGCAAAAAAATCATTGGTGAGATGCCGAGAATGCTGATAAGCAGCAGGTATTTTACGTACCATTTGACTGGGATGGACTTTCCACATTCATATAAATCACTGGAAAAAAACAAAAGCACGATTATTTGTGTTTCTTTCTTAAACTGAAATATGGAGATTAGCCTCCAGAACTATACAATATGGACACCTGACCATCACACCTACTGTATATAAGCTGGTTGGATATCCCTTCCTGAAACCATGGCCGTAATATGGAGTTTAATATAACATCCTCCACTCTTCTAGGAAGGCTTTCCATAAGATTTTGGAGGAATTCAAGGCCATTTGTGATGGTTGAATTTGGATGAGAAGACCTGGTTCATCATCATCAACATTACAATTCATCCCAAAGGTGTTCAGTAGCGTTGAGTTCAGGGCTTTTGTGGTGCACTGAGGGCAATTCACCAGCTACTGTACTTGTGAATTGTCTCGTCATTGTAAATAATCAAACAGAATACTTGCTTTTGGCCTGGATACAGGGGGGGGGGGTGAGTTGTGTGTGCCTGAGTACAGATATAATTGGAGTGTGAGCAAAGAGTTTGTTAGGGTTTGGAAGAGAAAGCAAGGTGTGTGTTGGAGGTAAGGTCTTATGCCCCGTACACACGGTCGGAAATTCCGACGGAAAATGTCCAATCGGACCATGTTTTCGGAAAATCCACTCGTGTGTGGGCTCCATCGGACTTTTTCAGACGGAAAAAATTTGAGATCCAGCTCTCAAATTTTTCCGACAACAAAATCCAATCAGACTTTTTCCGAACGTGTGTAGAGAATTCCGACGGACAAAGTGCCACGCATGCTCAGATCAAATTACGAGACCAAAGCTATTGGCTACTAGCCTATACGTAGTTCCGTCGTACGCAACGAACGTCACCGCGTTCAGAATGATCGGATTTTCCGACAACTTTGTCCGACCGTGTGTATGCAACACCCGCGTCGGACAAAATCCGTCGGAAAAAATCAGACAGATTTTGTGGTCGGAATTTCTGACCGTGTGTACGGGGGCTTACTGGTGTAGACCATGCTTTGTTTAGCTAAGGGTCCGGTGGGGCACCCAGGGTTCTCATGCTGCTTCGGGGGGATGTTGTGTCTCATTAGAAAGACCAGTTTTCTCCAAGATTAGTAAATCCTGGTATGGGTCCTGGGTCCTAGAGGCCTTGTAGAGTGTTGGGTGGGATGGAGCAGTCAACACTGGTTCCTTGTTCTGAAGGTGACTAGCACCTACTGATTTTGCAGGTGCGTATATGCCTTATGATATAGGAGCTGAGTAGAGTTCAGAGCTCCACCCTCCTCGCCAAATTGTTCTGCCGCCAGGGAGAAGGCTTCATCCTACCCAAGGCTCTACAAAGCCTCAGCGCTCCAGGTCACATATCAGGATGTACTAATCTTGAAGATACTGAAAGGTCAGTCTTCTTCTAATGCAGGAGTGCCCAACCTTTTTAACAGTGAAGGCCACTTAAGCAACTTGGTAACCAATCGCGGGCCACAATGAGCGGAGCAGGTGGATGACAGGTCCTCCGATCCACCCAGATAGAAGGGGACGAATTCCCGTCTATTTTTTTTTTTAGAGGATCGGATTGTAGGCAGGCGGGAATGTAGAAGTGAATTGAGGGTCCGATTGGGTAGCGACGATCATGTGAAAAGGGCCTAAGACTGCTTTCACACTGATGTGCTGCGGTTTACCCACGCCACGGGTGCAGCGTAATGCACCTGTGTCTATCCTGCGGGTTGACTGAACTTTGCCATAGACTCTGCCTGTGGCAAAAGCCGGAGCTGTACCGGAAGCATCGGCTTATGGGGCTCTGCTCTGCAGCCGCTTTCTTCCTCTACCACCAGCTTCATTCACAACACTGATGCTGTGGTATGACGGGTCGGCAACCTGCGATCTGGGCTTGCTAACCCGCCATTCCAGAGCAGGAGGTCGTGGGCCACATCAGAGGGCTCCGCGGGCAACATTTGGCCCCCGGGCCACTGGTTGGCCACCCCTGTTCTAATGAGACACATCTCCAAGCCCCTCAACCTGCATGGCGGAGAACCCTGGGTGCCACCACACCGCTGTCCTGCCAAGGAGCAGCAGGTGTATGCAGACGAACTACGAGTGTTTTGTTTCTGACCTGCCTGACCTGAGAGAAAGGTCAGACTCAAAAGACTCCCAGTGTGTAGGGTTGCCACCTCATCCCTTTAAAACCAAACATATATTAATTACACGGGTTCTGTGGCTGATTAAGGTGGTAATTAAACTTACTGAGTGCCTTATCTGCATTAAATAAGCCTCAGAACCTGTGTAAATAATATGTGTTCGGTTTTAAAGGGATGAGTTAGCAACTCTACCAGTGTGTGTGCATACACCTGCCACTCCACGGCAGAACAATGGTCTCCTGGTGAGGGAGAAACATTGAACTTTAGTCAGCTCTCATACCATAAGACCTGTACACATCTGAACAATCAATAGGTGCTGGTCACCATCAAAACATGGACCCAGGGTTGGAGGCTTCATCCCACTCAATACTCTACAAAGCCTCCAGGCCCCAGGACCCTTTCCTGGAGAAAACTGAAAGGCCATCTAAGCTTCTTAATCTGCATGGTTGAAAACCTTGGATGCCACCAAACCTTTATTACACCGTGACACAGGGCAGCCTAGTCACAATACATATCCACGTGGTCGTCTCTGCTTTTTGAAAAACTGTAAACTACCAAAAAGCAAATAAGTACTAATTAATCATAAGTAAATAAAAGTTTAAACAGGAAGACTGAGGTGAGGCTATAATGGACTTTAATGGTAACATACAGACATTTAAGATACAAATTTAATATAAAAAGTAAATTTATTGATAATATAACAGCATGTATTAAAACAAATACATTGATAAAAATATCAAGTTCTGTATATTCAGAAACAAACACAGTGAGGGTGTGGTTATAAGAACTAATATTACCAATTCACCCTATAACAACTGTACATTGGCATGCTCGACATGTTTCGCGGACACATTCATTGTTTCTTCAGGAGCTTTTTTTGCAAACATATGATGTTTTATTGAACAGAGGTTATATATCAATACTATCTATTAAATCCTTTTACCAGCTTACAAGTTACTCCATCTTCCCTGTGGTCTGTGTTGGCTTCCACGTCCTCCGAGGCGGACCTTTTCCTCTTTTGGACTGCTGCATTTTTATTTGGCTCTTGGTGAGGGGGCTTCTTGGGGGGGGGGTGGCACCATGCATATGAGTATAATGTTGTTATGATGCATTTTGTATTTCTGTAACATTAGGATTAATGTTTTTTTTTCTTTCTTTATCTATAGTATGATATACAACCTCTGTAGGGGGGCTTGAGATTTTATTTATTAAAGGGTTTTACACTATGTCGGCTGTTTGTTCTTCTATGGTGATGTCTCCCTGCTGTTGAGACCGGAGGACTGCTGATACGGCTTGGATGCGTGCAGTGACATCTGTTTTAAAAGGCTATCTTTTATCTGAGCTCTGGTAGGCATCCATTCCTTGGGGTGAGCACAGGGTGCCATCAGGTGTTGGGATTAGGACCTGTCCTGCTGTGATTATCTCCGTGCCTGTGGTTGATTCCCTCTCATATTCCTTTTCACACCCCTCTGCTGTTTTGCTGCTGCAACTGTATGGAATTAAATGGACTGTCAAGGCTTTTGAAGAAATATTTCATTGGACTAAGCCATAGGGCTATTTATTAGTTCTTCCATCCTGTGACTATTGCAGCTATTTCTTCTTCATAATGGGTCAGATGAGTGCTAATGAACTGTAACAATACCCTCCTGACACCCTTTATAATTATATTTATATTTATATCCTCTGCATGATTGTTGCTGACTATATTCATATGCAATAACATTTTATTACCCTTTGCCTTTTTGCGTAAATATTTATATTTTATTCTAGATATTTATATTTATATCTTTTTTTATTTATTTATTCCTCTATCTCTGGGCGCTGTTTTTATTCAGTTTATTTTAAACCGAATACTGTGTATCTCTATTGTCCGTTACCTTTCAGGTGTAGAATAGCAGCCTATCCCCATCACTCCTTATCTTTATCCCTTTTTTATTTTTTTTAATCTGCTATCTCCTTTCCCATGAGCGCTGGGTTCAGAATTAATTTTTATTATTTCTGATTTTTGAAGATATACAACCTCTGTTTAATAAAACATCATATGTTTGCAAAAAAATCTCCTGAAGAAGCAGAGAATGTGTCCGCGAAACATGTCATTGAGCATGCCAATGTACAGCTGTTATATGGTAAATTGGTAATATTAGTTCCTACAACCACACCCTCACTGTGTTTGTTTCTGAACATACAGAGCTTATATTTTTATATAAGCTCTGGCACAATTGTGTGCCATTAGTATGCATGACAAGTTCCTGGCACATGCCATTCAGACAAAAGTCTGACGCTCTGTTGGCCAACAATCCGATCCTGTGTATAAATTTTTATCAATGTTATATTTTCAATAAATTTACTTTTTATATTAAATTTTCTATCTTAAATGTCTCTATGGTACTATTAATGTCCATTATATCGTCACCTCAATCTTCCTATTCAAACTGACAGGACGAAGGTACCCCCTCTCCCATATTTTTTCTAAAGCTTTCGGAACTCTAATCTTCTAAATAAAAGTGTAGTCATATGTAGGGGTGCAACAGATCGTCGCCGATCCGTGATCCGAATGGGTCACCCTGTTCGGATCGGCACACCCCGCAGGAAAGGCCGCGGCTTCAGCCTAGCTCCGGAGTGGCGACCATCTTGGTACACCCGGCGGCCGTTTACAATGTGATCGCTCCGTCAAATGACGGAGCGATCACTTGTAAAAAAAATTTGCATTACCCTGCAAATACTCTGCGATACCCTGCCAATACTCTACATTACCCTGCCAATACTCTGCGATACCCAGCCAATACTCTGCGATACCCAGCCAATACTCTGCGATACCCAGCCAATACTCTGCATTACCCAGCCAATACTCTGCATTACCCAGCCAATACTCTGCATTAACCAGCCAATACTCTGCATTACCCAGCCAATACTCTGCGATACCCAGCCAATACTCTGCGATACCCAGCCAATACTCTGCATTACCCAGCCAATACTCTGCATTACCCAGCCAATACTCTGCATTACCCAGCCAATACTCTGCATTACCCAGCCAATACTCTGCATTACCCAGCCAATACTCTGCATTAACCAGCCAATACTCTGCATTACCCAGCCAATACTCTGCATTACCCAGCCAATACTCTGCGATACCCAGCCAATACTCTGCATTACCCAGCCAATACTCGGCCATACCCGGCCGCACTCGGCCATACCCAGCCATACCCGGCCATACTCGGCCATACTCAGACAATATTACAGTGGGGGAGATGGTGTGGATATTACGGTGGGGGAGATGACGTGGAAATTACAGTGGGCACTATATGGTGGTGGAATTTTCACAGGTTTTTGCAAATTCAATTATTATTTGCTGATCCGAAAAACGATCCGATCCGTGACTCTGATCCGAGGATTGATCCGATCCGTGAGTCTTTTGATCCGTTGCACCCCTAGTCATATGTACAAGCATGTAAAGGAATTTGTACCTGAGGACAGGCTCTCTCGGTTGATGAGGACAGAAGGGGACTCCGCCTCCGCAGGCTTTGTACTGCTGACATCTGGAAGGACATCGCTGTGCAGACGCAAAGGAAAAGAGATAAAGCATGTGAACAAAAACTGCTTATTACAGATTTTAAGTCTAAAGCCTCGTACACATGATCGGATTTTCAGCAGGGAATTGTTTGATGACAGACTGGTGGCCTAAAATCCATCCGTACGCTCCATCAGACAATTGTTGTCCAACTTTCCGCCAACAAATATTGGATAGCAGGCTAGTAAATTTTCGACGGACAGCGGTCTGTTTTCAGATTTTTGTATCGTGTGTACGCAAGTCCGTCACACAAAAGTCAAAAATACAAACACGCATTCTCGTAATCAATGCTCACCAAACACAACATTAGCAGTAGGTGCCCAAATGGTGGCTCTCAAGAGCTGAAATTCCACGAAGTACGTCACTACATTCGTGTTTGTTGGCCGACAATTGTGTGCCGTTAGTATGCAAGACAAGTTCCTGGCACACGCCCTTCGGACAAAAGTCTGACGCTCTATTGGACAACAATCTGATCGCGTGTACGAGGCTTAAGGGTCTGTATACATGGGATTATGTGTGTGTCAGAACTCCCAATCCAATTCAAGGGGAATGCAGAAGCAGCTTGATGCAGCTTAGAAGGATGCCAACTGCAAGTCAGAATAAGATCAATGCAAGTCAGAAAAGTCCATTGCAAATCAGACTTATGCCACGTACACACGATCGGACTTTTTGGCTGGACTATCCGGCGGACAATCCGCTGGACTTTCCAGCGGAGGTCCGCCGGGCTTTCCGAACATGCGGACTTGCCCACACACGCCCAGACTTTTCCGGTGGACTAGATCCAGCGGACAATCCGCCGGAGTTTTGGCGGAGGTCCGCCGGACTTTTACACGGAGTAAAGTCCGTTCACTTAGAACGTGACTCCAGGTAGATGGGACTAGCGAAGGAAGTCAATGCCACCACCTCGATCGGCGAGATTGACACCTTGCTAACCCCGTCACCTGGTATGGATTTAAAGGGGAATCCCTACGCCGAAAAAACGGCGTGGGGGTCCCCCCGAATCCATATCAGACCCTTATCCGAGCACGCAGCCCGGGGGGGGGGGTGGGGACGAACGAGCCGTACCAGACCGCGTGCCCTCAACATGGGGGGGGGTGCCTTGGGGAAAGGGGGGCCCTGCGGCCCCCCACCCCAAAGCACCTTGTCCTCATCAACATGGGGACAACCCTGGCCGTTGGCTGTCGGGGGGTCTGCGGGCGGGGGGCTTATAGCGAGGTGTCAATCTCGCCGATCGAGGCGGCGGCATTGACTTCCTTCACTAGTCCCGTCTACCTGGAGTCACGTTCTAAATGAACGGACTTTACTCCGTGTGTGAGGCAAGTCCGTTTATTTCAAAAGTCCCGCAGACTAGCACACAGAAGGCCGGACTGTCTGCCGGACTGCCGAGTCCGGCGGATAATTTTGAGTCAAAACTTCTTTCTAAGTCCGCCAGACTTTTGGGAAGAAAAAGTCCGCCAGACTTTTGGGAAGAAAAAGTCCGCCGGAGCCCACACACGGTCGGATTGTCCGGCGGACTCTAGTCCGGCAGACAAACCCGCCGGATAGTCCAATCCTGTGTACGGGGCATAAGGTCAAATGCAAGTCAGAATAAGGTCTAAACCAGGGGTCTCAAACTGGCGGGCCTCCATCTGTTGTCAAACTACAAGTCCCATCATGCATTTGCCTGTGGAAGTCATGCTTGTAACTGTCAGCCTTGCAATGCCTTATGAGACTTGTAGTTTCGCAACAGCTGGAGGGCCACCAGTTTGAGACCCCTGGTCTAAAGCAAGTCAGAATAAGGTAAGAATAAGGTCAAATGTAAAACAGAATAATGACAACTTCAAACCAGAATAAAGTCAATTGCAAGCCAGAATACATTTAACTTCATGTCAGTATAAGGTCAAATGCAGGTCACAAGCACTTGTGAAGAAACTCAGATGGAGCTCAGAAGTGTCTACAACTTATTTCAATTGCAATATGAATGCACCTGAAAGCACACTGCATCTACACAAGTCCAAATGTGGCTAGAGAGCCGTCATTTCCCCCGTAGCTACCAGTGAACTATAGATCTCAGTGTTTCCCATTTGCATGCTTACATTTGTAGTACCTCAGGCTCCCAAATTCATGTCTTATTTTTTTTAAAGCCTTACTTTAAGATAACTTTTTATTTTTTTAATTTTTAATTTTCTCACTGGAGGTTTAAAAAAGGAGCACAGAAACCCTTCTGCAAAACACTAATCAATTGGCTTTAATAGTTTTTGACCCACTTATGGAGAACAAAGCTGATAAGAATTTCAGACTCAGTCAGAAGGTGACTCAGAAAGCACTTGGGGCATTTGGATCAGCAATACAGCCAGGCAAATGATAATTTTCAGTAGAACAGGAGACAATGAAAGTTTTCTATGAAAACAAACTCTATGTAGCATTTTCTTACATATATGGTGGGGTAGCCTTGTAGTCATTGGCGTAGTTAGGATAGTCATCATCATACTCATGGTCTTCATCATCAACCTCTTGGTTTTTAGGCAGTGAAAGCCCTATGAGGAAATATACAAATTAACATTAAGTTTATACCCTTTTTTTTTTGGAAAATTCTTTTTATTCACAGTTTTTTAAACAGCAATAAACAACAAGTTTATACCCTTTTGAAAGTGATGTTGTATGTCTGTTTTTATAGATGATCCACCCACTTGGGGTCCTCTTGGCTCACCCACTTTTGCAAGGATATAGGCAAGAACCTTAAGTAGCAATCCATGCCCGCATTCTCCACCATATGTGAGCTGGGAGCTAGTAGCAGGTATAATGCTCCCTGGGGTGAGCAAGCTTTTCAGGCACAGATACCAACACAGTAGTGACAAACAGTGGTGTGTTTATTGGTAATATTTACAGGTGCTGTAGAATGCCCCAAAAACAGTTCTTCAAAAAGAAAAAGAAACCCAAAACCCTAGCCGTGTTCCGGCACTAACTGTCCTCTCCACAGGCTGCAGAGCACTGACTGTTTTTCTAGGTGAGGCTAAAGGGCCTGTAAGGGAATGCTGCAACACTTGGGGAGGATCAATGGTCCCGAAAGCTATATGAAAGTAACCTAGGAGATGTGTAAATCTTGAACAGGACTTTTCCAGGCTACCTGAGAGACACTGTGATACTGTGATACTAGTACTATATCCACTCCCCGACAATAGGACGTCCATGGATATCCTTGGTTGCTTATACCAGGATGATGCCTGCAGCTACAGGCATCATCCTGGTATCAAAATTTGAAGTCAGCGATTCCCTGTAAAGCAGAAGTGATTCAAGTGGCTGAACAGCCACTCCATCACTCCTGTGGGCGACGGAAAGGGGTCCCCTCGTCCCGCCACCGCCGACTTTCCTGTGCTCTTCCATCCGATCTCGGAGCCCGGGAGGGATGCAACCGGCGGCAATGGCTGCACTACAGAGAGAGAGAGGAACTGAGATCTTTCCATAAAGAGGACTTGTCACTGCCCATGCTGTCACAAGGGATGTTGTTCATCCCTTGTGATAGCAATAAATAGAATGCAAAAAAAAAAAATTTAAGTGGTGTTTCCCCCTAAAAAAATAAAAATGCTTAAAATTCCTAAAAATAATAAAAAAAAAAATAATTGGAAATTGTTTTTTTTCACTTACCTCTAAATGCCCATTGTTAGGGGGTCCCTCGTAGTCTGCCTCCTTCGGTGCCTGGGCTGGTGACATCACTTCCCCTCAGCACAGGAAGGGCTCCCCAGTCATCTGGGACCTGTCACGTGTTCCAGATGACTGTGCGGCCAATCACGGCGCGCGGCGCCACTCGCACAGCCGGGTGCCCACAGTTGCAATGCCGGAGCTTCGAGCCCCCGCATCGCTGGACCCTGGAACAGGTAAGTGTCCGATTATTAAAAGTCAGCAGCTGCAGTATTTGTAGCTGCTGACTTTTAATTTTTTTTTATTTTTTTTTTTAAGGAAACACCTCTTTAAAGAGACAATGTAAAAAAAAGTTTTAAAATAGTTAAATAATAAAAAAAAATTAAAGCACCCTCGTCCCCCTGTGCTTACACGCAAATGCGAACTCAGTAAGTCCCACACCCATATGTAAACGGTGATCCCACCACATATGTGAGGTATCATCGCAAATGTCAAAGAGAGAGCAATAATTCTAGCACCAAACCCCCTATGTAACTCCAAACTGGTAACCTGTAAAGGCGTTTAAAGCGTCGCTTATGGAGAATTTTAACTACCGTAGTTTGGTGCTGTTCCACAGATGTACGCAATTTTACAGTGTGACATGTTAGGTATCTACTTACTTGCTGTAGCGTCATCTTTTATATCTTACCAAAAAATGGGTATTATATTGTGTTTGTGTGCCCTAAAATGTATTCAAGTGCATTTTTTCATTGTAGAATGTTGTATAGCAATAATACTTTGCATGGAATGCCCCCGAAGAAAGGACTCTCTGAAACGCGTCGGGATCAATACTAAAGGAAATGTATATACATGATCCAATTCTGCTCTTTGTTTTTATGTATTTGATTTATGGTGATGTATGCACCACATCTTTTATACTAATAAAAATTTCTATTTTCTCATACTCTGTTATTGGTTAGTTGCCCTTAACGTCCCATAGTACTTTCATTGGGGGGTACTCCCTATACATGAATTTATATATATGTGTGTGTGTGTGTGTGTGTGTGTGTGTGTGTGTGTGTGTCAGCTGATGACTTCCTTCCTGACTGCTCCTCCATAGATATAATAAAGTAGCCACCCCTAGGACAGAAAGTGGGTTACTGGCAGGATTCAAAAAAATTAAAAAATAATAAAATAAAAAAAACAACAACAAATGCAACCACCACATTTAAGGCTTGGTAAGCTGCAATGTTACATTTTTGTAGTTTTGTACTTTTTTTTTACGTTTTTTTGTACGACTATTCTACATATTTTAGTTTTTGTTTTGTTTTTAAATAACTGGGTAAATGAACTAACAAATAAAAAAATAAAAGAAATACAGTGATATAGGGTGTTTTGGATGATTCTTGATGGGGAGGGGCACTTACCTGGAGAGATGGGCGCAGTGTCAAAAAGAGGTGGGAATTCTGCGACAAGAAAAAAACAATGTCATCAATTACAAAGAAATGGATAGAATGCACAAATATAAATCTGCCCCAGTCGTAGTAGAGTCCCATCCTGACAAAACAATTGACTAAATATTTATCACTGTAGTATATCATCAGTCGTGAAAAAAATTAAATCACACATTTAACCACCTGAATCCTCAGCATTTTTCATCCTCTTAAGTTCCAAAGCATTGTTTTTTTTTTTTTTTCGTTTAAGTATTCGTAGTATATTTTTCAGCACAGAAAGGACTTAAATTTGGTAGTCAATTTGGATACAAATATTTTTATTTCCTTTTTTTTATTAGAAATAAATCATTTAAAAAAAAAGAAGAAAAAGCATTTTATATTTTTTCCCAATGCAATGATTACATAGTATGCACATTGCTATATATTTACCCCAAAATATACATAGTTAGTACTAATTATGTTAAAAAATGTCTATCTTGACTTATTATAAATCCTTTTTTAGGACAGATAGGGCTTTAATTGGGAAATAAGTTTGGATACATCATTTTATTTCTGTGGTTTTTGTTAGGAATCAATAGAAAGAAAAAAAAAAAAACATTTTTTTTAATATTTTAAAATAATTTTTATTAACACTTTTTCTTCAAAGATTAACATTTGAACTGTGGAGAATATAGCTTGAGAATATTTGATTTAGTCTAATTTGCATAGAAGAAATTTAGGTGCAGTTTCCATGAATAAACAGATAAAAATCAAATCATTCTTTAATGTATATCTAAACCCAAACCTTGATTTGTTTTTATTTCCTTTTTTTTATTAGAAATAAATCATAAAAAAAAAGAAGAAAAAGCATTTTATTTTTTTCCAATTCAATGATTACATAATATGTGCATTCCTTTATACTTACCCCAAAATATACATAGTTAGTATTAGATATGTTAAAGAGCTTTCAATGTCTACCTCAACTTATTATACATCCTTTTTTAGGACAGATAGGGCTTTAATTGGGAAATAAATTTGGATACATCATTTTATTTCTGTGGTTTTTGTTAGGAATCAATAGAAAGAAAAAAAAATAAAATAAAATAAACATTTTTTTTTATATTTTAAAGTAATTTTTATTAACACTTTTTCTTCAAAGATTAACATTTAAACTGTGGGAAATCTAGCTTGAGAATATTTGATTTAGTCTAATTTGCACAGAAGAAATTTAGGTGCAGTTTCCATTAGACATGTGCAATTCGTTTTGTTTTTTTTTTCGTTTTTCTTCGTTTTTTTTGTTCGTTCGTTTTCGTACGAATGAGTCGCTAAAATTTTTAACGAATAACGAATCGTTCGAATCGAATGAATCCGATTAACGAATCGTTCGAATCGAACGAATCCGAAAAACAACGAAAATCCGAAAAAAAACAAATTAGAAACAACGAATGTACAAATGGAGAAAATCCAAAAAACAAAAACAGGAACAACGAAAATGAACGAAAAAATTTGTACATTCGTAACTTTTTTTTTTTTGTTGAATTGGTAATTTTCTGTGTCCCTTACAATGGTGCTGCTTAACGTGCCTCGAATGGATTGAACGAAAAAATTCGTACATTCGTAACTTTTTTTTTTTTTTTTTTTTGATTCGTAATTTTCCGTGTCTCTTACAATGGCGTTGCTTAACGTGCTTCGAATGGATTGAACGAAAAAATTCGTACATTCGTAACTTTTTTTTTCGATTCGTAATTTTCCGTGTCTCTTAAAATGTAATAATAGCATACACATTTACATAAAATTATGAATTATGCTCCGATTACGAATCTACGAATGTTACGAATGTTACGAATGTACGAATAAATACGAATGCGTCCGAATTTCGAATAAACGAAAATTAAACTAACGAGAAAACGAATCGACGAAAAATAACTCTTACGAATGTACGAATCGTTACGAATACGAACACCGACGACTCACGAATTTACGAATCGTTACGAATCAACGGAAACGAAAAAAACAAAACGAAAATAAACGAATTTTTTCCGGAAACGAAAAAAACTAAACGAAAATAAACGAAAAAAAAACTAAACGAAAATAAACAAATTTTTTTGTTGTGCACATGTCTAGTTTCCATGAATAAACAGATAAAAATCAATACAGTGCATCCGGAAAGTATTCCCAGCGCTTCACTTTTTCCACATTTTGTTATGTTACAGCCTTATTCCAAAATGGATTAAATTCATTATTTTCCTCAAAATTTTACAAACAATACCCCATAATGACAACGTGAAAGAAGTTTTTTTGACATCTTTGCAAATTTATTAAAAAAAAAAAAAAAAAAAAAAAATCACATGTACATAAGTATTCACAGCCTTTGCCATGACACTCAATATTGAGCTCAGGTTCCTCCTGTTTCCACTGATCGTCCTTGAGATGTTTCTACAACTTGATTGGAGTCCACCTGTGGTAAATTCAGTTGATTGGACGTGATTTGGAAAGGCCACACCTGTCTATAGAAGGTCCCACAGTTAACAGTGCATGTCGGAGCACAAACCAAGCCATGAAGTCCAAGGAATTGTCTGTAGACCTCCGAGACAGGATTGTATGGAGGCACAGATCTGGGGAAGGGCACAGAAACATTTCTGCAGCATTGAAGGTACCAATGAGCACAGTGGCCTCCATCATCTGTAAATGAAGGAGGTTGGGACCACCAGGACTCTTCCTAGAGCGGCCGCCCGGCCAAACTGAGCGATCGGGGAGAAGGGCCTTAGTCAGGGAGGTGACCAAGAACCTGATGGTCACTCTGACAGAGCTCCAGTGTTTCTCTGTGGAGAGAGGAGAACCTTCCAGAAGAACAACCATCTCTGCAGCACTCCGCCAATCAGGCCTGTATGGTAGAGCGGCCAGACGGAAGCCACGCCTCAGTAAAAGGCACATGACAGCCCACCTGGAGTTTGCCAAAAAACACCTGAAGGACTCTCAGACCATGAGAAACAATATTCTCTGGTCTGATGAAACAAAGATTGAACTCTTTGGCCTGAATGGCAATGGAGGAAACCAGGCACCGCTCATCACCTGGCCAATACCATCCCTACAGTAAAGCATGGTGGTGGCAGCATTATGCTGTGGGGATGTTTTTCAGCAGCAGGAACCGGGAGACTAGTCAGGATCGAGGGAAAGATGAATGCAGTAATATACAGAGACATCCTTTATGACAACCTGCTCCAGGGAGCTCTGGACCTCAGACTGGGGCAAAGGTTCATCTTCCAACAGAACAACAACCCTAAGCACACAGCCAAGATAACAAAGGAGTGGCTACGGGACATCTCTGTGAATGTCCTAGATTGGCTCAGCCAGAGCCCAGAACTAAACCCGATTGAACATCTCTGGAGAGATCTGAAAATGGTTGTGCACTGACCCTCCCCATCCAACCTGATGGAGCTTGAGAGGTCCTGCAAAGAAGAATGGGAGAAACTGCCCAAAAATTGTTGTGCCGAGCCTTGTAGCCTCATACTCAACAAGACTTGAGGCTGTAATTGGTGCCAAAAGGAGCTTCACCAAAGTATTGAGCAAAGGCTGTGAATACTTATGTACATGAAAACACGAAGGCATACTGGCATAAGTATGCTCCTCAGCACCATCTAGTGGACAAGCTGAGCATGGGCAGGACAGACACACACTGGAGCAAGGGGCCACGGAGAAGGTGGAGGCTTGGCCAACGGGCCTGACACATAGGATTGCCACCTCATCCTTTTAAAACCGAACACATATTAATTACACGGGTTCTGTGGCTGATTAAGGAGGAAATTAAACTCACTTGGTGCTTTACCTGCATTAAATTAGCCTCAGAACCCGTGTAATACATACCGTATTTATGGGCGTATAACACGCACTTTTTTCCCCCTTAAAATCAGGGGAAAGTCGTGGGTGCGTGTTATATACGCCGATACCCCGAAAAAAAAAAAATGACAAAAATTGGTTGCGGCGCCAAAAAATAGCGACCGCCGCCGAAAAAGACCGAACCGCGGCCGAAAAAGGACGAATCGCGTCTGAAAAAGACAGAGCCCACTATTCAGCTCCGCTCGTAGTCCCGCCTCCCTGCGCTCGCTCCTGAAACAGCAGGGAGGCGGGACTCCGAACGGAGCCGAACAGTCTTTTTCGGCCGCGCTTCGGCCACTCTAAGGGGAGTGGTACTCCTGTCTCTTCACCCATGGGATGAGTAAAGCGCAGCCTCCTCCTAGTTGGGGGGCAGCCGGGGAATAAAAGGTTTAAAGGCTGAGCTCCCAGAAGCTTGAATATCAAAGTAAAAACTGTTTTAGTTGAAGAATATACAGAAACTGTTATGTTTAAGTGACGGTAATGGCGATATGGTCTCTAGTACATTGAAACAGTTTCCAGAGACACCTTACTGCTGAACATTGCTCCTCACCTTTTACCTGCACAGTATGGATTGTATTTATATAAAAAAAAAAAAAATCATAGCCATCCAACTGGTATTACATTTGTTTAGTGCAAATGGGGCAAAATCAAATATTCTCAAGTTTTCTGCTACAGTTCAAATGTTACTAATTTATAAAAAAAAAAATAGTGGCTCATAAAAATACCACATTATGGCCACTAGATGGAGCTGACAATCTAAGGAAATTAGGTATTTATTTTCTGTGATCCTGATCAGTGATGTAAGTAACTGAGTTAAAATAAACGGAGTTACATAACGCAGTTACTTTAGAGGGTAACTAGTAATCTAACTGATTACTTTTCCCCTCATGGTAACTCAGTTCCCATTACTTTGGCTTAGTTACCCCAATTACATCTACCGCCACTAGATGGCAGTAGTGTAATTCCAGTGTCCTGACGAAAAAGTTCCTCCGCCGGATAAGGACCCCCTGTACTGCGCAGGCGCAGGGCTTGCGCAGTACGAAGGACTACGGAGCTTCCGAAAATTGCCGAACCTAAACAGCTCTGAGTGAACTCTACACCGCGCAGGCGCAGTTACCATGTAATTGTACGAGGCGATGCCGCACGCTCCCGATGCTCGTGCTTCTCTGCAAGGGGCGTCTATCCTGTAACTAAGGGGCGGGTCTAGTATTACTGTAACCAAGGGGCGCATTTATTATTATTGTTATATATCGAGCTCTGCCCATTAATTTAACATTCGCCCTCTTCTGTAGCCATCCGCCCCTTACACCATATAATAATAATAGACCCGCCCCTTGCTGACACGCTATAACAGTTCTGCCCCTTGGTTAGAGTAATAATAGAGCAGCCCCTTGGTTACACGATATATAACAATAATAATAAATGCGCCCCTTGGTTACAGTAATACTAGACCCGCCCCTTAGTTACACGTATAGAATATTAAAAAGAAAGTCCCAGTTACTTTGCTGAGTAACTAATTACTTTTCCAATGTAGTAACTGAGTTACTAACGCAATTACTTTTTGGGAGAAGTAATTTGTAACTCAACTAATTACTTTTTTAAAGTAAGATGACCAACACTGATCCTGAGCTCCATCTAGTGTCAGTAATGCTGTACTGTCCTATTCACTCAGCTTTTTAGGAAAGAATAACATTCGATCTGTAGGGGAAATAGCCTGAGAACATTACATTTTGCCCCATTAGCACAGAACGAATATGCTAGCAGTTTCAGTGGACAAATAGCTATCCTTTTTTTTTTTTTTTAATATATAAAATAAAAACACATATATAATTTGCATTTTATCAGCAAGCTGGCATAAATTTAACAAAGAGCTATACTTATTGTTGTTTGCATCTAAAACAGCTGCAAAGTATACCACCTCAGTCATCTCAATACAAGATTAAATAGCGTTACGTACGGGACGGTGAGGGACATTTCCTGGGCAGGCATGATGGTGTGGGAGGTTGATGTTCGAGGCAAAACTGTGAAAGATCGAACCAAATTAGAAAATCCTTAAAGTGGACCTGTCAATCATTTATTTAATAAAATTATAATATTAATCACTTTAATACCGGGCACTTTTATCCCCTTCCTGCCCAGGCCAATTTTTAGCTTTCAGCGCTGTCACACTTTTTGAATGGCAATTGTGCGGTCATACAACACTCTACACATATGACATTTTTTTTTTCATTTTTTTCACACAACTAGAGCTTCCTTTTGGTGGTATTTAACCTCTAGCCGACCGCCCACTGTCAAATGACGGCGGGACGGTGCGGCTCTTGTGGCGGGACGGCGTCATATGACGTCGTCTACATTTTGGCCACTAGGGGGCGCGCGCGCGCGCCCGCCGCGTAGCTGGGGAGCCAATGCGCGTGCCCGGCGGCCGCGATGTCCGCTGGGCACCCGCGATTGCCCGGTAATCGAGCAGGACGTGGACCTGTGTGTGTAAACACACAGATCCACGTCCTGTCACTGGAGAGGAGACCGATGGTGTGTCCCTTATGGACACCGATCGGTCCCCTCCCCCAATCAGTCCCCTCCCCCCACAGTTACATAGGGAACACATTAACCCCTGCAGCGCCCCCTAGTGTTAACCCCTTCGCTGCCAGTCACATTTATACAGTAATCAATGCATTTTTATAGCACGGATCGCTGTATAAATGTGAATGGTCCCAAAAGTGTCCGATATGTCCGCCGCAATGTCGCAGTCATGATAAAAATCGCAGATCGCCGCCATTACTAGTAAAAAAAAAATAATAATAAAAAATGCTATAAATCTATCCCCTATTTTGTAGACGCTATAACTTTTGCGCAAACCAATCAATATACGCTTGCGATTTTTTTTTTACCAAAAATATGTAGAAGAATACGTATCGGCCTAAACTGAGGAAAAAATAGGTTTAAAAAAAATTGGATATTTATTATAATAAAAAGTAAAAAATATTATGTTTTTTCAAACTTGTCCCTCTTCTTTTGTTTATAGCGCAAGAATTAAAAACCGCAGAGGTGATCAAATACCACCAAAATAAAGCTCTATCTGTGGGGAAAAAATGATAAAAATTTTATTTGGGTACAGTGTAGTATGACCGCGCAATTGTCATTCAAAATGCGACAGCGCTGAAAGCTGAAAAATGGCTTGGTCAGGAAGGAGGTGTTCGTGCCTGGTGGGCAAGTGGTTAATCCCCACTGTGTTTTTTATTTTTTGCTAAGTAAACAAAAAAATATGAAATTTTGAAAAAAAGAAATTTCTTAATTTCTGTTATAACATTTTGCAAAAAAAAATATATTTCTTAGGTAAAAATGTATTCTGTTACATTTCTTACATTTCTTTGGTGAAAATAATTCAAACGAACGTATATTATTTTAGTCTGTAGGAAAGTTATAGGATCCACAAACTATGGTATATATACAGTATCTCACAAAAGTAAGTACACCCCTCACATTTCTGTAAACATTTCCTTCTATCTATTCATGTGACAACACTGAAGAAATGACACTTGTCTACAATGTAAAGTAGTGAGTGTACAGCTTGTATAACAGTGTAAATTTGCTGTCCCCTTTAAAATAACCCAACACACAGCCATTAATGTCTAAACCGCTGGCAACAAAAGTGAGTACACCCCCTAAGTGAAAATGTCCAAATTGGGCCCAATTAGCCATTTTCCCTCCCCGGTGTCATGTGACTCGTTAGTGTTACAAGGTCTCAGGTGTGAATGGGGAGCAGGTGTGTTAAACACACAAAATATTGACACTTTAGGCCCAATTTGGACCGTATTGCAAAAAAATTACCTGGTCAGGAAGGGGGGTAAATCTTCCGGAGGACAAGTGGTTAATGTACAGCATGTCCTATCATTTAACCCTTAATATACAGTGTTTCTTATAACTTAACCTCCCCCAACACTTAACCCTTGACAGTTGACATACAGTGAAGCCATAAGTAAATATTGGATACATACTTATGTTTCCCGATGGGCCCTTCATGACTATAAAACTTGATGAGGGGGGGTGGTACTGGACTCTAGAAAAGAAAAAAAAAAGTAAATACAAATAAAAAGGCATGACCCCTAAAGTGACCCTTTTATAAGCCAGGGCAACCTAAACTGAGCATATCATGAAAAAAGTCCACTTGCTGAGGTTACCTACAGGGAAAACGGCACTTCAAAACCATCAGCAGATCCAAAGATATAGGCAGCTAAAGTTACATGCTGATCTCAGTTTGACCTGTGAAGGTTGACGTTCACTCCGCCTCCCGAGACTTACTATTGGTCCTTCAAATGTGATGAGCAAATTCAGACCAACGAGAAGGGAGGGGGTGGTGCCAATCATGACTTTGACCAAAAAAATGTAAGCTTAGCATATAAGTTTAGCTGCTAATGTTACTAGACTATTGATAACAGATCACTGAATGTTATCTTTGCTTATGCATTTTTTTCATTATATGTTCGGCTGGTATGGCCAAGGCTTGTGTCAGGCCTGATCACATGTTGGCTCTCCAACTACAGCAACAGAAAGGGAAAAGGGAAAATTTACAAACTTGCTTGATTTTCTTGGAAAGATATAATAAGTTCCAAACACACACCTTTACCATGAATGGTCCATCCAAAAGTAATGTTTTGTTATGGCAGGCCGACCCTAGTCTGCCAGAATTCCTGTCTGTTTGAGAGTTTGAGGTGTTTCTGCCATCCTTTGTGTGTTTTGCTGTTCTTTTTACATTCCTCATAATATAAACTAAGTAAGAACCCAACAATGAAGGGGGGAACCCCTCATAATGGGCACAGCAGGTGTACAGACCTGGAAACTCAGCACAGGGATGGTGGGAACCCCTCATAATGGGCACAGCAGGTGTACAGACCTGGAAACTCAGCACAGGGATGGTGGGCACCCCTCATAATGGGCACAGCAGGTGTACAGACCCGGGAACTCAGCACAGGGATGGGGGGAACCCCTCATAATGGGCACAGCAGGTGTACAGACCTGGAAACTCAGCACAGGGATGGTGGGCACCCCTCATAATGGGCACAGCAGGTGTACAGACCTGGGAACTCAGCACAGGGATGGTGGGCACCCCTCATAATGGGCACAGCAGGTGTACAGACCTGGGAACTCAGCACAAGGATGGTGGGAACCCCTCATAATGGGCACAGCAGGCGTACAGACCTGGAAACTCAGCACAGGGATGTTGGGAACCCCTCATAATGGGCACAGCAGGTGTACAGACCTGGGAACTCAGCACAGGGATGGTGGGAACCCCCATAATGGGCACAGCAGGTGTACAGACCTGGAAACTCAGCACAGGGATGGTGGGAACCCCTCATAATGGGCACAGCAGGTGTACAGACCTGAAAACTCAGCACAGGGATGGTGGGCACCCCTCATAATGGGCACATCAGGTGTACAGACCTGGGAACTCAGCACAGGGATGGTGGGCACCCCTCATAATGGGCACAGCAGGTGTACAGACCTGGGAACTCAGCACAGGGATGGTGGGCACCCCTCATAATGGGCACAGCAGGTGTACAGACCTGGGAACTCAGCACAAGGATGGTGGGAACCCCTCATAATGGGCACAGCAGGTGTACAGACCTGGAAACTCAGCACAGGGATGTTGGGAACCCCTCATAATGGGCACAGCAGGTGTACAGACCTGGGAACTCAGCACAGGGATGGTGGGAACCCCCATAATGGGCACAGCAGGTGTACAGACCTGGAAACTCAGCACAGGGATGGTGGGAACCCCTCATAATGGGCACAGCAGGTGTACAGACCTGAAAACTCAGCACAGGGATGGTGGGCACCCCTCATAATGGGCACATCAGGTGTACAGACCTGGGAACTCAGCACAGGGATGGTGGGCACCCCTCATAATGGGCACAGCAGGTGTACAGACCTGGCACCATTTTTTTTTTGCCGCAGGACAAATATAGTGTATGGAATCTTCAAAATGAGGAAGGCTGCAAATTTGTGAGAGATTTCCGCTCATTTCCTGTTGCGTTTTAGAGACAGCGGGAGAGGTAAAATCCCCACAGTGGGAAAACAAAATAAAGACCTCAAAAGAGGAGGATCTAGTACAGCCATTCTCAACTAGGGTTCCTCCAGAGGTTACTTGGGGTTCCTTGAGCTGCAAGTGAACTCCTATGTGATGATGCCTTCATAATTCTAGATCCAATGCCACTTGGCAAAGCCAGCAATACAACCCCAAAGATCTATCATTCTGACCAACACTGTAAAGGTGGCATTCTTTCTCCTTACTGGCAATGTAAGGGACATTTTTCCCAATGGCCCCTGATTTTAGTAGGGGTTTCTGTGATCTGAAAATGTTGAGGTTCCTCTAGGGCAGGGGTCTCCAAACTGCGGCCCGAGTGCCAGATGTGGCCCTTTGCTAGCCCTTATCTGGCCCTTGGGGCACTATTCCTCCCACTGACACCAAAAAAGGGGCACTATATCTTCCACTGATACCAATGATGGGATACTATTCCTCCTACTGATAGGGGCACTACTCCTCCTCCTAATGACCACCAACCCTGAGGCCATATTTATTCTCACTGATGCCGGGCCTGGGACATTTTCTGAGCCCACTGGCCACAATCCGGCCCTCCTAAATTCTACAGCACAATAAACTGGCTAGACATGTGCACTGACAAAAAATGTGTTCATTTTCGTTTTCGTTTCATTCGTTTTTTTGCTTTTTTCGGAAATTTGGAAAATCGAAAATTCGGGAATTCGTAAATTCAGAAATTCTGAAATTTCGGGAATTTTCACATTTCTATTTTTCGGATTTCCGAATTTCGAATTTTCGGATTTCCGAACTTCTGAATTTCCGAATTTCGTATTTTCGTATTTCCGAATTTTCAAATTACCGAATTGCAAATTTTCGGATTTCCGAATTTCGGATTTTCGGATTTCCGAATTTCGGATTTTCGGATTTCCGAATTTCGGATTTCCGAATTTCGGATTTTCGGATTTCAGATTTTCGGATTTCCAAATTTCCGAATTACCGAATTTCGAATTTTCGACTTTCCGAATTTTCGGATTTCCAAATTTCCAAATTTCGTATTTTCGGATTTCCGAATTACCGAATTTCGAATTTTCGGATTTCCAAATTTTCGGATTTCCGAATTTCCGAATTTTTCGAATTTCCGAATGTCGTATTTTCGGATTTCCGAATTTCGGATTTTCGGATTTACGAACTTCCGAATTTACGTATTTACGAATTTAGAATTTTCCAATTTTCGGATTTTCCAATTTTCGGATTTTCCAATTTTCGGATTTACGAATTTTCGAATTTCGAATTTCCGAATTATCGAATTTCCGAATTTTCGAATTTATGAATTATCGAATTATCGAATTATCGAATTTACGAATTTTGGATTTTCGGTTTTTCGAAATTCAGAATTTTCGGATTTTCAGAATTCGGGAATTCATAGATTTGAAAATCCCAAAATTTGAAAATCTGAAAAAAAGAAAGAAAATCAGTTTAATTAATAACTAACTATTAAATTAACAAATATGAATTCATCCGAAGTTACGAATTATCTGAAATAACGAATGCCGCATCTAAACAAATGTACCGGAACAAATTAATAATACATAATTAATAATAATAAAAAGGTTTTATTATTATTATTGTTATTTATTATTATTAATTTGTTCCATTCTATTTGGTTAGATGCGGCATTCGTTATTTCAGATAATTCGTAGCTTCGGATAAATTCGTATTCGTTACGTTCACTAACAGACAAATTTGAAAGGGAATTCCAATACCTATAATTTAATAGTTAGTTATTATTTAGTTTTTTAACAGATTTTCTTTCTTTTTTACAGATTTTCGATTTTTCACATTTTTGAAATTCTGAATTCCGAAAATTCGGAATTCGAAAATTCGAAAATCCGAAATTTGGAAATTCGAAAATTCAAAAATCCGAAATTCGGAAATTCGGAAATCCGAAATTCGGAAATCCGAAATTCGGAAATTCAGAAATTCAGAAATTCGGAAATTCGGAAATTTGAAAATTTGAAAATTTGAAAATTTGAAAATTTGAAAATTTGAAAATTCGAAAATTCGAAAATTTGAAAATTCGAAAATCGGAAATCCAAAAATCCGACATTCGGAAATCTGAAAATTCGAAATTCAGAAATTCGTAATTTCGGAAATTCGGAAATTCGTAATTTCGGAAATTCTGAAATTTTGGAAATTTCGGAAATTCGTCATTTCGCTAATTTAGAAATTTGGAAATTTTCGGAAATTGAAAAATTCGGAAATTCGGAATTAACGAATTTGTCAAAATTCGTTAAAAAAATAATTAGGAACTAAACGAATTGCACATGTCTAAAACTGGCCCTTTGTTTGAAAGGGTGACAAGGTTAAAGCGGTTTGGTACTCCAAAAATCTTCTTTAGCTTATTAAAAGCAGTTAGTAAAGCTGATGCACTAATGACCATTAAAAAAAAAAAATTATTTAACTTACCTGACAGCTTTTTCCTCTGGCTTCCGGTCTGTCCTCCCGTGGGAGTAGGTGTGTTTTCGGCTGTCCCCCGGCTCCGCAATGACTTCTGGGAGCTGTTCTGCATTCCTCCCATGAAGCCACGGGGGACGCCGTCAGCACGAAATCTCGAGAGATTTCGGCCATTGTGATGGCAACCAGAAACTTTACGAACTGAGCATGCGCGGGATGCGGCATGCGCGGGATCGAGCGGTGAATGCTGGAAGCGCAGCATTCACTGCATCCCGGAAGTAAATGCTTGTGCCCACAAGCAAGATGGAATCGTCCAGCAAGATATTTTCTAAGTTATCCAAACGGACAGAATCGGCGATCGGCGGCGAGAAGAACTGCAGCAGGTAAGTGACATGTTATGTATGTGTGTATTTTACACTGATTGGGGGGGGAAAAAAACTTATTTCGGCGGAATCCCGCTTTAAGAAAGGTTAAGAAAGGCTGATTCCCTCTAATGCTTTTCCCTCTATAAATTTTCAGCGTATTGTGGGAGGATGGGGGAATATCCACTTCTAGTGGTCAGAAGCAGTACTGCACCACTTTAGAAGGTGCCCCTGACCAACTCTATGCCCTGTACACACGGTCGGACATTCCGACCACAAAATCAGTTGGATTTTTTCCGACGGATTTTGGCCGAAACTTGTCTTGCATACACACAGTCGCACAAAGTTGTCGGAAAATCCGATCGTTCGTAACGAGGTGACGTACAGCGCGTACGACGGGACTACGCAGAGACCAGTAGCCAATAGATTTCGTCTCCAAATTTTTTCTGAGCATGCGTGGCACTTTGTCCGTCGGAATTCTCTACACCCAATTGGAAAAAGTCAGATCGGATTTTGTTTGTCGGAAAATTTTAGATCCAGCTCTCAAACTTTTTTCGTCAGAAAAAATTCCGATAGAGCCCACACACGATCGGATTTTCCGACAACATAATCCGATCTGACTTTTTCCCCTCGGAATTTCCGACAGTGTGTACGGGGCATTAGATGTGGAAAGGGGGAATGTGCCCAGGAAAAGCACACAATCCACCATGTTCCTTTGGGGAAAATGCTCCTACTGATTTAAGCATTAACCTTTGTGACCTCCAGGTGGTGTTTACAAAAAATATCAAGCTTTATACGGGGCCGCTTTGCATCTAACAGGCAGCAGGAAAATACCACATTTGACCACTAGATGGCGGTAGGTTTTATAGGAATCTCCTATAATACTTATCTCCATCTAGAGGCCAAATCTGGTATTTTCATTTTAAATCAATTATTCACATTTGAACAGCACAGAATATGGCCTGTGTACATCATTTTTTTTGTTGCGCAAAGAACTAATGTACACGCTCTTTTACTGGGCAAATGGCTATGCAATTTTTTTTATAAATCAGTCCCTTAGAGTCCCCCAATCTGACAGGTGATAGATTAACTTACTTATCATCGTAGTAACCGGTCTCCGTTATATGAACTGAAAGAGAGAGAACGTTATTAAATAAAAGCGGATGATCGAGCTGCTTATATTTTGGTACCTCCCGCCCCCCACATCAAAATGATAATAAAAATTTTTTGTGTATATATATATATATATATATATATATATATATATATATATATATATATATATATCATGTCTGTTAGGCCCGAGTCACACTTGTGCGACATGTTTTGTTAGTGTGTGTGGTGCGCAACACAATAGGAAAGCCCATTCACGTGCGTTTCTGCCCGTGTTTCCGGAACCCCTAGGTGAGAACGCAGCCTGGGAGCTAAAAGGTTGGTGGAAATGGAAAAACTGTTTGTGGAGGCTGACAAGCAATAGGCTTGGACAGCCTGATAGTTAGGATTGCCTTTTGTGTGGTTAGTGCCGTTTTGTTTTTGAACTGTAGAGCGCCTGTAAATAGCACCAATCATAGGCGTGCGCAGGGGGTGTGCCAGGTGTGCCTGGGCACACTCTAATCACTACGTGCAGTGCAGATTCCCCCTACTGCCTGGGCTACCTCCATGTTGGCCTTCCCACCCTTAATGCTTCTGACTTCTCTCCTCTCCCCCCCCCCCCCCCCCCAGGTACTGCGGGGGATGTTTCAGGATGTAGAGTAGGGGAAGGGCCTAGTAAATATGTCATTTACCGGCCCCTTCCTTTTCTAAATGAACACAGTGAGCACACTCACTCACTGTGTTCATTCACTATGCTTCAGTTTGTGAATGAACAGGAAGCCGCTCAGCACAGAGCATTGCCCATTCATTCACTGTCCAGTGCAACTGAAGCTGCAGAGAAAGACATGTGTGTTTGAACTTTGGGGTGCACACCTTGGCTGCCCAAACCTAGGGCAACAATAAACACACCGCTGTTTGTCACTGGTCAGTGGACAACTAGACTGATATCTGTGCCTAAAAAGTCTGCTCACCCCCAAGGAGCATTATACCCGCTACTTAATTACTTACCCCCCCACAGACCCCTATAGACAAAACCTCATACCTGGGATCTTCCTTCTGCAGCCGATACACAGAGCGGTGATGAAAATGACAGGAAGGACTAAGGCCACAGCCCAAAGGGCACCTACAGAGTCCATGGCACGGGCCTGGAAAAAGAGCAATGAATAAGAACACTGGACGCCATTGCTGTAGGGGATAGAGGACACTACTGTGGGGATAGAGGACACTACAGGGGAATAGAGGACACTACAGGGGAATAGAGGACACTACTGGGGGGATAGAGAACACTACTGGGGGGATAGAGGACACTACTGGGGGGATAGAGGACACTACTGGGGGGATAAAGGACACTACTGTAGAGGATAGAGGACACTACAGGGGAATAGGGGACACTACTGTGGGGATAGAGGACACTACTGTGGGGATAGAGGACACAACTGGGGGGATAAAGGACACTACTGTAGGGAATAGAGAACACTACTGGGGGGATAGAGGACACTATTGGGGGGATAGAGGACACTACTGGGGGGATAGAGGACACTACTGGGGGGATAGAGGACACTACTGTGGGAATAGAGGACACTACTGGGGGGATAGAGGACACTACTGTGGGAATAGAGGACACTACTGGGGGGATAGAGGACACTACTGGGGGGATAAAGGACACTACTGTAGGGGATAGAGAACACTACTGGGGGGATAGAGGACACTATTGGGGGGATAGAGGACACTACTGGGGGGATAGAGGACACTATTGGGGGGATAGAGGACACTACTGGGGGGATAAAGGACACTACTGTAGGGGATAGAGAACACTACTGGGGGGATAGAGGACACTATTGGGGGGATAGAGGACACTACTGGGGGGATAGAGGACACTACCAGGGGAGATAGAGGACACTACCGGGGGGATAGCATTTCTTTCACATAAATAGAGCTTTCTTTTGGTGGTATTTAATCACCACTGGGTTTTTTAATTTTTGCGATATAAAAAAAGAAAAGCGAAATAAAAAAAATAAAACATGTTCATAGTTTCTGTTATAAAATGTTGCAAAAAAATAATCATTCTTCATACATTTAGGCAAAAATGTATTCTGCTAAATTTCTTTGTATAAAAAAGAACCCAAATAAGTGTAATTTTTCAGTCTGTAGGAAAGGAAAGTTATAGAGTCCACAAAGTATGGTGTATATGTATGTATATATATATATATATATATTGTAGCAGAGCGTCCCAGAGAGAGCCAGGAGAAGTCCTGTTCGGGGTTTATACATCTCCCAGGCTCCTCTCATACATATATATATATATATTCAGCCCTCAAATTTTCCACTCGCCTACTCGCATTTTGCGAGTGGAGAATGAGGTCTTGGGAGCTGGGCTGCTTGGTAGTGGTGGGGCGAGCATCGGGAGCCGTCCTCCCAGTGATCGCCCCGATTGCAGAGAGCATGGAGGAAGAGGAGACCCGTGGGATCGCAGAGCGGTATAACACGCTATAACAGCTTACATTGAAATCTGCTCTGCTCTGATCGCCGTGACACAGCCCCTCCTGACCCCGCACCTGTGATAGACAGAATGCCTCCCCGCATTGGACCCGCGTTCTGTCTATCACAGGCGCGGGGTCAGGAGGAGGCGGGGCTGTGTGTCACGGCGAGCAGAGCGGAGGCAATTACAATGTAAGCTGTTATAGCGTCACGTGCTATACCGCTCTGCGATCCCGCGGGGCTATCCTCTTCCTTCTGTCATGATCCGGCTGCCAATGGGGACACGATGAGTATGCAATGTTGGGAAAAGTAAGTCTGCAATGTTGGGCAATGTGAATCTGCAAGGGGGCACAGTTAATCTGCAAGGGGGCACAGTGAATCTGCAAGGGGGCACAGTGAATCTGCAAGGGGGCACAGTGAATCTGCAAGGGGGCACAGTGAGTCTGCAATGGGGGCACAGTGAGTCTGCAAGGGGGCACAGTGAGTCTGCAATGGGGGCACAGTGAATCTGCAAGGGGGCACAGTGAGTTGGCAATGGGGGCACAGTGAATCTGAAATGGGGGCGCAATGGGGGCACGGTGAGTCTGCAAAGTTGGGCACGGTGAGGCTGCAAAGTGAGGCACGGTGAGGCTGCAAAGGGGCACGGTGAGGCTGCAAATGGGGGCACGGTGCGGCTGCAATGGGGGCACGGTGCGGCTGCAAAGGTGGGCACGGTGCGGCTGCAATGGTGGGCACGGTGCGTCTGCAATGGGGGCACGGTGAGGCTGCAATGGTGGGCACGGTGCGTCTGCAATGTTGGGCACGGTCACGCTGCAATGGTGGGCACGGTGAGGCTGCAATGGTGGGCACGGTGCGGCTGCAATGGTGGGCACGGGTCACGCTGCAATGGTGGGCACGGTGCGGCTGCAATGGTGGGCACGGGTCACGCTGCAATGGTGGGCACGGGTCATGCTGCAATTATAGGCACAGGTGAGCCTGCAATGATGGGCACTGGTGACGCTGCAATGGTGGGCACGGGTCACGCTGCAATGGTGGGCACGGGTGAGCCTGCATTGATGGACACTGGTGAGGCTGTGCTGAGGGGAACTAATAAAGTTGTTGTTAATATTTATTTTTGTAACTTAATTCTGCATAAAACATTTAGGTGTCATTTCACGAGATAATTTGTGAGGGCGTGATTAGTGGCAGAAGTAGGGGCCGGGTAGGGGTTGGGTGGGGAAACTGCTGGCGAGTAACCCTTGAGGCTTGGCTAGTGGCTCAGGACTTGAAATTTTGAGCCCTGTATATATAAATATACAACAAAAAAAGAAATACATACAAAGAACACTATGGGGTCTATTAATTGACTGAAGGTCAGAAGTATTAATGCAAGCGTGCTGAAATTGCCCACTAATTTTTCTAATAAATTCATTCCTATATCGCCAGCTTCATCTAGTGGCAAAACATTTTCTCAGCGAGGTATACCGCATTTTTGGCCACTCTCCCAAAATACTCTGCACTGCTGGAGGACTCTGCTCCTTCCGCTATCTAACTCTCCTCTCCTGAAATACTCTGCACTGCTGGTGGACTCTGCACCTTCCTCTATCTAACTCTCCTCTCCTGAAATACTCTGTTCCCCTGGAAGACTCCTCTACTTCCTCAATCTGACTGTCCTCTTCTGAAATACCCTGCACTGCTGGAGGACTCTGCTCCTTCCTCTATGTCTCTTTTCCTCCTCTTCATGTTCAGGATGGTAGGTAAAAGTTCATGAATGTCAATAATCACCCTACAGCTTCATTTTCACCCTACATTTACTGTGGCCACGGGAAAACAATTTTGCCGTAGTTTGCGTTCCTATCCTGAACGCAATTCTTCTGGGTTCAGAAGAGGGAGTCGTTAAATGTGAAATCTCTGCGCTGGTCTAAATGATGAAACAGCTGCTACTCAACACCAGGAAAAAAAGTAAAAAAATGATTTCCTGATATTTGGAGTTCCTTTACATTGTTATGGATCTAAAGATCTGGTATCAATATACTTGAGATTTCCAAGCCAGTTAATAAGCTGAACGCCCAGGAAAGCAATCCAATTCCTTGGTCTTTGAATCACCTGAGTTCAAGTCTGTGAGTTGCGTGAAAGCAGGACAACCAAGTGGATGATATCCAGACAGGGGAATATACTCCTACAGCAAGTTTGATCTCTTTAATAGGGGTCCCCGGTCCACCATTTCTGGTAAGAGGCCAACTTTTTACCTTATGAGACATCATATCTTCAAACATATGTGATTGTTTTCAAGCGGAACATATCAGACATCTTGCAATGCTCAGTGATTAAAAGCATAGGAGACACATGCAGGAGATTGCTTGGATGAGATTCCACATATGCTGCATCTATTCACTATATGAACTTTGTGTGTTACAAATAAGAGTCACAAAAGGCACTTGTTATTTATAATAAGTTTATTGAATGTTTATTCATTTTGAACTTTTTTGAGGACTGTTTTTATATTGTGGTTTATGCATCAGTCACTTTATTAAAGGGGTTGTAAAGGTTTGTTTATTATTTTCTAAATAGGTTCCTTTAAGCTAGTGCATTGTTGGTTTACTTACCTTTTCCTTCAATTTCCTTCTAAATGTTTTTTTTTTTTTTGTCTGAATTTCTCACTTCCTGTTTCTCTTCAGTAAACTTCACACCATCATCTGAGCGGTGTTTAGTCAGCCAGAACAGCTTCCTGAGGGGGAACAGGAAGTGAGAAATTCAGACAAAGAAAACAAAGAAAAAAAACATTTAGAAGGGAAATTGAAGGAAAAGGTAAGTGAACCAACAATGCACTAGCTTAAAGGAACCTATTTAGAAAATAAAAAACGAACCTTTACAACCCCTTTAATTGTCATTATATTGAAGCACATTTGCATCAAGTATTATCTTATGCACAATGATCACTTTATAAATTATATATTGTCACATTTTATATGGTTTAACTCAGGAAATAGTGCTCCATATATATTAATACATTCAGAAGAGGGAGGTTGAAGCTCCCCTAATCGCAGCAGTATCTAAACTCTGGAAAAAGCCTATAGCCTCGTACACATGATCGGACTTTCCGACAACACAACCGTGGGAATTTTGTCCAAAGGGCGTTGGCTCAAACTTGTCTTGCATACACACAGTCACACAAATGTTGGCCAACAATTACGAATGTAGTGATGTACTTGACGTACTACGTGGTTTTTCAGCTCTTTAGCGCCACCCTTTGGGCTCCTTCTGCTAATTTCGTGTTAGTAGAAGTTTGGTGAGTGTTGATTCGCGATTTTCTTTTTGCATTTTTAATTTATCGCTTTTCATTTCGTGCTTTTCAGTTCGTTTCTGAGCGGTCGTTCGTCAACCAGACATGTTGCGGAATCGGAGGAGATAACGTATTATTTATTATTGGCCTTGAAGTTATTGCTTTGACATTATTTTTTTGGTTGAATAATAATGATTTGATATATTTTATATATTTTTGGATGCATAGAATGCACTTTTTGGTTAGGTTCTATTGGCAGATATCATGTCTATTTTTATTTGTCGTCTTTTTTAATGCACAATAAAAAAATTGTGTAGAATAATACTTGGCTGTGTGTTTTACTTCAAGTGACAGTTTGGGAGTAGACAGTTACATAAAAAAAAAATACAAAAAATAAAATGAACAAGGGACACCAACATAGTTGTATCTTTGATTTTAAAAAACTACGGGATAATGGTGTTGTGGTAACTTGCCCAAAAAAAAAAAAAAAAAGCATAATAATATTATTCTTGATATCTGTAAGGAAACGTGTAGAGTTACCCTTTAAGATTTAATAGTATTGTACAAAGATGTTTTTTCTGTTTTTCTGTAGAAACTCACTGTAATTCTGTTTATCTCACACTCACACTTTCTCATAACAAGTTTTAGTTCTCATGGCAAGTTTGCTTCTAGTGGCGGGTCTGCTTCCCATAACAAGTTTGCTGTTTTGTACTTCTGTATACCGAAACATACTGGGAATCTTATCAAGGACATATATTGCGTGAGACATTTTTAGAGTAAATATGATGTTGAGTCTGAAGGAAGAAATATTATGAATCTTGCAGATCAATATTGAATTGTATAACAAAATGCTTAAATGCTTGAATGTGATTGGTTGTTCAATTGCATTCTTCCCCCTTTTTGTGTATTGTATATTCTCTGTGAAGCGGGAAGTAAAAGAATTATTTTTTCAACCTCGTATGGTGTCTGTTTACCTGTCCGGACAGACAGAGTTTTTTCCATTGATTGCCAAAGTCCAATTGAGGGAAAGAGGGGTTGATGCAGAGGACCTAACAGAGGACCTAACAGAAAGAGGGGCTGATTCAGAGGACAATACAGGAAACCTAACAATATCAATAGAAAAAAAAGCCTTTGAAAATGAGTTTGCAATAACTCCATCAGTATCACCAGCAAAGCAGCTTCATTATTATCCCATTAAAGAAGAAGAGAATTGTGCGCTGCATTTCAAGATTTCATAATTTGCCGCCTCACGAATGTTAATTCTCCATTACAAATGCTAGTTTACAAGACCGACCACATCTGCTTCCGAGCATGCGTGTTTATACTTTGGACTTTTGTCCGATGAACTTGTGTACACACGATCGGAAAGTCCGACAACACTCATTTGTTGGCGGAAAATTTGAGAACATGCTAGCCAACATTTGTTGGAGGAAAGTCCGAAAACGATTGTCCGATGGAGGGTACACACGGTAGGATTGTCCGCCAACAACCTCACATCCAACATTTCCCGTCGGAAATTCCGATCGTGTGTACGTGGCTTTAGTGTACATGGACACAAAGGCTTTTATGGAGTTGAGTTGAGGAGCTTTGGCAACAAAAACGCCAAAAGCTCCTAAATTCAAGTTTAGAAGCTGTTAGTGTACATGAACCGTAGCATTTTTAGAACAGACAGTGAACAGTTGAACTGAAGTGTGTTGAGCTGAACCACAGCAGGCTGTTGTTTTTTAGTGTTGATGTGGAGATAACGGCTTCCTCCGAGGAGTCAATGACAAGCTCGCTGCATGCAGATAGGATCACACAGGAACATGAAGAGACACAACCTGCACCAGATATAGGTGTCTTCAAAGTCACCTCTGTGTCTCTGTTACTCATGAATGCTCTATACACGTGACTGCCAATCAAATTTGTGTGCCCCAATCCTCATTTTATCCCAGCAGTCCCTATTGTATCCCAGCAGTCCCTATTGTATCCCAGCAGTCCCTAGCTAAAAAAAATGTACCTGCCTATGCTTCTGGAAAGTAGTTGAAAAAAGACACAAATCCATCTAGCTCAACCAAAAATAAAATACAATCCCATATACACAATCCTATACCCACAGTTGATCCAGAAGAAGGCGAAAGACCCCAGCAAAGCATGATCCAATTTGCTACAGCAGGGGAAAAAATTATTTTCTGATCCCCCCGAAAGGCAATCGGATTTTCCCCGGATCAACTTTACCTATAAATGTTAGTACTCAGTTATATTATGTACATTTAGGAAAGAATCCAGAACTTTTTTAACCACATGCCGACTGGGTCATAGCCGAAAGACAGCTACAGCGCAGCCGGCTTATTCTGGGTGGACGTCTGTAGGACGTCCTGCTAGAACCTTGCTCTTGCGCGCCCCCTGGGGCGCGCACTCGGAAACATCCTTGACCGTCGGGGCCCGGAGGACCCGGCGCATCACGGTACAAGGCCGCTGATAGCGGCTGTTTACCACGCGATCGCTTCGTCAAATGACAGAGCGATCACATGTAAACAAACCGGCATCACATCATGACGCCGGTTTCTCCCTCCCCTCTCTGTACAGATCGATACAGTGAGAGGGGAGAAGCGGAGAGGGGGAGAGATGGGACCAGCGCTGTGGGCTGGTTGTGTATTGCCCACAGCGCTGGTCAGTGACAGCACTGTGCAATACTCTGCCAGCACTGTGCAATGCTCTGCCACCACTGTACAATACTCTGCCAACACTGTGCAATACTCTGCCAGCACTGTGCAATACTCTGCCAACACTGTGCAATACTCTGCCAACACTGTACAATACTCTGCCACCACTGTACAATACTCTGCCAACACTGTGCAATACTTTGCCAACACTGTGCAATACTCTGCCAACACTGTACAATTCTCTGCCACCACTGTACAATACTCTGCCAACACTGTACAATTCTCTGCCACCACTGTACAATACTCTGCCAACACTGTGCAATACTCTGCCAACACTGTGCAATACTCTGCCAACACTGTGCAATACTCTGCCAATACTGTGCAACACTGCAATACTCTGCCAATATTCGCCAATACTCTGCAATACATTTTAATAGAAACAAAGAACTTTTTATTTATTTTTTACCGAATTTTCAGTTTTTTTGATTTATAGCGCAAAAAATAAAAAACCCAGCGTGATTAAATACCACCAAAAGAAAGCTCCATTTGTGTGAAAAAAGGACAAAAAATGTATTTGGGTACAGTGTTGCATGACTGAGTAATTGTCATTCAAAGTGTGAGAGCACCGAAAGCTGAAAATTGGTCTGGTTAGGAAGGGGGTTTAAGTGCCCAGTGGGTAAGTGGTTAAAGCAATCAACTGAGCTTGTCAGAACCACCTCTGGAGGGAGTCTATACCACAAGTAAGACCTGTACTTGTCATTATGTTGATTTAGACCAGTCATTCTCAACCAGGGTTCCTCCAGAGGTTGTTAGAGGTTCCTTGATATGTGGCTGATTCACCTCCCGTTTGATGGTCCCGGGGCCAAATCCTCTTGGCAGAGCCGGCTGCATGACCCCAATGATCTTTTTAGCTGTCTGTAAAAATGGCTTTCTGACCAACACTGTAAGTGGGGCCTTCGTGCCGCTGGCCACCAATGTACGGGGCATTTTTCTCAATGACTGCCAATGATTTGTTTCAAACAGGGGTTCCCCAACACTTGAAAATTATTTTAAGGGTTCCTCTAGGGTGAAAATTTTAAAAAAGACTGATTTAGACAGTAGGTGTGTTAGTGGAGCCCTGGACCCCAAGTAGACAGGGTAACACCTTAGAGGTATCCGGGGTATCCTTGGTGAACTCCAATGTAGAAGGAATAAGTGTGCCACAGAAATTTTGTAGATCCAGGAAATCTTTATTTTGCACAAGTCACAAGAAGAAGCCAACATTTTTCGGGGGCTCAACACTCCCCCTTCATCGGTGTTCTGCTGGAGGACTTTGCTCCTTCCTCTAACTAACTCTCATCTCCTGAAATATTCTTCTCTGCTGGGGGATACAGCTCCTTTTCCTACATAACTCTCCTCTCCTGAAATTCTCTGCTCTACTAGAGGACTCCTTCCTCTATCTAATGCAGGCCATACATGGTCGAATTCCGAACAAATTTTATTTTCAAAATCAGAAAGTTCTTTTTTTTTTGTGATACAATTGTGCCACCATTGATTTTCGAAATTCGGCAGACCAAGCCTTCATTTTCACCTCATGTTGCTACAGAAAATAATTTTCGTGGCCGGGAATCTTCTTTTCTCTCCGTAAATTTTCTTTTCTTATTACATTTCTCGCACGATTCTCCCATCATTGATTAGAAAATCGTTAGTTTTTCAAAAAAAATTTCCAACATGTCCGATTCCTCAAATTTGATTTCTGCACGGAAATCGGCTGTTGCTGCAGCCCACTAATGGTGCGAAATTCGTCCGAAAATTCTTAGATACGATTTTCGCAAAGAAAACTCTTCCGGAATTCGAACCGTGTATGGCCGGCATAACTCTACTATCTGCTACTCATGAATGTTCTACGCATAACATCATTCAAGTTTGAGTGCCCCAATCAACTCAGACTTTTTATCACAGCGGTCCTCTGCTAAAAAAAAAGGTCTCTGACAATGCTTCCAGAAAGTAAGACCTGTAATGGTCGTCATGTTGATTTTCGACAACAAGTGTGTCGGTGGAGCACTACCTGGACCCAAAGTAGGAAGGATGTGAGTTTTGGTGTCAGCTCTCTATCAGCCAGGGTATCCTTGGCGAATCGCAGAGTATTCAAAGAAATGTAGAGAGAATGAGAGCGCTACAAAAATTGTGTAGGTCCCGTAAATCTTTATTTTGTGCAACAAGTGGTCACAAGAAGAAGCCAAAACATTTTGTGGGCTCAACACTCCCCCCTCTATCAGGGCTAAGAAATATAGCATAGAATAAAAAAAATTAAAAAAAAAAACAACTAGATAATAAAATAAATAACAAAATACATAATAATAATGGAATAAAATGGAATAAAAAAATAATCTAATTGAGTATTTGGACAGTCTTGCAAGCATACATGTGTTATTATTATTTAGGATCTATTATTATCTATTATTATATAGGATCATGATTAATATTCTCTATAGTATGTAATGCTGTTCGATAATCATGGTATGCATGCTATATAAAATGAAATTAAGCAAGTATATAAGCACACAGAGTAAGGTTGTTATTGCCTTTACAAAGTATGATGTATAAAAAAAAAAAAAAACATACCGGAAATACCTATGATATGAGATATGATAGGGTAAGAATAATGAAATTTTTTCCATAAATAGAAGTTGATTATGATCACTGAAAACTATAGAAATAAATAATTAAATAATAGTTATATAGTTTTATTATTTATTTATTTATTACAGGTAATTTTATAGCACCATCATTTATTTGGGGCTTTACATTGTACATTCACATCAGTCCCTGCACACAAGGAGCTTACAATCTAAGGTCCCTAAATTCACATTCATACATACACATACTAGGACAAATTTAGACAGGTGCCAATTACCTACCAGCATGTCTTTGACGTTTTATGGTTAAGCATGATCAGAAAAATACAGAGAGGTAATAACAATGAGATGTCATTATATGATATGTAATTTTGCAATATGTAATTATGTAAAAAAAAAAATTAGAATACAAAAAAAATCATAATGATAATCAATTAAACATAAATATAAATAATTGTATGCTATGAATAAAAAGCTATAGGATTTATAGAAGGTATAAAAAAATGGATATTACAAAAAAACATTAACGTACCCCATCACCTATGATACATGAGTTATGTTTCTGAACCCTGATGATGTAGGAATGTTAAATGCAGAGCCTCCAAAACGCATTGGCTTCTTCTTGCGCAAAATAAAGAATAACTGCGCTCACACAATTGTTGTGGGTCTCTCATTCTCATCAATTTATGGTGGAATTTTATTTATTTATTTATTTTGTTTTTTTAATTATCAGGGAACTTTTGTAGCACTTTACACTTTGGACATTTTATATTCTAATATTATTATTTACTTTGATGATTTTGTAGGCTTATAATTTTCACAATTATTGGGGTAATTTTGTGTTTAGTGCACATATTATTTGCTCATTTTCATTATGTTGATTTTGGCTGCTTTAAAGTGATGAGCTCCAGGTAGACGAAGGAAATCACCAGTAGCCCAGTTATGTAATTACTCATTAAAAAAAAAAAACCCCAATAACATTCTGAAATGCAGCTAGAATTATTCCCTGGCCCCAGGGGCGTTGCTAGGGCCACAAAAGATCTGGGGCTAGAGCCCATAGCAGCGTTGTAAAGAAAGTCATAAGCTTGGGCGGGCATACACATGTATATAATATACATATGTGTGTGTGTTTATATATCCTCAGAGAGTCCCCCCACTTATATCAGGGTCCCCAGAGAGCCTCCCCCTTGCATCAAGGTCCCCAGTGAGCCCCCCTTACATTAGGGTCTCCAGAGAGCCTCCACCTTAAATCTGGGTCCCCGGAGAGCCTCCACCTTAAATCAGGGTCCCCAGAGAACCCCCCACTTAGATCAGAGTCCCCAGAGAGCCTCCCCTGCCCTTGGGGACCCCTGCAAAGACTCGGGGCTATGGGCCCCAGATTCTGGGCTATAGCCCCAAAAGCCACCCCCTAGCGACGCCACTGCCTAGCCCTGAGTGCTGTCAATATGGCACAGGGAGCTTGCTGACAGGGAGAGAATGAGCAGGGGGCTGATGTAATGTGTGCAAGAGATGCTTTTTTTCACTGCCCAATCCATTGGCTGGGGGCAGGATGGTGACCAACCCTGCTTAACTGCAATGAATGAAAGTGAGGTCACTAACCTGGCTCTGTTGTCTGGCATGAGTGCCTCGATCACCGGACTCATTAAATGTAAATTCAAATATCTATCTATCTATCTATCTATCTATATATCTATCTATCTATATATCTATCTATATATATATGTTATATATATATGAATATATATATTGTATGTTGTGTGTGTGTGTATATATTATATATATATATTATTATATATTATTATTATACAGGATTTATATAGCGCCAACAGTTTAACACAGCGCTTTACAATATAAAAGGGAGACAATACAGTTATAATACAATAAAATACAAGAGGATTAAGAGGGCCCTGCTCAGAAGAGCTTACAATCCAAAAGAGTGGGGAAGGTGGTACAAAAGGTTCCGATGGAAGTGGTAAAAGATTAGTTGGAGGCCTGATAGGCTTTCCTGAAGAGTTTTTAGGGATCGCCTGAAGGTAGCAAGAGTAGGGGATAGCCGGACAGGTGGAGGTAGCGAGTTCCAGAGGATGGGAGAGTCTCTGGAGAAATCCTAGAGACGATCAAGGGAGGAGGAGAGGAGAGAGCTTGAGAGAAGGAGGTCTTGAGAAGAGCGGAGAGGACGATTTGGGTGATATTTGGAGACAAGATCGTTGATGGAGCTAGGGGCAGAATTGTGAATGTCTTTGTATGTCGTGGTTAGTATTTTGAATTTAATTTGCTGGGTGATTGGATTGGGAACCAGTGTAGGGATTGGAGGAGAGGGTTAGTGTGTGTGTGTGTGTGTGTGTGTGTGTGCGCGTGTGTGTGTATATATATATATATATATATATATATATATATATATATATATATATATATATATATATATAACATGGTTAATATAGAAGTATTTCTCACTATATATTTATCCTTTCTTGGTATCCAACTTTTATAGAGCATCTGCAGATTTTACATGTGCCAAAATCTGCCCTTCTAATCATGGAGGACATGTAGATTATTACACAGACCTGAGATGTAGTAACATAGAAACAAAGAAAAATGAGGCCGGAAAAAGACAGAGTAGTCCATCAAGTCTAAAAAGAAAAGAAAAAGAATAAAAAGAAAAATAAGTAGCGCTACTCATTTTTCTTTTTCTTTTTTATCACTGTGGTTATGTTTTACAGTTGATTTGCAGCTTCTAGCCAGGCTTTTTTAAGCCTTTATATCGTTAACGTTCAGTTATACCCTTTTTTTGGGTACATTCCCCGCAGCGCAGTTTCTTTTCCTATTTTTCAGTCCATCAAGTCTGCCCATTTTTTTTTTTTTTTTTGTAGACATTTTAGTGCATAGTGACTCACAGTCTGCCCAGTGTAATAAAAAATCTGTAGGTAAAAAAAATAAAAAAAAATAAAAAAAAATAAATGCTTTGACAGGAGAAATATGCAAAGTCGTCCTCCTTCCCCCAGCAATAGTTTTCTGTATACACTCTGTGGTGCATGTGCTGTTGCCTGTACACTCTGAGCTAATTTCCGGCATCTGTAAGATGCCAGGAATCGGCCAGGTGCCAGAGAGGATGTAACACCTGTGCTTATGTGCAGGCGCTGCATCATCAGTGGTTGCCCAATGAGCCAAAGAGCATTGGTGAGGGACCTTGGAGAATTGGCAGCGGAGATGGCACAGCGCTGACCAGTGCCTGGACCCATCATCACCAGCTTGGACCAATGTAAGAATATACAATACTGTTAAAAAAATGTTTTAGGCAGGTGTGAATAAATGCTGTAACGTTCGAATTTCTTTCAAAAATATATATTTCTTTTTTTTTTTTTATCAATTTACAAAATGCAAAGTGAGCAAACTGAAGAAAAATTTAAATCAAATTATTATTTGGAGTGACTACCCTCTGGCTTCAAACCAGCATCAACTTTAAAGCAGCCAAAATCAACATAATAAAAATGAGCAAATAATGTGTGCAGTGCGTCACTAAACACAAAATTACCCCAATAATTGTGAAAATTATAAGCCTACAAAATCATCAAAATAAATAACAACATTAGAATATAAAATGTCCAAAGTGTAAAGTGCTACAAAAATTCCCTGATAATTAAAAAGACAAAATAAATAAATAAAATTCCACCATAAATTGATGAGAATAAGAGAGCCACAACAATTGTGTGAGCGCAGTTATTCTTTATTTTGCGCACGAAGAAGCCAATGCGTTTTGGAGGCTCTGCATTTAACATTCCTACCCTGTTTCCCCGAAAATAAGACCTAGCGTGATTGTCGGTGATGGCTGCAATATAAGCCCTACCCCCCAAATAAGCCCTAGTTAAAGTCCTTGTAGGTCTTATTTTCAGGGTAGGGTTTATTTTCTGGGAAACAGGGTAGGACTTATTTGGGGGGTAGGGCTTATATTGCAGCCATCACCGACAATCACGCTAGGTCTTATTTTCGGGGAAACAGGGTACATCATCAGGGCTTAGAAACATAACTGATGTATCATAGGTGATGGGGTACGTTAATGTTGTTTTGTACTATCCATTTTTTATACCTTCTATAAATCCTATAGCTTTTTATTCATAGCATACATTTATATTTATGTTTAATTGATTATCATTATGATTCTTTTTGTATTCTTTTTTTTTTTTTTACATACCGTAATTACATATTGCAAAATTACATATGATATAATCACATCTCATTGCTATTACCTCTCTGTATTTTTCTGATCATGCTTAACCATAAAACTAAAATTCTAAATGTGACAGCGCTGAAAGCTGAAAATTGGCCTGGGCAGGAAGGGGATGAAAATGCCCGGTATGGAAGTGGTTAATTGTGCTACATACTGGATAATGCAGCCACCTTCTCGACTTTTTAAAAGCCTTTTTGTATTGCTTTTTAATTTCCTTGTCCCACAATTACACATTTTCCAGTCTGGTTTGCTGCACAAAGTTACGTCTCATGTTTCTTCTTCTTCAACTTCTTCCCCAGATTGTTATACGGTGGGTACCCCTGCGCCTGCCTGGTGTATAAAGAAATGGTCTAGTACCGCAGCAAAACACTGAAAGAGACGTCAGACTCCAAGTAAAATATATAGTAAAAAGTAGTGTTGCACTGTACAAAGAATTGCAATCAAAAGTATATAAAGTGCTTAGTGAAAATAAATGATATTGCCATATCCTTCTCAAATAAATTATATTGTCATACGCTTCTTAAAATATAAGCAAATCGTGCAGCTATGTGCGTGAATATAGTGCGACCTGTGCATAAAAAGCTAAATGCTGAGCGGCATCAATAACTATAGATAGATAAATAAAAGGCATTGTAAGTAAACGACTGTTTGGTCTTCAGGTGAAGACCAAACAGTCGTTTACTTACAATGCGCCCACGCAGCCTTAAAGGGGACGCATAGTAGGAGACGCACACTAGGAGAATGCACAACCACCACCCTGGACCCAGAGGGAACCCACCTAGGGGACGCAACCCAGAGGCCCACATGAATTATATAAACAAACAAAGGCTGTAACCTTACAGCAATAAGGTAAGGGGACATCTTTACCATTCAGAGGAACAGAAGTCACCCACTGCCAGTTTGCACAGCACCCTGGAGTCTGACCACCAGTGATCACCAGTGATGTAAGTAACTGAGTTAAAATAAACTGAGTTACCTAACGCAGTTACTTTAGAGGGTAACGAGTAATCTAACTGATTACTTTTCCCCTCATAGTAACTCAGTTCCCATTACTTTGGCTTAGTTACCCCAATTACATCTACCGCCACTAGATGGCAGTAGTGTAATTCCGGTGTCCTGCTGAAAAAGTTCCCCTCGTCGGATAAGGACCCCCTGTACTGCGCAGGCGCAGGGCTTGCGCAGTACGAAGGACTACGGAGCTTCCGAAAATTGCCGAACCTAAACAGCTCCGAGTGAACTCTACACCGCGCAGGCGCAGTTAACATGTAATTGTACGAGGCGATGCCGCACGCTCCCGATGCTCGTGCTACTCTGCAAGGGGCGTCTATCGTGTAACTCAGGGGCGGGTCTAGTATTACTGTAACCAAGGGGCGCATTTATTATTATTGTTATATATCGAGCTCTGCCCATTAAGTTAACATTCGCCCTCTTCTGTAGCCATCCGCCCCTTACACCATATAATAATAATAGACCCGCCCTTGCTTACACGCTATAACAGATCTGCCCCTTGGTTAGAGTAATAATAGAGCAGCCCCTTGGTTACACAATATATAACAATAATAATAAATGCGCCCCTTGGTTACAGTGATACTAGACCCGCCCCTTAGTTACACGTATAGAATATTTAAAAAAAAGTCAGTTACTTTGCTGCGTAACTAATTACTTTTCCAATGTAGTAACTGAGTTACTAACGCCATTACTTTTTGGGAGAAGTAATTTGTAACTTAACTAATTACTTTTTTAAAGTAAGATGACCAACACTGGTGATCACTAGCACTTTTCTTAGTCCACCAGCTTGCTTTTCTGGGACTGACATCCCTATCACAGCCAATCCACGTTCTAGTCCCTATAGACATAGGGATTCTTTCACGGACTCACCACTCTTATTAATTTATTTTCCAAATATAATTTTAAACATTTTATTTATTGGCTGTCCACCGTATTGTTGTTCTTTCACATTGGAATCACCTACAATATATATTGATATATATAACTCTGTCATTGAAGTAAAAAAAAAAAAAACGCATCCCCATGCATTTTCTGAAAATTTGCAACAATAATCATCACTTTGTTCTTATGCGTTTTTATATGCTTTTTTAGTTTCACCTCTAGGAAATTCTACTTTATTGATCTATTTATCTTTTAAAGTATTTATCACGACACCTTTTATTTATCTATCTATAGTTATTGATGCCGCTCAGCATTTAGCTTTTTATGCACAGGTCGCACTATATTCACGCACATAGCTGCACTATTTGCTTATATTTTGGCTGCTTTCACACTAGGGCGGTTTGCAGGCGCTATTGCGCTAAAAATAGCGCCTGCAAACCGACCCGAAACAGCTGCTGCTGTGTCTCCAGTGTGAAAGCCCTGAGGGCTTTCACACTGGAGCGGTGCGCTAGCAGGACGGTAAAAAAAGTCCTGCTAGCAGCATCTTTGGAGCGGTGAAGGAGCGGTGTATTCACTGCTCCTATACCGCTCCTACCCATTGAAATCAATGGGACACCGCGGGGATACCGCCGGCAAACCACCCCGCTAGCGGCTGCATACCGCAGCTAAAACGATGGTAAAGCAGCGCTAAATATAGCGCTGCTTTACCGTCGCCGCCCGCACCGCCCCAGTGTGAAGCCGGCCTTTAAGAAGCGTATGACAATATAATTTATTTGAGAAGGATATGGCAATATAATTTATTTTCACTAAGCACTTTATATACTTTTGATTGCAATTCTTTGTACAGCGCAACACTACTTTTACTATATATTCTTCCCCAGATTAATACCACGTCTAACTCATATTCTTCATAGGCTATTTAGCTATTGTCAAGGCCCCCACCCTAGGGTGCCTCCCTGAACTCGATTCTCTTACTCACCCTTCTATACTCCATCATGACCCAAACTATTAAGGCACAACAAAAAGCTAAAACTCTATTCCTACAATACCAAAGGCCTAAATAATGCCTCCAAGAGAGGTCAGATTCTCTATCAACTTCACAAAAACAAAGTAGGCATAGCATTGTTCCAAGGAGACCCACTTTTCTACTGAATCTCTCCCTTTTTGCCACAGGAATTTTTCCAGACGGTACCCCAGCCCAGCGTGAACCCACTGCAGAAGTCCAAAGGCAGATCAATTGCTTTCCACAAAACTCTTTCTGTTACCCTAATCGCTCAAGAGATCCACAAGGGAGATGTTTTCAGTATGGGGGCACCAAAATCACAGTTGCTGATTTTAACTTGCCCAACGTCAATAAAACTCAGGCAGCTATCAAGTATTTACAGGCATTGGCTCGGATCGCGGAAGGTAGGATTATCTTGGGAGGTGACTTCAGTTTCCCACTGAAGCCTCATCTCCATTCGTCAATTCATGCTTTGTCTTATCGCAAATTGAAAGACTTTAAACTCCTCATTCATGATCTCCACTTTGAAATGGAAGGGAAGGGAGAAATAGGGAATTTGGGACTTTACATGGGGCATAAGAAGGTAGGTTTAATGCCTCCATCCCTGATTGTCAATATGACTGAAAAGGTGATCTCCACTTGATTGATGTCCGGAGGACGCTTCATCCCCTGATACAGAACTACACTTCTTTCTACCAAGTCCACCAAACATACAGTGGTGTGAAAAAGTGTTTGCCCCCTTCCTCATTTCCTGTTCCTTTGCATGTTTGTCACACTTAAGTGTTTCGGAACATCAAACCAATTTAAACAATAGTCAAGGACAACACAAGTAAACACAAAATGCAATTTGTAAATGAAGGTGTTTATTATTAAAGGTGAAAAAAAATCCAAACCATCATGGCCCTATGTGAAAAAGTGATTGCCCCCTAAACCTAATAACTGGTTGGGCCACCCTTAGCAGCAACAACTGCAACCAAGCGTTTGCGATAACGTGCAATGAGGCTTTTACAGCGTCCTGGAGGAATTTTGGCCCACTCATCTTTGCAGAATTGTCCTAATTCAGTTACATTAGAGGGTTTTCGAGCATGAACGACCTTTTTAAGGTCATACCACAACATCTCAATAGGATTCAGGTCAGGACTTTGGCTAGACCACTCCAAAGTCTTCATTTTGTTTTTCTTCAGCCATTCGGTGGTGGACTTGCTGGTGTGTTTAGGATCATTGTCCTGCTGCAGAACCCAAGTTCGTTTCAGCTTGAGTACACGAACAGATGGTCGGACATTCTCCTTCAGGATCTCTTTGTAGACAGCAGAATTCATAGTTCCTTTTATCACGGCAAGTCTTCCAGGTCCTGAAGCAGCAAAACAGCCCCAGACCATCACACTACCACCACCATATTTTACTGTTGGTATAATGTTCTTTTTCTGAAATGCAGTGTTAATTCTACGCCAGATATACTTGGACACACACCTTCCAAAGAGTTCCACTTTTGTCTCATCGGTCCACAGAATGTTGTCCCAAAAGTCTTGGGGATCATCAAGATGTGTTGTGGAGAAATTGAGACGAGCTTTGATGTTCTTTTTGCTCAGCAGTGGTTTTCTCCTTGGAACTCTGCCATGCAGGCCATTTTTGCCCAGTCTTTTCCTGATGGTGGAGGCATGAACGCTGACCTTAACTGAGGCAAGTGAGGCCTGCAGTTCCTTGGACGTTGTTGTGGGGTCTTTTGTGACCTCTTGGATGAGTCGTCGCTGCGCTCTTGGGGTAATTTTGGGCGGCCGGCCACTCCTGGGAAGGTTCACCACTGTTCCATGTCTTCGCCATTTGTGGATAATGGCTCTCACTGTGGTTCGCTGGATTCCCAAAGCTTTGGAAATGGCTTTATAACCCTTTCCAGACTGATAGATCTCAATTACTTTCTTTCTCAATTGTTCCTGAATTTCTTTGGGTCTCGGCATGATGTGTAGCTTTTAAGGATCTTCTGGTGGACCTTACTGTGTCAAGCAGCTCCTATTTAAGTGATGCCTTGATTGTGAACAGGTGTGGCAATAATCAGGCCTGGGTGTGGCTAGAGAAATTGAACTCAGGTGTGGACAACCACAGTTATAGTATGTTTTAACAAGGGGGGCAATCACTTTTTCACACAGGGCCATGATGGTTTGGATTTTTTTTCACCTTTAATAATAAACACCTTCATTTACAAATTGCATTTTGTGTTTACTTGTGTTGTCCTTGACTATTGTTTAAATTGGTTTGATGTTCCGAAACACTTAAGTGTGACAAACATGCAAAGGAACAGGAAATGAGGAAGGGGGCAAACACTTTTTCACACCACTGTATAGTCGCCTTCATAGATCACAAGTGTGTTGATTGGGCTTCGATTTGTGACATATACACTATGGTTTGGTTGGCCCATTCCCCGGTATACCTTACTCTTACGATCCCTCATATTCCTCCACGAGAATGGAAACCTGGCATCTCAATGAGTGGCATCCCTTCTGTTGAATCAGGATTGCCACTCTAAACTTGCAGAAATGATCAAACATTTTCTACAGGCGCACACCTCAGACACCCCCCCCCCCCCCACTCCCGTACCAATGGGAAGCATTGAACACAGTTTTGAGGGGAGAACTGATCCAAGGGGAGAATGTGCCAAATCCATATCCTTTACTTTAGACAAACTCTGCAAACTGGAAACCACCCATAAACATTCTTCCACGGCCACACTACTTACAGATATTTCCAAAACCAGAACCCACTTGAAGCAATTATATGAGGCTTCAGTGGTCTTGTATAATAATAAGCTTCATCGAGATACCGTATATACTCGAGTATAAGCCGAGTTTTTCAGCACATTTTGTTGTGCTGAAAATGCCCTCCTTGGCTTATACTTGAGTCAAGCACTTTTCTGCAGCAGAGAATGACCTTTTCCGACCCGACTTTGGGGCCCCGTATCTCAGGGCCACTTGGTGCTTTGGTATGCAACCCCAGTGGAACTAGCACTACAACATATCCAAAGATGGGGTTCCTAGCACCAAGTGTCTCTGGGCCACTTGGTGCTAGGAACCCCAAATTTGGTGTGAAAACCCAGTGGAACTAGCACTACAACTTCCTAGCACCAAGTGACCCCGAGATACGGGGCCCCAAAGTCGGTCAACTGTGTCCATCTGCAGCAATGTCATTTTGGTACCCTTCGGGTCCAGAGACCCCAAATGGCTGCAGCTAGGGGGCCTTTAGGAACCCTTAGCTACCAAGTTTGAAGTTCGGGGGACCTATGGCTGCAAATGGGCACAGTGAGTCATGCAAATGGGCACAGTGAGTCATGCAAATGGGCACAGTGAGTCATGCAAATGGGCACAGTGAGGCTGCAAATGGGCACAGTGAGGCATGCAAATGGGCACAGTGAGGCTGCAAATGGGCATTGTTGACTGTCTTTTCCACTTACAGTAGCTGTGCATTTCTCACCCTAGGCTTAAACTCGAGTAAATACGTTTTCCCACTTTTTGGGGTAAAATTAGGTGCCTCGGCTTATATTCGGGACGGCTTATACTCGTATAGACGGTATATCCAAAGACAAATGTGGCAGATCCCTGTCAAGTGATTGATAGTGTAAAGGTGCGCTGATTCTATATAAAAGGTGGGAAAACCCACAGTGGTATAAAATATAATGCACAATAATGTTGCCCAACACAATAAGTAAATTGGAAACAGGTGTGTGGTCTGGATTGGCCTGTAACACATGCGGATATACAAAATATCTTAAGACTGTATGTGCATAATCAAAAAATAAATACAATGCAATTCAAACACAAGGTGTATATGATCCGAAAAGGAAAAACTGACACAAGAGTAAATTTATATCAACAGTCTCTCTCAGGTTCCAAAAAGTCAAATCAAATTCAACAGAGTGAATGGGCTGAATTGAAAACGTATTGTGCATTATATTTTATACTACCGCGGGTTTTCCCACCTTTTATATAGAATCAGAGCACCTTTACACTATCAATCACAGGGTTTTTCAGGTGTGCAGCAGACTTAAAGCGGAAGTAAACCCATCGATTTTAACAGTCTAAAAAAAAAAAGGCATGCCGGGAATGCTAACTGCACATTGGCTGTGCTCTCAACCAAACAGTCAAACCATCCAATGGCTGGTGTCATAACGCATCACATGTGCAGCACTGTGGCAGTTGAAGATTAAACAGAGGCAAAGATGGCAGCTTCCTTGGCTGAAAACGATAGGGGGGTTTACTTCCACTTTAAATAGACCCCTTTCACCCTGGGGCGGTTTTCAGGTGCTTTAGCGCTGGAAATAGCCTCTGCTAAACTCCTGAAAAACATTCCCTATGCTAAAATTAACGTCCAAATTTTGCTTATAGGAGTAGACATTTAGATTTATGCCAAGATCAAAGTGGACAGACTACAACCATTACTGCCACAGCTGACCAATCTAGATCAAGTCGATTTTGTTCGTGATTGTCTGAGAAGCTAGGGACAACACCATTAAAACAATCCTCCTTCAGCAATATTATTATTATTATTATAAAGGATTTATATAGCGACAGTTTGTGTGGCTCTTTACAACATGAGGGCAGATAGTACAGTTACAATACAAATCAATACAGGAGGGATCAGAGGGCCCTGCTCGTTAGAGCTTACAATCTACAATCTTTTTTTTTTTGTTTCCACAATCTAGAAGGGAGGGTCAAGTGGAGCAAAAGGTAATAACTGTGGGGGATGAGCTGATGGAGAAAATGAAAATAAAGTTGTTAGGGGTGGGTTTGTAGGCTTCTCTGAAGAGAAGGGTTTTCAGGGATTGTCTAAAAGCTAATAGAGTAGGAGATAATCGGACAGATTGGGGTAAGGAGTTCCATAGGAGGCTCTGGAAAAGTCCTGGAGGCGAGCATGGGAGGAGGTGACGAGGGAGCTAGAGAGCACCGCCCGATCACTTCCCCATCACCACAATTTTTCAAACTGCCCCATCACTGCATACGGAAGTAAACAGTGTTTAAATCACACATGTGAGGTATCTCTGCAATCGTCAGATCGAGAGCAATAATTCTAGCATTAGACCTCCTCTGTAACTCTAACTTGGTAACTGTAAAAAAAATTTAAAGCGTCGCCTATGGAGATTTTTAGGTACCAAAGTTTGTCGCCATTCCACGAGTGCGTGCAATTATAAAGAGTGACATGTTTGGTATCTATTTACTCGGCATAAAAAAATTTGGGATAACTTTACTGTTTTTCTTTTTTTAAATTCATGAAAGTGTCCCTTTTCCTCAAAAATTGCGTTTAAAACACTGCTGCACAAATACCGTGTGACATAAAATATTGCAACAATCGCCGTTTTATTTTCTAGATTCTCTGCTAAAAAAATATATATAATGTTTGGGGGTTCTTAGTCATTTTCTAGCAAAAAATAGGGATTTTAACTTGTAAACACCAAATGTCAGAAATAGGCTTATGCCGCGTACACACGATCGGAATTCTCGTCGGAAAAAAAACTCTGACGGTTTTTCAGACGGAATTCCGACGGAATTCCGCTCAAGCTGTATTGCCTACAGCACTATAAAAGGGAAGTTTAATGTTTCCGAGCATGCGTCGGAATTTTGCGTGTCGGAATTGCATACACACGATCGGGAAATCCGATAGAAAGGTTTTCCGTCGGAAAAATTGAGAACAGGTTCTCAATCCAAAGTCCGTCGGAAATTCCGACAGAAAAAGACCGATGGGCGTACACACGGTCGGAAAATCCAATGAAAAGCTCCCATCGGACTGTTTCCATCGGAAATTCCGACAGTGTGTACGCCGCATTAGCCCCCGTACACACAGTCGGAAATTCCGACCACAAAAATCCGTCCGATTTTTTTCCGACGGATTTTGTCCGAAACCGGTGTTGCATACACACGGTCAGACAAAGTTGTTGGAAAATCCGATCGTTCCAAACGCGGTGACGTTCGTTGCGTACGATGGAACTACGTAGAGGCTAGTAGCCAATAGCTTTGGTCTCGTAATTTGATCTGAGCATGCGTGCCACTTTGTCCGTCGGAATTGCCTACACACGATCGGAAAAAGTCAGATCGGATTTTGTTGTCAGAAAATTTTAGATCCTGCTCTTAAATTTTTTCCGTTGGAAATTCCGAAGGAAAAAGCCCGCTAGAGCCCACACACGGGCGGCTTTTCCGACAACATAATCCGATCGGACTTTTTCCCTCGGAATATCCGACCGTGTGTACAGGGCATAAGTCATGAAAGGGTTATGGATGAACCTTCACCATCTATTGTAAAGTAATGGTAACACAAATACCTTTCGCCCTGCACTCCTTGATCCTGGGCTCAATTTTCATGGCCAAGAAAGATGTCCTACGTCACTTTATCCCCTGCCACTGGTAATCAACAACCGCACCCTCCCTTTCGGAATGGGTCTCTGAACTGGACACCATCTGGAACTTGGAACGCCTGCTGTCACAGAAAACTGATAGATCAGGACAACACCATAAAATGTGAGCATCCTGGTCAATGTTTCGCCTCTCATCTGCCATCCAAGACTGGATTACTGAATGAGTTTAGCGCACTGTTGAGGAGCAATGATGGAGTACCTGCCTTCCATTTCTTCTCTCTTACCTCTAGCCTACACTACTTTTCCCTCTTCCTCTTTAGTAACACAGGGGTACCCCAGGGCTTCTGTAAGCCTTGCATATCGTACATACAATATGTAGGACTGGGATGTCCTATACAGGTCAAGATGAAACCAGACGGATACAGGCATATTTTGTTACATTTCCTTATTGTATGTGTTGAGCTTTAACCTATGTCAACCTGTATTACATTTGCTATGTGTGTATTACAACATCTGTGTTCTGGAAACTTCGGTGCCCACATATCACGGTTTGTAGTCTTTCTGTTTCACATTTTAGTAAAAATTACATCGTTTTCACAGACACTCACATGTGCCATCATTTTTGAGACTTTCCTTTTAGAACCAAAAGCCACACAATTTATAAAATACTGTAATTGGGGTAAATTCAGCTGATTTGGAGGATTTAACCCTTAAAGTGCTAAAAAAAAATACTTTTTTCTTGTAAAAATAAAAACTAAAATAACTAAAATAACTTACAGAAATAGAAACATTATACTGTACTCGTTAGTGAACTGACCCTCTTATGCACTTTTTTTGTATGTCTACTGTCCTTGAATTGATGTTGGCCTATTGATTAGTGCCACATTACTCAGACGTCACTTGATTTAGCAATACGTTTTTGGGCTGCGTTTTAGCTTCCAGAAGCTCATGTCTAGGCTTTGTACACGTGGGCTTTAATACACCTTTAAAGCACCCCCTCAATGGCGGCCATTTTTTTTTTTTAGCAATATAGCGCACTAGCCCTGTACGGATTGATTTGTTCACTTTGCTTTAAGTCAACACAGTGTGAAATGTCTGAGCAGCCTTTAATGCTGTGGGTCCACTCGTATCTGGGAGACCCCACAAATGGAATATGATAAGGATCATGTAGGTTCCAAATGAACTTCAACCACCAAAGTGTATGAAGCCTAATGCCTTGTACACACCATCGGATTGTTGGCCGACAAAACTGTGGAATTTTGTCCGAAAGTCGTTGTGTTTGTTGGCCCAAACTTGTCCTGCATACACACAGCCACACAATTGTTGGCCAACAATTACAAACGTAGTGACGTACTAGACGTACTACGTTGTTTTTCAACTCTTTAGCGCCACCCTTGGGCTCCTTCTGCTAATTTCGTGTTAGTAGAAGTTTGGTGAGTGTTGATTCGCACTTTTCTTTTCACGTTTTTCATTTAGCAATTTTAAGTTCGCACTTTTCATTTCGTGCTTTTCAGTTTGTTTCCGAACGGACGTTCGCCAACCAGACATGTTGGCGGAATCAGAGGAGATAACGTGTTATTTATTATTGGCCTTGGAGTTATTACTTTGACATAATTTTTTTGGTTAAATAATGATTTGTTTTGGTATATTTTCTATATTTTTGGATGCATAGAATGCACTTTTTGGTTAAGTTCTATTGGCAGATATCATGTCTAATTTTATTTGTTTTCTTTTTTAATGCACAATAAAAAAAATTGTGTAGAATAATACTTGGCTGTGTGTTTTACTTCAAATGACAGTTTGGGAGTCGGCAGTTACATAAAAAAAATACAATGTAAAATTAACAAGAGACACCAACATAGTTGTATCTTTGATCTTAAGAACTACGGGATAATGGTGTGTGGTAAAAAAAAAAATAATAATATTATTCTTGATATCACTAGAAAAAAAAAGCCTTTGAAAATTTGTTTGCGATAACTCCATCAGTATCACCAGCAAAGCAGCTTCATTATTATCCCATTAAAGAAGAAGAGAATTGTGCGCTGCATTCCGAATTTGCCACGTCAGGAATGTTAATTCTTAATTACGAGCGCGAGTTTACAAGACCGACCGCTTCCGGCTCGTCCTTGCTTCCGAGCATGCGTGTTTGTACTCTGGACTTTTGTGAGACAGACTTGTGTACACACGATCGGAAAGTCCGTCAAGACACATTTGTCCACGGAAAATTTGAGAACCTGCTAGCCAACATTTGTTGGCGGAAAGTCCGACAACAATTGTCAGATGGAGCATACACACGGTCGGATTTTCCGCCAACAGCCTGTCATCACACATTTCCTGTCGGAAAGTCCGATCGTGTGTATGGGCCTTTAGGCTGAGTCCCTGGGCATGATTTAGATTTCAGAGTATAACTAAAGGTAATTTATTTTATATTATTTTTTTATAGATTGGAGAGGGATTAGACCCCCTTTTAAGTTTTTCATTGCTGTCTGCGCCATTATTAGAGAGATTCACCCTTTCTATTTGTCCTGTTTGCCAATATCATTGAGAGTAAAGCCGAAAGAAAATCACAAAGGGGAAATCTTATAATGGGGACACCAGCTTTAGGAATTCTGTCACTTTGGAAGGATTTCCTTTCACTTCTTGTGTTGACTAGGGGATAGGAAGTAAAGGTAAGTGGGGCACAGATGTCAAAAAAAATTAAAGTGGTTATAACCCTCCCTTACTCTATCGAAAATGAAAAAAAAAAAAGTTTTGCCTATAGTTCTACTTAAAATTAAAATTAAACTGCACAGAATTGGGTGCTGTGAGCATTAATGGGGTATTGAATTGCTTTCTTGAATCGTTCTAAGTACCCCTAACCTCCGGGACAGGACTGGTAAATATGGACCTAAAATGAAGCACCGCATGTAAATTTAGGTTGGCAGGCATTTGGCAGACTCCAGGCTGGGCTATAAAGAGACGTATTATATTCTCAGTAAATTCTCACAAAAGGTTAATGAAGTGCCTGCTGAGTGCTATATTCCATTATCCACACTCTCAGGAAAAAAATAAAAGCCCCCAAAAATTTAAATTGTTACATAGTAAGTCAGACTGAAAAAAACACACAGGTCCATCTTGTTCAACCAAAAAAATCCATATAAAGGACCCTACACCCGCAGTTGATCCAGAGGAAGGCAAAAAAAAAACCATCAGTGAAGCATGGTCCAAATTGCTCCAGCAGGGGAAAATATTCCTTTCTGCCCCCCCCCCCCCCCCCCCCCAGGAGGCAATCAGATATTCATTGGATCCACAATCTCTAGTTTTATTACTAATTAAATGTTAGTATCCAGTTATATTCTGTACTTTTAGGAATTCATTCAGCTCTTTTTTTAAAACAATCTACCGAGCTGGCCAGAATTAGTTCCTGAGCGAGTCTATTCCACACTTTCACAGCTCTGACTGCAAAGAAGCCTTTCCATACATGGAGGTTAAACCTCTTTTACTCCACATGTAAAGAGTGCCCCCCTTGTCCTCTGTAATGACCTGAAAAGGAATACCTCAGCACCAAGTTCGCTATATGGACCGCTTATGTATTTATACATGGAGATCATATCCACCTTATGTATTTATACATGGAGATCATATCCACTTATGTATTTATATATGGCAATCCTATACCTCCTTCTGTATTTATACATGGAGATCATATCTCCCCTTAATCTAAGGATTATATACCACTCATCTGCAGCATCCAAAATCCACATCCAATATGTACAAAAGCCCCCCCCCCCCCTAATCACCTTACTTAGCCTAAAAGTCCCTCCTGTGGTTTCCTCCTACCCATAGGAGTTGTTGCCTACCCACTTAATGAATCGGACACACACTGTCTGTTTGAGATCGCCTTATGTCAAATTAAGGATTTTACAATACTTAGGCCCTATGACTCCTTTTTTTTTTTTAGCAACCCTGCTTTCCAGGGCCAAGCTGTGGAACACCAGAGGACCTTGGAGCTGTAACAGGCCAAAACCCAAGGTGGAGCTGCCCTTTGTTCCACCAAATAGCCCATCCAAGCAAAAAAAGTCCTTCATACGACATCTCTTACTGAATTTTTCCCTTCGTTCTATAAAGACTCAAATTAGCAGACTTCCAAAAAATTATTTTCTTATAAAAAATAATGCGCGCAGCTAGAGCACAACAAAGTGCTATATATGGAGCAGATAGCATCATATTTAATCATTCCAACACATGGACAAACTAAAGGTCATCAGAGCTACAAAGAAACTAAATGTGATAACTGGATCAAAAGCGGGCAGGAAAAGTCCACAAGCAAAAAGTAAACTGAACGTAGTTGTCGTTAGCGGCAAACTCAACCCTATTATTTATAAGGCCCAGACAGTGCAACGGTTTAATATTTCGTTTATGACAATCTTATGGCACCCAATTCAGTGCCTGAATCAAAATCCCAAGATTTAAAATTGTTTATATATATATATATATATATCTATCTATACTTTATATACTGTATGTGTGTGAATATATATAAATATATATATATATATATATATATATATATATATATATATATATTATTTTTATATATATATATTTTTTTTTTATGTGTATATATATATATATATATATATATATATATATATATATATATATATATATATATATATATATATATATATATATATATATATATATATATATTTATACTTATACACACATATAATTTTTTTTTTCTTATACTTATAAGCTCGTGTATGTACTGGAGTTCACTTTTTAGATTTGAGACTGTGTTTACATTTTTGTTGAAATATTCGCCTTGTCTCGAATGCTCGATTTCACAAATGTTTCTGCATTAAAGATTTAATTGTGCGACTGCATTAATATAAAAAAAATAAGTTTTCTACATTGCTTTATAATGATCTTTCACAATAAGGAACCTCAACTGACATCACCAATGGGTGTAGTGGACATACTAAGAGATGGTCAGAGACTGTAGATGTGTGTATGGTTGGAGACATGCCGCAGAAGAAACCGGCAAAGACTGGGAACAGGGCACTGCAAGAGATCGCTGAAGTCCCTTTAGCATATCAAAAACTCCCTCTACTGACTCCTGGGATATGGGCACCACACAACAAGTACCAACGTGCCACATGTGGCCCTTGGGCCGCAGGTTGAGCACCGTGGCTTTAATGAGCTTGTAAGCATCAAAGGCCTGTAGTCCAACACTTGTGATTTGGAAGGCCTACAAGACAAAGAAGATGAGTGTGTCCCCCCCGTATCTATAGGCCAGACTGGATATTTTCACCCGATAGCTTGCTGTCCACCCCTCCCAGACCTTAAAGAACTGGCACTAGGATCGCGGCACGAACATACATAATTAATGCGAGTTGGAGGCAAATTAAATATTTGGTGGCTCAGTAACTTACTAACCGCTGACTTTGCCCCTTTGTGAGGTCTAAAATTTTGGATTTCCCCTTACTTTCTTTTTCGGTAATAATGGTAACCAGGGCACAGAAGGCACTAAAATTTGGTCTAAATCTTCGCCATTCTATCCAAAAATAAAAAAAGCTTTGCCTAGAGATACACCATAAATAAGATGGTCAAGAAAGCAAAAATGATTAGCCGCAATATATCACGAAATCAAGAAATAAATTAATAAAGATAAGAAACGCAATTGTATATTATAAGCACACAAATAAAAAATAAAGTCACTCATAATTGACATTTTTATTTCTTAACCTTGAAATAGTAGCATCTTGCCCTTTTCCTTAATGTCTCCTTTGTTGATGATGAAGTTCTAAATAATTATCAATTGCAACATAAAGGTGACAAACGACGCAAGGTGATTATTGAACAGGAAATTACCTGTTTCAATGGTAGTAACATAGAAGCAAATGTTATATCAGCACATTTTCCTAAATATACTGTACATCTAGACCTTTAATACACAGGTCATCATGAGTAATAGTGCAATAATATCAGGGGCTGTGTCTTACCTGTCCTGCAGCACTGGTCCTCGTTGTCTCAGTCAGGTCGTTCAGGGAATATGCAACAAAAAGTGTGTCACCGTGTGAGTGTAGAGACGTCAGGAAGTTGGTTTAGCACCTTCTTTTGCAGACTCCTATCTCAGTTACGCCTCCTGACACCCACATCTTCCAACTGCACCAGCAAGATCACAGATAAAATGCCTGTCATCAGATAAAAAAAAGTCTGTTGCATTGAGGAAGTTATCAGGCATGGTGGTTGCTTCCAGAGTGCAAATGTGAGATGTGCTGCCTGATGTTCGTCCTGTGTCCAACCAACAGATCTGGAAGCCAATTTCTGTAATCAAGCTCTAATGTCAGAATTCCCCATATCAGTGTAACACTACCCCAGAGGAGCCTCTTGGTCCTCTTGCCCTGCTCTAGTTGGGTCCACCTGCTCTTGCTTTGTTTGGGTCCTCCAGCCTTGCTCTAGTTTGGTCTAGTTGAGTTCTCTAGTTGCTCTAGTTTGGTAAGGTTGGGTCCTCCTGCCCTGCTGTAGTTGCATTGTCTGGGTCGTCCTGCCTTGCTCTAGTTGGGTTCTCTAGTTGCTCCAATTGGGTCAGTTTGGGTCCTCCTTCCCTGCTGTAGTTGCTTTGTTTGGGTCTCTCTGCCCTACTCTAGTTGGCTCTAGTTGGGTTCTCTAGTTGCTCTAGTTGGGTCAGTTTGGGTCCTCCTTCCCTGCTGTAGTTGCTTTGTTTGGGTCTTTCTGCCCTACTCTAGTTGGCTCTAGTTGGGTTCTCTAGTTGCTCTAGTTGGGTCAGTTTGGGTCCTTCTACCCTGCTGTAATTGCTTTGTTTGGGTTTTCCTGCCTTGCTCTAGTTGGGTCTAGTTGGGTCTAGTTGCTTTAGTTGGGTCAGGTTGGGTCCTCCTGCCCTGCTGTAATTGCTTTGTTTGGGTCTTCCTGCCTTGCTCTAGTTGGGTCTAGTTGGGTCTAGTTGGGTTCTCTAGTTGCTTTAGTTGGGTCAGGTCAGGTCCTCCTGCCCTGCTGTAATTGCTGTATTTGGGTCTTCTTGTTCTGCTCTAGTTGGGTCTTGTTGGATGTTCTATTTTTTTCTAGTTGGGTCCTCCTTCCCTGCTGTAGTTGCTTTGGTTGAGCCTTCCTGTCCTGCCCTAGTTGGGTCCTCTAGTTGCTCTAGTTTGGTCTAGTTGGGTCCTCCTGCCCTGCTCTTGTTTCTTTGTTTGGGTCCTCCTGCCCTGCTCTAATGATGACCCGTCCTAGTACCTGGAGAAAAACTGACACACCTGGAACTGTTGGAATGGCTTCATTAAAGAGAGGCCCTCAAAGGGAAGCTTAGACAATGAAATACAACAATATATATCAATCGAAAATCCAATATGTACAGGCTATAAATTGGTTGTACAGATGATTGGCAATAGTAAGGCCTAGCTAAAATGCAAAAGGCCCTAGGCCCAAAAGGCCCAGCAAGAGGCCCTACCTAACTCACAGCCCAGTGAGGAGCTAACTAGAGTAAGGCCAATGTTGGGCCCCCGTAATCTCAGTTGGGGGCTTAATCCCCAAACAGGAGATTTGTAATCCACAGAGTAAAGAAATTAAGGTAATAGCCCCTTCTCGTGGAACTCCTCAGCAGACAGCAACAATGGCAATAACAACAAAATATATGCTTCATGGTGGCCAAGAGGCCTCTCACCATACCAGTGCCTTGGAACTGTCCTCGAAGATGCAGTCCGTTCCAGCAAAGGCCACCCCTACACCCAGGATGGATGTAGACAGAAGCTAGGCCACAACTCCTAAGCAGAATTCAGTGAAAAGTAGCCTGCTAAGCTTTGGACCTACTTCTCCAGCCTAAGGTCTCAGCACACAGCATATTCCTGGTTCTGCATCTCTCTCCAGCAGCACTTAGTCCTCTCCCAGGATTCCAGGTAAAACAGTGACAGCAGCAGCCATTTGCCCTTGGCTTCTGGTACATAAAGCCCAATGCAGCTCACAGCAGTCACCCAGCAGCAATGAGCCCTGTGCACAGGCTTCCGGACTCACAGCAGCACATCCAGCAAACAGGCCTACTCTACATATGGGTCTCAGCTGGTCAAGTAGTTGTAGCAGTTGTAGTAGAACACACATAGGTTGGACTTGATGGACTTGTGTCTTTTTTTTTCGACCTCACCTACTATGTAACTATACGTAACTATAGTTGGAGGGTCCATGGCCTGGCTGTAGCAGCAGCCAATAAAATTATCCTTTTGCTAGGTACGGGCTTCCTTCTTGGCTGTAAGTGCAGTAACTCGGTATCCTTTCCTCCACCTCCTCTCCTTGGCTGGCACTACACTATTATGAAATTTGTGGGGGTGAATCTTGATGAGTTTGAACTATAGCCAAGCAATGTACAGTATATATCTTTTTTATTATCTTTTAGATGTACGGATGAGGACCTGTGTCAATGAGTTTTGGGCTCTATATGTTCCTATAGACAGGGATTGTAAAACCAGAGCTTGTCGTCAGAGAGAGACTTAAAAGAGACAAACTTGATGTAAACCCTGTTATCAATGTTAAGCCATTTAAAAATGGTGTTTCTATGTAGAGTTTGCAATTTCATTTGTATACAGGGACATTCATATTAGTGCATTACATCTGCAGGCCCTGCTTCCTGCTCTGCAGTGCTACACAATGGGAGGGATTTACTAAAACTGGAGAGTACAAAATCTGGTGCAGCTCTGCATAGAAACCAATCAGCTTCCAGGTTTTATTGTCAAAGCTTCATTGAACAAGCTGAAGTTAGAAGTCGGTTTCTATGCAGAGCTGCACCAGATTCTGATTCCTCCTTGTTTTAGTAAAACAACCCCAACTGCTCCTTCTCACAATGCAAGTCTATGTGTTAGCCGACTCTATAAAAACAATGCACACCCCATGAGGCCAATATCTTATATCAATAGCTGTAAAGAAGAGGCTGAGTGGTTAATCAACCCACCTTTATATTGAATGCTAGAACCAAAATATGGAAGAGCAAATGTGCACAAATTTGAACATTTAACCCCTTCCTGATGGCTGCTGGTGGCCCTTTAAATGGGCTTTAATAACAGAAGGTGGAGCTGCTTCCCGATCAAGTGACCACTTTAATTGGCTCTCACAGCAGTCACATAATTGGGAGCCCATTCTACGGACTCCTGATCAGAAGCATTCTTTTTTTGAATAGCCAGGAGACGAGGAGGGCCAAGGACATGACCACAGCACTGGGGTCTACGAGACCTGCAGCTGCAGCACTTACATGCAAGCGTCCTGGAAATACAGCAGGCTCTGCACTAAACCTGGCAGATTTACAGGACATAGAAGAAAGCCAACCTAATGGGATGTTGCTTTTGAGGGAGAGGAATGTATTACTGTTTTAACCCCGCTAAGGTTTTTATGTCCGGAGTTGGGCTTTAACCACTTCAGCCCAGGAAGGATTTGTCCCCTTAATGAGCAGGCCATTTTTTCACGATACAGCACTGCGTCACTTTAACTGACAATTGCGCGATCGTGCGAGGCTGTACCCAAACAAAATTGACGTCCTTTTTTACCCACAAATAGAGATTTCTTTTGGTGGTATTTGATCACCTCTGTGTTTTTTTTTTTATTTATTTTATTTATATGATGGGCAAAGACACACGAAATACATCATCTCGGAGTAACATATAACAAAGATACCAAGGTATACAATGAGCTGAGCAACACTACATGACATATGTGGGATACACCATTATAAAGAAAGAACAATAATCTTTGAAACATCAAGCAAACCCATCCGAAACATCTCGTATCTCCTGGAAGGAGATATGTATTAATTGCGATCGACTCTGCTCCTAGCTGTGGTGGTTGGTATCTTACTACAGTAGGTTCTCTTGGACCACAGGATGGTTCCGTGTATCTTGTGGTTTTAATTTTTTGCGCTATAAACAAAAAAAGGGCAACAATTAAAAAAAAAAAGCCTCACTCACTATTCCTGTAAAAGGTCCCATCAAAGCGGTAATATCAGTTATGTGTTTTCTGGCTCCTAGGAGCTGTCCAAGTTCTTGTATAGAGGACGGTCTCTGGACAGTCATGAATCTGTGAAGTGCCAGACACAAGCTACCCAATGGCGTCCCTGGGGGGGGGGGGCAGAGGGGGCCCTGACCCCCCCAAAATGGTGCTGTGCCCCACCATGTGCCCCCCCCAAAAAAACACCAAAAAAAATGTTTTTATTTATTTATTTTTTTACAAAAAGGCAATGTCTTTTTGTTTGCATCTGTAGCGGATGCGCCACATCTTACTCAGCCTGCCGCTGGAGTAACACAGTCTCTATTGAGAGGGGGAGTATTCTTCTAGCCTGGACGCGTGGGTAAGTGTGTGCACTGCAGTACACTGTAATCACTGAACTGCATTATCTCCATCCCTTCTCTCCCCCATCTGTCCCTCCCCCTCGCCTGTTCTTTCAAGACCTTTACAACTTACTTTCACTTTCAGTTAGGCAGGTAATCGACTATGCAAATTTCTTTCCTGCATCCACAGAGTGCAGGAAAGAAACTTGCATGATTCCCCCATTAACACAGACAGTGGTGACAGGGGAATATCCTTCCTGCCCAGCAATTGTATTCTCCCAACAAACAGTCATTATCACTAGTGGCTATAGCAACCACTAGTGATAATCATAAGAGTATCTGTCAGGCTGGTTGTTCCCAATTTGATCGATCAACTTGGTACATTCAGCCTGCTCATTAATGGTTCAAACCTCAACCAGCTGAGATTTAAACTGCCTATGGCTGGTCTTAGCACTTAGGCAGCCCATACATTGATCACTTTTTTCATTTAACTAGTAGGTTGCATGAAAAAAAAAGAAATGATCCAATTCTCCCATCTACACATTATAGGTGGATGGGGGAATCCTTGCAGTGTGGACCAGTGGTGGAACTACCAGGGTTGCTGTCCTGGCTATTCACAGCGGTGGTCTCTGTCTCCATGGCAGCGGTGGCACATTGGAACCCAGTGCTGGTTACTTTATGGGGCTGATGTACAGGAGGGCCAGCACAATTTGTTGTTAGAGATGGGCAGGGCATGTTCAAAATCCCACATGCCCGAGCCCGTCAGGAAGCCCAGACTGCACGGCGCTAATCACAGGCAGTGAGACATTTCCCGGTCCGCAGCTGCACAGATCAGGAATGTCTCACTGCCTGTGATTAGCTGTGTGCAGTGTCGGCTTCCTGGCGGGATCGGGCAAGTGGGATTTCAAACACACCCGAGCCCATGTCTAATGGTTGTAGAGTAGACAGTTGACCTCCCTGCAGGTTGCTTAGCAGCAGTGCAGCCTTCTCTGACATGCTGATCGTGATGCAATCCAGGTGATGCTCCTAGTCAAAGTCTAGTGTTAAATATCATAGTGATTTTATTGATCAAAGCCCACACCTTACAGGCATGGAGCCCACATGGCTGCTGAACATACGGTGGATGTGGTTGTACTCTTGATGCTAATAAATACAGTGTTTATTAGATCTGACTTGGAGCATCACCTGGATCACATCCCGATCAGCATGTCAACAGAGAAGGTTATACAACATTACTGCTGCTAGGTGACCAGCTGGGGGCTCGGCTCTCTACAACCAATAGTGCCAGCCTTCCCCTGCATGCACCCATAATGTCACCAGCACTAGGTCCTAATAGACTGCTGCCACTGCCAAGTACACAGATGCCAGACCAGCACTGTCAATAGCAGGGGCAGGACAGCAAGAGGAGGCTGGGGAACACCACAGTGGCAGAACACCACAGTGGCAGAACACCAAGGCCCGGTGGCAAGACAACCTTTGCAACCCTGATAGTTCTCCCACTGCTTTGGACCCTTATATTTTCTTGGTATGCTGGTGACATATATCTCTTGTTTTCTGCCACCCTGGGGATCATAGTAAAATTGCATTTTATAGTTGCCCCCTACTTTTGTCCCTGTCCCCCATGTGCCCCCCCTAAATATGAAAGCTGGAGACGCCACTGAAGCTACCCCCATCCACCACGTAGGAAAAACATGTACACTATCTGGAGTTGGGGGCGGAATGTGATTACTGTTTAACCATCAACCCTTTTCGGATTGAAGTACCACAAAGTGACCGCTGGGGGGTCCCTTCTGTATTTAATCCAAAATAACACCAAAGGAGTTGGGATGTGCAAAGTCCAACTGGATTTCTTGGCTTACTAGGCCAGCATGTGAAAAAAAAAAGTACTAATATAAAAAAAAAAGGAAAAAAATACCAACAAATGTTTGTTAATAAAGGTAATATTGGGACTTTGAAAGAAGAATATCCATATAAAAACAACAGCTTTATTGTGCAGATAAACACTATTAAAAACACAGAAAACAAAAGCCATAACTCATTTTGTGTGACTAGCCAAATTTTTTTTTTTTTTTTTTTTTTTTTTTTTTTTTTTTTTTTTTTTTTTTTTTTTTTTTTTTTTTTTTTTTTTTTTTTTTTTTTTTTTTTTTTTTTTTTTCCCTTTCCTTGGAATCCTGCTATAATACATATCCAAAAAATGCCAATATATATTCTGCTACATATCGCAATAAGCGTATATTGACTGGTTTGCGCAAAAGTTATAGCGTGTACAAAATAGGGGAAAGATTTAGGGACTTTAATTTTTTTTTTTATTGTTTTTACTGGAAATGGCGGCGAGCTGCGATTTTTAGCGGGACTGTGACATTGCGGCGGACAAATCTGACCCTAAGTGACATCGGTGACAAGTGATATCGGTTACTATCTGTCAAGTTAAATCGTTCAGGAGAGGTTGTGAAACGTACATTAAGCCTAACTGTATGGGGGGGGTGGGCTGCCTGGGAGAAGAGAGAGATCGCTGGTCCTTATGACTAGGAACAGCAGATCTCTCTCTCCTCCCCTGTCAGAACGGAGATCTGTTTGTTTACATTGACAGATCCCTGTTCTGGCTCTCTTTCCCGCGTTCGCGCGGGTGGGGGGGGTGCGGACCCGAGTCCGCCGGACCAGCGGGTGGGCAGGTTCCCACGGCGCGTGCGGCGCGCGCACGCCCGCAAAAGCCAGTGCACGAACCGACGTACCAGTACGTCGATTCGCGCAGCCGAGCCAATAACTGTGGCGCCTGGTCGGCAACTGGTTAAACAATGGCGCATAGTCCACCGAAAATGGCGACACCAGCTTAAAGGCTTAGTCCATGTTTTACGTTACACCCATATTTGGTTTGATCACATACAGCACCCCCCTAAGCCCCACACACCCTCTCTTTATCTAAATTATGGGGTACAAATACATCCTCTATTCTGTTTTTTAAATTTGAATGCACGGCTCTACCCTCATAGCTCCAGGATCAGTCAATAAAGATACTACAAGTCCCATCTGCCACCGATGTCGCCACACTTATGCCCCATACACACGGTCGGAAATTCCGACCACAAAATCCGTCAGATTTTTTCCGACGGATTTTGTCCGACACTGGTGTTGCATACACACGGTCGGACAAAGTTGTCGGAAAATCTGATCATTCTGAACGTGGTGACATTCGGGGCATACGACGGAACTACGTAGAGGCTAGTAGCCAATAGCTTTGGTCTTGTAATTTGATCTGAGCATGCGTGGCACTTTGTCCATCGGAATTCGCTACACATGATCGGAAAAAGTCTGATCGGACTTCGTTGTCGGAAAATTTGAGAGCAGGATCTCAAATTTTTTCCGATGCAAAAAGTCCGATGGAGCCCACACACGGTCGGATTTTCCGACAACATGGACATTTTCCGTCGGAAATTCCGACCGTGTGTACGGGGCATTATAGTCCATTCAGAACTTCCCCCAGAAGTTTCTTACCTCCGTATGGACCTGGGGCTGGGGGGTAAAAAATGCAAGAGCCTGTGAACTGCACCCATGACGTAGTAATTGAGGTCGCAATGCTCTGCAGGCTTGAGTCCAAGAACTGAGTAAACGCACTTTTTTATTTTATCATTGTTGGTGCCTTTTTTTTTTACGTTTTTTGAAAAGGTGGACTGTGCCTGTAACATATAATGCTCCAGGCCAGCAGAAGGGTTGCAACAGGCTTGATGCCTCATTACATCATATTACATAATAAGTCTGCTATGTTTGACCTTCGGCGTCCAATGTTGGAGGAAACCAGTCACCTCTTTACATTGGGGTGGTGCAGTGACGGAACGCTGTGATCCCGGCAGTGTAGGTGTGCGGAATGCTGAGTGTGTGATCTCTCACATACAGTAACAGTAGGATGTGGTTGTGGTCGATATGAAATGCTGAAAACTGAGCATTATACAGACCCACACCATTCCCCTCTCCAGCAACAACTGCTGCACCGTGCAAGCTCTGTCACAGCAAGGGAAAATTCATTATTATTTATAATAGATTAAAGGGGGTTGTAAACCTTGCGGTTTGTTCACCTATGCATTAAAGGGGTGGTCCGGCCGCGACGTGTTTTTTTTTTTTTTTTTTAAGTCAGCAGCTACAAACACTGTAGCTGCTGACTTTTAATAAGGACACTTACCTGTCCAGCGATCCCGCAATGTCGGCCGCCCCGAGGCCGATTCAGTCCATCGGATCGTGTGCTGGCGCCGCCATTTTAACGAAGGGAAACAGACAGTGGAGCCTTGCGGCTTCACTGCCCGTTTCCTACTGCACATGCGCGAGTCGCCCGGCGCTTTGTGAATGGCCCGTTGTATTCTGGGACACACACAGGTCCCAGAAGGCAACGGGGCAGCTCGCCGAAGAGGAGGAAGCGAATAGTAAGAGGCAGATTAGAAAGACTGCCTAGCAACAGGAGTTTCTGGTAAGTTAAAAAAAAAAAAAATTCAAATGTTTTTTTTTTTTTTTTTATGAATATTAATGCTATTTTTTTTTTAAGGGTCGCCCTCCACTTTAAGGTGAAAAAACATCTGATGGTTACAGCCCCCCCCCCTTTACTTACCTGAGCCCTCGAAAGTCCCGCGTCGAGAACGCGCTGGCTTCTCAGCTCTTCTTGGCCCAGGTCTTTTTGGCTCTTCATTGGATAGATTGATAGCAGCGCAGCCATTGGCTCATGCTGCTGTCAATCAAATCCAAATGACGGGGCCGCCGGGGGGGGCGGGACAGAGACACTCAGTGTCTATAGACGCCGAGTGTATGAGACGGGAGCGCGCCCCAGCAAGGTAACCCCCCTTGGGAGAGAGCTTCCCGAGGGGGTTATCTATTACGGGGAGGAGCCGAGAGAGCCGCCGTGGGACCCCAGAACAGCAGGATCGGGGCCACTCTGTGCAAAAAAGCCTTGAAAGTATCCTGTAGTGGGAGTGGGTACACCGCGGTAGGTCTCCAGTTGATGGCTGTACCGGGAGATGTTTTCAGGGTGCTAGTAATGTCCATCCAGGTTGTAGTCTCACTACACTGATGGTCCACTGCTCCTTCAGACCCTGCAGTGGCCGGGTGTCACTCCGGTTCCCGACCATTAAAGGAAAGATAAAAGAAAGCCCCAATTTATTTCAAATGCCAGGTGAATCCATGCAGAAAAAAAGCAGGCGATTGCAATAAAACACGATATTTACGTCACTTACGGTTTGTTACAACATCCGACCACACCCTACGCGTTACGCCACGTGACTTCATCAGGGAAAGTGCCGTGACGTAACGCGTAGGGCGTGGTCTGATGTTGTAACAAACCGGAAGTGATGTAAATATCGTGTTTTATTGCAATCGCCTGCTTTTTTTTTCTGCTTTTATGTAAGGATTCACTTGGCATTTGGAATAAATTGATTTGTTTTACATACTACACTATGGGAGGCTTTTTTTTATCTTCCCTTTAATGGTCGGAACCGGAGTTACACCCGGCCACTGCAGGGTCTGAAGGAGCAGCGGACCATCAGTGTAGTGAGGCTACAACCTGGTTGGACATTGCTAGCACCCTAAAAACATCTCCCGGTACAGCCATCAACTGGAGACCTACCGCGGTGTACCCACTCCCACTACAGGTTACTTTCAAGGCTTTCTATACTCCTAAAGGAGGTAAGTGCTCTGTAAGCAATGCAGCAACATTGATCCAATAATCAATGTGCATTTGATAATTTATTTATGCAATGAAACCTGCAGAGCATTGCATTTGTGATTGCCGGGTCCTGGGTGCACCAGGTCTGTACATTACTGTACAAAACCTGCAGTCACTGGGCTAGAGGAAATGTGGCGGGACTAAAGAGTGGTGTGACGTCATTGCGCTCTTCAGTCATGCTGCTCTCCTCTAGTCTAGTAGAGTAGACTAGTGCAGAGTATTTCAGGAGAGGAGCGATAGATAGAGGAAGGAGAAGAGTCCTCCAACAGTGCAGAGTATTTCAGGAGAGGAGAGTTAGATTGAGGAAGGAGAAGAGTCCTCCAACAGTGCAGAGTATTTCAGGAGAGGAGAGTTAGATAAAGGAAGGAGAAGAGTCCTCCAACAGTGCAGAGTATTTCAGGAGAGGAGAGTTAGATGGAGGAAGGAGAAGAGTCATCCAGCAGTGCAGAGTATTTAAGGAGAGGAGAGTTAGATGGAGGACGAAGAGTCCTCCAACAGTGCAGAGTATTTCAGGAGAGGAGAGTTACATAGAGGAAGGAGAAGAGTCCTCCAGCAGTGCAGAATATTTCAGGAGAGGAGAGATAGATGGTGGAAGGAGAAGAGTCCTCCAGCAGTGCAGAGTATTTCAGAAGAGGAGAGTTACAAAGAGGAAGGAGAAGAGTCCTCCAGCAGTGCAGAGTATTTCAGGAGAGGAGAGTTACATAGAGGAAGGAGAAGAGTCCTCCAGCAGTGCAGAGTATTTCAGGAGAGGAGAGTTACATAGAGGAAGGAGAAGAGTCCTCCAGCAGCAGTTCAGAGGATTTCAGAAGAGAGATAGAGGAAGGAGAAGAGTCCTCCAGCAGGGCAGAATATTTCAGGAGAGGAGAGAGAGATGGTGGAAGGAGAAGAGTCCTCCAGCAGTGCAGAGTATTTCAGAAGAGGAGAGTTACATAGAGGAAGGAGAAGAGTCCTCCAGCAGCAGTTCAGAGGATTTCAGAAGAGAGATAGAGGAAGGAGAAGAGTCCTCCAGCAGGGCAGAATATTTCAGGAGAGGAGAGATAGATGGTGGAAGGAGAAGAGTCCTCCAGCAGTGCAGAGTATTTCAGAAGAGGAGAGTTACATAGAGGAAGGAGAAGAGACCTCCAGCAGCAGTTCAGAGGATTTCAGAAGAGAGATAGAGGAAGGAGAAGAGTCCTCCAGCAGGGCAGAATATTTCAGGAGAGGAGAGTTAGATGGAGGAAGGAGAAGAGTCCTCCAGCAGTGCAGAGTATTTCAGGAGAGGAGAGTTAGATGGAGGAAGGAGAAGAGTCCTCCAGCAGTGCAGAGTATTTCAGGAGAGGAGAGTTACATAGAGGAAGGAGAAGAGACCTCCAGCAGTGCAGAGTATTTCAGGAGAGGAGGGATAGATAGAGGAAGGAGAAGAGTCCTCCAGCAGGGCAGAGTATTTCAGGAGAGGAGAGATAGATGGTGGAAGGAGAAGAGTCCTCCAGCAGGGCAGAGTATTTCAGGAGAGGAGAGTTACATAGAGGAAGGAGAAGAGACCTCCAGCAGTGCAGAGTATTTCAGGAGAGGAGGGATAGATAGAGGAAGGAGAAGAGTCCTCCAGCAGGGCAGAGTATTTCAGGAGAGGAGAGATAGATGGTGGAAGGAGAAGAGTCCTCCAGCAGGGCAGAGTATTTCAGGAGAGGAGAGTTAGATGGAGGAAGAAGAGTCCTCCAACAGTGCAGAGTATTTCAGGAGAGGAGAGTTACATAGAGGAAGGAGAAGAGTCCTCCAGCAGGGCCGAATATTTCAGGAGAGGAGAGATAGATGGTGGAAGAAGAAGAGTCCTCCAGCAGTGCAGAGTATTTCAGAAGAGGAGAGTTACACAGAGGAAGGAGAAGAGTCCTCCAGCAGTGCAGAGTATTTCAGGAGAGGAGAGTTAAATAGAGGAATGAGAAGAGTCCTCCAGAAGCAGTTCAGAGGATTTCAGAAGAGAGATAGAGGAAGGAGAAGAGTCCTCCAGCAGTGCAGAGTATTTCAGGAGAGGAGAGTTACATAGAGGAAGGAGAAGAGTCCTCCAGCAGTGCAGAGTATTTCAGGAGAGGAGAGTTACATAGAGGAAGGAGAGGAGTCCTCCAGCAGTGCAGAGTATTTCAGGAGAGGAGGGATAGATAGAGGAAGGAGAAGAGTCCTCCAGCAGTGCAGAGTATTTCAGGAGAGGAGGGTTAGATAGAGGAAGGAGAAGAGTCCTCCAGCAGTGCAGAGAATTTCAGGAGAGGAGGGATAGATAGAGGAAGGAGAAGAGTCCTCCAGCAGTGCAGAGAATTTCAGGAGAGGAGGGATAGATAGAGGAAGGAGAAGAGTCCTCCAGCAGTGCAGAGTATTTCAGGAGAGGAGAGATAGATAGAGGAAGCAGAGGAGTCCTCCAAGCAGGGCAGAGTATTTCAGGAGAGGAGAGTTACATAGCGGAAGGAGAAGAGACCTCCAGCAGTGCAGAGTATTTCAGGAGAGGAGAGTTAGATGGAGGAAGGAGAAGAGTCCTCCAGCAGTGCAGAGTATTTTTAGGAGAGGAGGGATAGATAGAGGAAGGAGAAGAGTCCTCCAAGCAGGGCAGAGTATTTCAGAAGAGGAGAGTTACATAGAGGAAGGAGAAGAGTCCTCCAGCAGTGCAGAGTATTTCAGGAGAGGAGGGATAGATAGGAGGAAGGAGAAGAGTCCTCCAGCAGTGCAGAGTATTTCAGGAGAGGAGGGATAGATAGAGGAAGGAGAAGAGTCCTCCAGCAGTGCAGAGTATTTCAGGAGAGGAGGGATAGGGGAAGGAGAAGAGTCCTCCAGCAGTGCAGAGTATTTCAGGAGAGGAGGGATAGATAGGAGGAAGGAGAAGAGTCCTCCAGCAGTGCAGAGTATTTCAGGAGAGGAGGGATAGATAGAGGAAGGAGAAGAGTCCTCCAGCAGTAATATTCTTAGTACAGGAACAATGAACATCTTTCTTTCTCACTACATGCAGTGCAGGGTTGGCGTAGGACACCCACACAGTGAGAGTGACGGGTCCACCCTTTATGTGGTCAGATGGGGATGCCCTCTCTCTCCGGGTGTTGTGGTCTCTTCCCGTAGGTCGTGTGTTGGTATCTCATTGGGGCATCTGTGAAGAGTCGGTGACTAAACTTTGTGACAACACTGTGATCTTGTGGTGAGAACGGAAGTGCACTTGCCTGGGAGAGGAGCAGAGAGACTGAGCCCAGGAAATTAGTCATTTGTGGCATCGCCATGGTAACGGAACGTTAAGAGGAACTCTATCATGTGGTTTTTATGCCATGCTGCAGGAACACAGGTGTTCGGAGTGCTAGATGGTGCACGTGCCTGGGTAATCCTGGACAATATTAGGACCCCCCAAATGACAAACTCTTCTCTAGGAAAGAGTCTCTAATATTATTGGACGCACCGGAATGGACAGAGCTATATCCAGACTTGTCATTGGAGAACGCTGCCAGCTGTCACTTTTCAAACCCAATTTCTCGCTTTAATCATCTCCTGTAGAAGTATA
>CM053031.1:277443734-277489663 GCA_028564925.1 Lithobates sylvaticus
ATGTAAGGGACAGCGAGCCGACTGCAGGTGCAGGACGAAGGAGCCCTACGTGGCTCCGAAACCTTGCACTATCCTTGTGTTGTGATCATGCAATAAATCACCCTTTTGGACGCTATATGTGTCGCTCCATGGTGTGCTGGCAAATATCTTCATTATTACTGCAGGTGCAGGGGGACGAGAACTCTGGGAATCCTATTTAGCAATTTGAATTTTATAGCAAGTTTTAGAATAACATTACTGACTACCAATTGAAAACACACAGGTCAGGAAATAAGACCAAATCACAAAACAAGTTATGTAGCGATTCCAATTTAATCATAATTAAATGATATGTTCACTATCAACAAAAGTGAAGTCTTCCTTTAAATGACACAAGAACACAAAACACAGTTTGATTGAATGACCGATTAGTAACGCATGGCGTGCTGTCACTCCAGCATAGCCTGGTGTACAGGTAAGGGGTCAGTCTATGGTAGTGATGGCGAACCTTGGCACCCCAGATGTTTTGGAACTACATTTCCCATGATATGATACTCATGCACTCTGCAGTGTAGTGGAGCATCATGGGAAATGTAGTTCCAAAACATCTGGGGTGCCAAGGTTCGCCATCACTGGTCTATGGTGTTTCAGCATGCCACGTGTTTACTTTAGGACCCCTTTCACACTGCCAGCGTTTTTCAGGCTCTACAGCGCTAAAAATAGCACCTGTATAGCGCCTGAAAAAAGCCGAGGGCTTTCACACTGCATCGGTGCGCTGGCAGGGCGTCACAAAAAGTCCTGCCAGCAGCTTCTTTGGAGCGGTGAAGGAGCGGTGAACTCACCGCTCCTCCACCGCTGCTCCCCGTTGAAATCAATGGGGCAGCGCTGCGATACCACCGGCAAAACGCCGCTCTGGCGGCATTTTGCGGGTGGATTTAACCCCTTTCCGGCAGCTATCGGAGGGTTAAAACCGCCCCACTAGCAGCCGAATGACGCTGCTAAAACGACGGTAAATCGATGCTAAAGTAGCGCCGCTAAAGTAGCGCCGAATGACGCTGCTAAGACGGTAAAGCACTGCTGAAATAGCGCCGCTAAAGTAGCGCCGCTTTACCTCCGACGCCGGCCGCGGCTTGGTGTGAAAGCCGTCTTAATCTAGAACCTGCTGCTGTCTTCTCTAGGCAGCATCCAAAATCAAACACGCACTAAACAAACTTTGAGCCAAAGCTGTTAAAGCCCAACTCTGGGCAACGTAAAACAAGGAGGTGTTTAACACAAAAAAAAATAAAAAATCAGCTCTGGCTGCAATACTCACCTTATCTTCGGCACTGTCCCCCGCAGTGACTCTCTTTCGCCAGTAGGCGTCCAGTCTTCCTGGGTGAATGAAAAACCCTTTCAAAGAATTACCTAAAGAATGTTTTTTGTTCTAATTCCTGATCCTCACCCAGCCGTCCTTCCATACCAACAGTACGGCATGGAGGGGTTCAGTGAAGGTGCCAGTGAAGGTGTGGAGGTGCCTGATGGGATCACACAACTGGTAGAAGGACAGACGGCCCTTCTCATAATCCAGATATATTCCTACTTTCTGTAGAGGAGAATCCACATCTAACTTGACTTCTTTTGCGTTATGAGACACCAAATAATCTTTCTGGCACAGGCGTAAACACCAAGATTTGTTATTTTGTCCGATTCCGGATGAATCCCCTTTCCGTTCGATGGTTGGATAGGCCACACCGACCCTCCAGTTCCCAAGTTCACTGGTCTCCAGCGCCCAGTAATGTTTCCCCGAGCCGAAGTTCTGAAAGCTCAGCACTTGGCAATAGTTTTTGAACCGCCGCGGTGTTTTGGCCCACAGAGACGTCTTTGACCATGTGGCGCTTTTCAGGTCCCCCGAAATGGCCACGTCGACTGCCGCCGTGTTGGCATCCAACATTATATCCTGAACGCTGAACCCTCTTTTTATACTGGTCACGATACCAGACAAGGCTGAGCTTAAAGTCAAGGAGATGGACACTTCATCCAGGTCGTCTACGACCTGGACCTTTTTATCATTCCCTTCGTCATAATCGGCCCGGCTGAATTCCCGCCCTTGTAGCACAGTAAGTGGATCGGTCATCTTGCACAGTTCCTCGATGTAGGACATCTTCCTTAACAGATCGTCTTTCTCTATTTCCAGCTGCTGAATGAGATCCGAGACCGAGAGTGAAACTTTATCTTTCTGTCGGGCGATGTCGGTCAGGGTCCGCTCCTCTAAAGTCTTGAGTTGCTCCCGTAGGTCTATAAACAGGGCATTGACTTGGGCCGTGACCGAAGATGCTCTTTCCTGCACCTCTGTTCTGTGCTCTTGAAGGCTCCGGACGCTTTTCTCGGTCTCGTCTTTCTTTGAGGTCAACTTCTCCATAACTTTTCTTAGCCTGTCCTTCTTCTTCTCCGAGGCTTCCTTCAGGAGCTCCACGTGGTGTGCTCGATGGTCTCCAAAAACACAACAAGAAACACAGATACATTTAGCGTCCTTGCAACAGTAATACTTCAGGATCTCCTTGTGAGTTGGGCACTTTCGGCTTTCAGTGGAGCTGGTGGGTTCCGTCAAGACATGATCTGTGGATTTGCTGTGCACGCTCAGGTGAACGTCGCACAAGGAAGCCTCACACATCAGGCAAGTTTTTACGGCCAGGACAGAAGAGTGGACGCAGTAGGTGCAATAGACGCCAGCTTTCTTCTGCTTGGGTTGGGTCAATTGAAAGTGCTCCACTATGTTGCAAAGCTTCATGTTGCGTTGCAAGGGAGGGCGTTTTGGGTACTCGGCCCTGCATTCTGGGCAGGTGTAGGCTTTGGAGCCCTCTTGAGAATCCAGCACCGACCTGATACAGCCCAGGCAGAAGCTGTGCCCACACCGCAGGGTTACGGGCTCCGCGTAAAATTGGAGGCAGATGGAGCAGTTGAGTTCGTCTTTAAGGTCTGCAGTCGCCATTGTGGCAGGTGGGGGAAGAGGCAGAAGGTGTGGAGTACAGGACTCTGAATCCGGGATCTGAGCCGGTCACGGACATGTGGTGTTCATGCTGCAGCGTCCTGGGTATATCAGCTGTTCAGTCCAGTCACTGCAGTGAGCTCACACTTGTAATGTTGCCTGAGAATCTAAGGTGTCAGCTCTGACCGAGCCTCCTGGCTGCACTCTACACAAGGTGGGTGAGGCCAAGTTTAAAGGGCAACACCGATAAAAATACAAATGATCCAGTTATTTGGGTCACTGCTTCCCTGCATACATTTTCTCAGCCTGGTGTAAAATCATGGTGGCATGCAGGGGAGGACGGGAAATTATTTAAAGTGAAGAAAGCTTAATAGTAACACATAGGGGATCTATTAGACATGTGCACAACAAAAAAATTCTTTTTTTGTTTTTTTTTTCGTTTTTGTAGTTTTTTCGTTTTTTCGTTTCCGTTGATTCCTAACGATTCGTACATTCGTAAGTCGTCGGTGTTCGTATTCGTAACGATTCGTACAGTTATTTTTTTGTTTTTTCGTTAGTTTAATTTTCGGACGCATTCGTATTTATTCGTACATTCGTAACATTCGCAGATTCGTAATCGGAGCATAATTCATAATTTTATGTAATGTGTATGCTATTATTACATTTTAATAATTTACAAATCAAAAAAAAAAGTTACGAATCGAAAAAAAAAAGTTACGAATCGAAAAAAAAAAAAGTTACGAATGTACGAATTTTTTTGTTCAATAGAGACACAGAAAACTACAAATCGAAAAAAAAAAAGTTACGAATCGAAAAAAAAAGTTACGAATGTACGAATTTTTTTGTTCAATCCATTCGAAGTACGTTTAGCAGCACCATTGTAAGGGACACGGAAAATTACCAATTCAAAAAAAAAAAAAAATTTACGAATGTACGAATTTTTTCGTTCGTTTTCGTTTTTCGGATTTTCTTCATTAGTACATTCGTTGTTTCTAATTAGTTTTTTTCGAATTTTCGTTGTTTTTCGGATTCGCTCGATTCGATTGATTCGTTAATCGGATTTGTACGATTCGAACGATTCGTACGATTTGAACGATTCATTCATTCGTCCAAAAACGAACGAACGAAAAAAACGAAAAAAAAAGAAAAACGAAACAAAAACTAAACGAATTGCACATGTCTAGGATCTATGTATAAAAAAATTGCTGTATAACCACATCAATCATTTGCACAGGAGCCTCAAATCTTCACTGTCACACAGCTCCCAACTGTCCCTGATTTCGAGGGACTGTCCCTGATTTGGAACAATGTCCCTCTTTCCCCCTCTTCATTTGTCCCTCATTTTGGTCTGATCTACATAATTGTATATAAAATGCACTTTTTATCTATAAAAATGTGTTTTGAGGCGCTAAACCTTTCATCTGATTTCTAAATTGCTGCATTTGTAAATTCCAAAAGCCAAATAAAGGAATAGTAGTGGTAAAAAAAAGCACTTGTGGGTTTAACCAATCTTGTTTTTTTGTACAATTCTCCTTTAAGGGGGCGTGACAAGGGGTGTGCCCTATGCCTGCATACTTTTGCTGATAGGTGTCCCTCATTCCCATCTCAAAAAGTTGGGAGGTATGCTGTCATTTTCCTATTATGTTTACTTTCTTAACCACTTCCAGCCAAGGATGTCATATGACGTCCTGGACTTTCAGTGGGAATATCTGAATGATGCCTGCAGCTACATATTCTGATGGAAAAAGCCACGCATGCTCAGATCAAATTACGAGACCAAGGCTATTGGCTACTAGCCTCTGCGTAGTTCCGTAGTACGCAACGAACGTCACCACGTTTGGAACGACCGGATTTTCCGACAACTTTGTCCGACCGTGTGTGTGCAACACCAGTTTCGGACAAAATCCATTGGAAAAAATCCGAAGGATTTTGTGGTCGGAATTTCCGACCGTGTGTACGGGGGGCTAAGGCCCCTTTCACACGGTCGGACCGTTCAGATCCGCCTGTCAGTTTTGACGGCGGATCTGAACGGGCGCTCCATGTTAGTCTATGGAGCGTCGGATGTCAGCGGAGACATCTCCGCTGACATCCGACCCGGTCCGATCCGCCAAAAGCATACGTATGGCTATACGTCCAGATCCGTCGCTGGCGGATCGGATCGGGTGAGATCTGTCCGTTTTCATCCGATCTCTCCATAGAGATCAGAGGCGCTCACAAGCCCCTCCCCGCTCAGTGAGCGGAGAGGGACTTGTCATCCGCCGGCTCAGCGGGGATCAACGGAGAGATCTCCCGCTGAGCCGGCGGACAGAGGCGGACTCCGTGGAAGCGGAGTCCGCCTCGTGTGAAAGGGGCCTAACAGTTATTTGTGTGAGTGATGTAATTAAACCACATGGGGGAAAGTCAGCAACCCTCTGTATTTTTATAGACAGATTTCTCCTGTACGGACAGGAGAAATCAGTTTTTTTTTTTACAAACTGTCTGTAAATTTACTGACGGTTGGCAACACTGCTTGGGCGCCTGAACAGGACTAATAGTTCTTTGTGTGAGCTATGTAATTAAACCACAGGGGGAAAAGTAAGCCGCCCTCTGTATGTTTACAGACAGATTCCTCCTGTATGGACATTTACAGACAGGTGAAATCAGGGAGTTTAAATTTACTGACGGTTGCAAACACTGTTCATCACCAGTGTTGGTCATCCTACTTTAAAAAAGTAATTAGTTAAGTTACAAATTACTTCTCCCAAAAAGTAATTGCGTTAGTAACTCAGTTACTACATTGGAAAAGTAATTAGTTACGCAGCAAAGTAACTGACTTTTTTTTAAAAATATTCTATACGTGTAACTAAGGGGCGGGTCTAGTATTACTGTAACCAAGGGGCGCATTTATTATTATTATATTGTGTAACCAAGGGGCTGCTCTATTATTACTCTAACCAAGGGGCAGATCTGTTATAGCGTGTAACCAAGGGGCTGCTCTATTGTTACTCTAACCAAGGGGCAGATCTGTTATAGCGTGTAAGCAAGGGGCGGGTCTATTATTACTATATGGTGTAAGGGGCGGATGGCTACAGAAGAGGGCGAATGTTAAATTAATGGGCAGAGCTCGATATATAACAATAATAATAAATGCGCCCCTTGGTTACAGTAATACTAGACCCGCCCCCTTACTTACACGATAGACGCCCCTTGCAGAGTAGCACGAGCATCAGGAGCGTGTGGCATCGCCTCGTACAATTACATGTTAACTGCGCCTGCGCGGTGTAGAGTTCACTCAGAGCTGTTTAGGTTCGGCAATTTTCGGAAGCTCCGTAGTCCTTCGTACTGCGCAAACGCTGCGCCTGCGCAGTACAGGGGGTCCTTATCCGGCGGGGGAACTTTTTCGGCAGGACACCGGAATTACACTACTGCCATCTAGTGGCGGTAGATGTAATTGGGGTAACTAAGCCAAAGTAATGGGAACTGAGTTACCATGAGGGGAAAAGTAATTAGTTAGATTACTAGTTACCCTCTAAAGTAACTGAGTTACGAAACTCAGTTTATTTTAACTCAGTTACTTACATCACTGTTCATCACCCCTGTGCCAGCGCCACTCGCTGCTTCACCCACATTGGAGAACATTGAGAGAGAAAGAGGGCCCAGCATGTCACGTGATCAGCCTGAATATGCAAAAAAAAAGGGGAGTATAATAATAAATAAAATAAAAGAACACCACCACTGTGGGCAAGTGGTGGGTTGGAACACAGAGCTCAGTGTTGGGCTTTAAACCTTCCAGCTAGGATTGCAGGCCATTTTTCTACTAGATCACCCCCCCCGAAGTCCCGTTATGCAAAATTCGATTTTAGCTATGAAGTCTACATGGTGGCCCATCCCACATCTTAAAATCAGTCAGTTAGACTGCATATCACAATGGAGGTCTAATGGTAATGTGTAGAGATGAGCCAATCTAGAGCTTTGACTAGTTGCAGACTAACACCTGCATAACTAATTTATTATTACCTTACTTAAAGGACATGTGACCCCTAACAATGACGACTTCTTACTTGCTCTGTTAAATAGACGTTTTGTTCAACAAGTGCCCATAAATACCCGTCGATCCTGCCAGAAATCGTGTGAACTGATGACTTCCTGCGCTGCTACCAGTTACATTGTCCCCGGCTCCCCGGCTCCCAGTTACATTGTCCCCGGCTCCCCGGCTACCAGTTACCATTGTCCCCGGCTCCCCGGCTACCAGTTACATTGTCCCCGGCTCTCTTCGCATAGTATGGGCCCATTGTTCTACTTTATTATAAAAACTCTGGCATCCAAGAACTGGGACTTGTAGTTCCTCGCTGGCTGAAAACAGCCAGCCAGTCTGTGTTTAGCTTTGGGTGACATCTGGAGTACAAATCACTGTGTCAGCAGCACACATAGAGAAGGAGGAGGAGGAGGACGAGCCAAGAGCAGGGATTGAATGACAAACGCTATTAATAGCCAATACTTGCTCCTCTAAATGTAGCTCTAAAAATAGGTTGCTGGATATACAGTAAAACATAAACAAAATACTGTATGCATAGAGAAGGGTGTACGCGGCTTAACCCCTTCCCACCCAGCCCTGACGTCCCTTTAACTGGGTCTTTAAGCCCAATGGTCCGGAGTTGGTAGTTAACGTGACAGCTCAGTCACTGTGCTGGGACAACGCAGACAGCAGGCTTTTCAGCACAGAAACATTTTTTCTTCCTCTTCAGTCCTTCGGCATAGTACTGACTTTTAGCAGTCATATTAGCGCGGTGCCAATCAATAATTCTGTATGGTTCCTCCACACCCCTCTCCCTCAGCTTTGTTATGTATATGTGTAACCCACAAGCTAGAGAGGGCCAGACCGGGATGCAGCACAGCAAAGGTAGGGCAGGCCTGGCCATGACAGTGTGTCTAGGACACACATTAGTATTGTAAGGGGGTTTGGCTTAGCGCAGCAGGCCAATCAGGAGACGGGGGGAGCGGCCATATAAAAAGGGGGGCGTGGCTAGGGCGGCCATTCGGCGGGCTGGAACACACGAGGAGGCAGGTTTATTCCCACCCACCCTCCCTAATATAAGGCAATGTTTTGGAGGTTTTAACGCTTTTGTTGTCGTTTCAGGAATCGGAAGCAGAGGGTTCATCATATGAAAAGGGGTGGCGTGTTTGTTCGTTGGTCAGTGACGGAGCAGTTATGTAGGTGGTAAGTGTGTGTGGGGGGCCCATCATTAGATGGCCCCTCCGGTTTGTGGGGGGCTCATCAGTAGATGGCCCCTCCTGGTAGTACATCAAATTATATATTTGATGATTACTCGTGCACTGCGGGATAGGTGTTTGTCTCCGGGCGGTACAGATGGAGGCCAGTTGGTTATGTTTTATATCCCGCAGTGCCCCCCGGTGGTGTTATATATATATATATACAGATACAGTAATTATATATATATTTTATAGTACTTAGCTCCGTCACTGACCAATTAACAGGGTGGAACTGATTGTTTACAGTTCTTCATGTTTGTTTACAGGTGTATTTATACTGGTTATGTGTTGATATGTTATTTATCACTATGGTTATTTATATGTGTTTTCAGTTATTGGAGTTATGTTTTAATAAAAGGCTGTTGCAGCCATTTACTCCATAAAAGAAGGTGTGGTCTATTATTAATCTAAAGTAAGGGGGAGTATAGGGCTGTATCAGCTGGTGGGTAATATCTAGGCTACACTAGTCATGTCTTCAGGCTTGAAAAAAAAGAGCAGTTACGCTCCAGAACGCGTAGCCACACCACCCACAATGGGGTCCTCCCAGGTGTGACGTCACTTCCGATCTTGCACAGTCCATGCGCTCCAGGGTGGCTCCGGAACTCCCAGTTTCGTCTCTGGCATTCTACACAGCTCCCTGACAGCAGCATCAGCATCCTGGTTCCTGAAGACATTCCTGGTTCCTGAAGACATACCAAGACTGAACACCATACCAAATTGGGTGGATTTCATGCTCGTATCCTTATGCATCTTGTGAGCTGCCATTTGTAATTTTTAATAAAGTCTTTTTCTATGTAATGCACTTAGATGGCGCCCTCAACTGTTTTCCAGTACAGAAACCTTACTTACTTAAATATTTGATTACCCTCCCTGCAGATTTTGTAAGTTTGCCCACTGACAAAGAAATGAAGGGTCTATAATTTTTTATCAAAGGTGTATTTTAAATGATTGAGATAATATATTGACGGAAAATCCAGAAAAAAACATGATACAAATGTTATAAATTAAGTTGCAGTTCACTGAGTAAAATAAGTACTTGATCCCCAAGCAAAACATGACTTAGTACTTGGTGGAGAAACCCTTGTTGGCAAGCACAGGAGGTCAGACGTTTCTTGTAGTTGGTGACCAGGTTTGCACACATCTCAGGAGGGATTTTGGTCCACTCTTCTTTACAAATCTTCTCTAAATCCTTAAGGTTTCTTGGCCGTCTCTTGGCAACCCGAAGTTTCAGCTCCCTTCATAAATTTTCTATAGGATTAAGGGTCTGGAAATTGACTAGGCCACTCCATGACCTTAATTTGCTTCTTCTTGAGCCGCTCCTTTGTTGCCTTGGTGGTATATTTTTGGTCATTGTCATGATGGAAAACCCATAAACGACCCATCTTCAGTGTTCTGGCTGAGGGAAGAAGGTTCCCATCCAAAATTTTACAATGCACAACCCCGTCCATTGGCCCCTCAAATTCGGCCTGCACCTTTAGCAGAGAAACATCCCCAAAGCATCATGTTTCCACCTCAGTGCTTGACGGTAGGAATGGTGTTCTTAGGGTCATTGTCAGAATGTTTCTTCCTACAAACACGGCGAGTCGATTTAATGCCAAAGAGCTCAGTTTTGGTCTCATCTGACCACAGTACTTTCTCCCAATCTTTCTCTAAATCATTCGATGTTCATTGGCATCACTGTACATGTGCCTTCTTGATAATGGGGACTCGCTGTGTTTGGGGGGGAAGAAAAATGCTGACTATGACCCTAAGAACACCATCCCTACAGTCGAGCACAGAGGTGGAAACATGATGCTTTGGGGCTGTTTCTCTGCTAAAGGTACAGACTGACTTTGCCGCATTGAGGGGCCAAAGGACGGGGGCCATGTATTGTAAAATCTTGGATGAGAAACTTCTTCCCTCAGCCAGAACAATGAAGATGGGTCGTGGATGGGTCTTTCAACATGACAATGACCAAAACATACCACCAAGGCAACAAAGGAGTGGCTCAAGAAGAAACACATTAAGGTCATAGAGCAGCCTAGCCAGTCTCCAGACCTTAATCCAATAGAAAGACTTAGTTAGTCTTAGCAGTCACGGTATTTCTAGGAGCCTTTCAGGACAACCTTGGAGAGAGCGCAGCTCCGCCCATTTTCCAGGAAATACATGCAGCCTTTAAATCCCTTGTCTTCCACCATGGCTTCAGTTATTATGTGGTCTCCGACATACTGGAAAACAAAGCACAGAAAACCACAAACAACCATGATAGACACTTAAAACCACTTCTAAGATAAAAGGAAGGGAAGTAGCAGTTGTCCAGGAAGGCTCTTATGCCGCGTACACACGAAGGGACAATCCCGCGGGATTATCCTCTGGACTCAAGTCCAGCGGACAATCCCATCGTGTGTGGGCGTCGGCGGACTTTTTGGCGCCAAAGTCCGGCGGACCAAAGTTTTAAGTTTTGTTTTAAAACTATCCGCTGGACTTGGCAGTCCGGCGGACAATCCCGCCGTTAGTAGGCTAGTCCGCCGGACTTTTTAAATGAACGGACTTGCCGCTTGTCGGCAAGTCCGTTCATTTAGCACGTGACTTCAGGTTACGTAGCTAGCGTAGGCAGTAAATGCCGCCGCGCTAGCTCCGTGACCTGGCATGGATTTAAAGGGGTTCCCCCCAAATCCATCTCAGACCCTTATCCGAGCACGCAGCCCGGCAGGCCAGGAAAGGGGTGGGGACGAACGAGCGCCCCCCCCCCTCCTGAGCCGTACCAGGCCGCGTGCCCTCAACATGGGGGGTGCCCTGGGGAAAGGGGGGCCGTGCGGCCCCCCCACCCCAAAGCACCTTGTCCCCATGTTGATGAGGACAAGGGCCTCTTCCCGACAACCCTGGCCGTTGGTTGTCGGGGTCTGCGGGCGGGGGCTTATCGGAATCTGGGAGCCCCCTTTTATAAGGGGGCCCTCAGATCCCGGCCCCCCACCCTATGTGAATGAGTATGGGGTACGATGTACCCCTACCCATTCACCTAAGGTGTAAAATGTAAAGTAAAAAAACACACACACTTTTGAAAAAATAGTTTATTGCACTGCTCCGGGGGGTCTTCTTCCGTCTTGGGGGTCTTCTCGCCGGACCCCTCCGCTCTCTTCTGCTCTTTTACCTAGCTCTTTCACGAGCGGAGGAGGACGGCTACCTTCTTCGTCGCCGCCGTCGTCGCCTGGGGGTCTCGATCCGCCTTCGGGGGTCTTCCGGGGTCTCTTCTGTTCTTGCGGCGGTCGTCGTCTTCCGCGCCGCCGGCGCCTTCTTCTTCTTGTTCTTCTTCTTCCGATGTTGACCCGTCGCTCTCTCTGCCCGGAATGCCAGAGCCGCGCTGCGCTGGGACTTATATAGGGACAAGGGGACAGGGTCACATGCTCATGTCACATGGTGACCCCGCCCCCTGTGATGTCACAGTACCAGCATCCTCCGGGACTGTGACATCACAGGGGGCGGGGTCACCATGTGACATGAGCATGTGACCCTGTCCCCATGTCCCTATATAAGTCCCAGCACAGCGCGGCTCTGGCATTCCGGGCAAAGAGAGCGACGGGTCAACATCGAAGAAGAAGAAGAAGAAGAAGAAGCGCCGGCGGCGCGGAAGACGACGACCGCCGCAAGAACAGAAGAGACCCCCGGAAGACCCCCGAAGGCGGATCGAGACCCCCAGACGACGGAGGCGACGACGAAGAAGGTAGCCGGACTTCTCCGCTCGGTAAAAGAGCTTGGTAAATGGCGGAGGAGTCCGGCGAGAAGACCCCCAAGACGGAAGAAGACCCCCGGAGCAGTGCAATAAAATATTTTTTTAAAAGTGTGTGTGTTTTTTTTGTACTTTACATTTTACACCTTAGGTGAATGGGTAGGGGTACATCGTACCCCATACTCATTCACATAGGGTGGGGGGCCGGTATCTGGGGGCCCCCTTATTAAAGGGGGCTCCCAGATTCCGATGAGCCCCCGCCCGCAGACCCCGACAACCAACGGCCAGGGTTGTCGGGAAGAGGCCCTTGTCCTCAACATGGGAACAAGGTGCTTTGGGGTGGGGGGGGGCCGCACGGCCCCCCTTTCCCCAGGGCACCCCCCATGTTGAGGGCACGCGGCCTGGTACAGCTCAGGAGGGGGGAGGCGCTCGCTCGTCCCCACCCCTTTCCTGGCCTGCCGGGCTGCGTGCTCGGATAACGGTCTGAGATGGATTTGGGGGGTACCCCCACGCCGTTTTTTCAGCGTGGGGATTCCCTTTAAATCCATGCCAGGTGACGGAGCTAGCGCGCCGGCATTTACTGACTACGCTAGCTACGTACCTGAAGTTACGTTCGAAATGAACGGACTGCTCCGTGTGTGGGCAAGTCCGTTCATTTTCAAAAGTCCCGCGGACTTTGGCCAGCGGATTGTCCACCGGAGAAGTCCGGGCGTGTGTGGGCAAGTCCACACGCTCGGAAAGTCCGGCGAAGCCAGCTGGAAAGTCCGGCGGATTGTCCGCTGGACTAAGTCCGCCGGCAAAAGTCTGCACGTGTGTAAGCGGCATAAGTTAGACTTATGCCGCGTACACACGAAGGGATTATCCCGCGGGATTGTCCGCTGGACTAAGTCCACCGGATAATCCCCTCGTGTGTGGGCCTCCGACTGACTTTTTTTCAAAAAATCAGGCGGACTAAAGTTTTAAGTTTTGTTTTAAAATTATCCGCTGGACTTGGCAGTCCGGCGGACAATACGGCCGTCTGTAGTATTGTCCGGCGGACCAAAAAGGACGCATGCTCAGTAACAAGTATTTTTCTAGTATTTTTCTTTTTCTAGTCTCGTCGTACGTGCTGGACTTTTAGCGTGATCGTGTGTGGTCAAGTCCGTTCTCTTTTTAGTCCGCCGAAGCCAGCTGGAAAGTCCGGCGGATTGTCCGCCGGACTAGGTCCGGCGGGAAAAGTCCCTTCGTGTGTACGCGGCATTAGAAATACCGACACCGGTAAGTCTTTCTTAAATTGCCTTTCGGGAAAACCTTGGAGAGGATAACCAAGAAACTAACCTTAGGGTGGGACTACTGCCTGCAGTACCTTCCTACCGAAGGCTTGATCTGCGGCGGACAGTAAGTCCAACCTATAATGGTCGGAGAAATGTCGAGTAGTTGGACCAAGTGGCAGCCTTGCAAATTTGTTCAGGCGTAGCACCGGCCCCGGAAACTGCCGTTGATCTCGTAGAATGAGCTCCCCTTTATGTGAGCCTGAGAATTTCACGAAGAGAGCATTTGATTTTCTGAATTCTTTGGTGACTGTTAGAAAATGTAAAAGGCATCTCTTCACATCCAATGTGTGGAAAGCTTCTTCTCCTGGAGTGGCAGGAGCCTGCGGAGAAAGTGGGCAAGACTATTTCCTGTGAATGGTGAAAAGTTGAAGAAACCTTAGGTAGGAAAGCTGGATCTGTTTGAAGGATCACCCGGTCTGAAAAAACTTTTAGAAAGGGTTCTGTGACTGCCAGGGCCTGAAGCTCGCTGACTCTTCTTGCCAACGTGATGGCTACCAGAATTTTTTTTAAGAACTACGTTTTTTAAGGATGCTTCCTGTAAGGGTTCAAACGGAGCTCCCATGAGATCCTGTAAAACAACAGACAAATCCCAACTGGGAAAAACTTTAAAGGCCATCGGCCTATTTCGTGCAAGTGCCCTAAAAAATCTGGAAATTAAGACTCTGGATAGAGTCTTCTCAATAAAAAAAACGATAGAGCCGCCACCTGGGTTCTCAGGGTGCTGGCTGCCAATCCCTTCTCCATTCGGTCATGGAGAAATTCTAGGATTGACACTAAACTTTTGACCTGGAGGCCTTTAAATGTACACCAGGAATTTAACTTTTTCCAAACCTTCAGGTATATGGCCAGAGTTACCTCCTTTCTACTAGGGCTACTAGGGTCTTCATTAATTAATCCGGATTTTTTTAGTGGCTTTTAGGAGGACTTCTTCAGAAACCAAGCAGTTAGATGTAACCGTTCTGCTATTGGATGGTTCACAGACCCCTGCGTTAGCAGGTCCTTCCAGGGCGGCAGCTTCCATGGAGGTTTTGCGGCCAGGTTGAGTAGTGTCGCAAACCAGGGTCTTTTTGGCCAGATTGGTATTTTCCTCCCTGAATTTCCTTAGGACCAGTGGTATCAGGGGACGGGGGGGGGGGGGGAAGCGTAGCACAGCTGGTAATGCCACAGGTGTGCGAGAGCATCTATGCCTACAGCCGTTCTTCTCGGTGGAGTGAGAACTTTCGAGTTATGTTGGCTGGCAAACAGATCTATTTGAGGTTGCCCCCACGCTTCGGAGGTCTTTAAGAAAACTTCTTGGTTCAGACTCCACTCTGCTTCCACCACTTTCCTTCTGCTTAGTAGGTCTGTTAGCATATTCTGGGATCCAAGGACCTCGGCTATGGAACGCTCTACCCCCCAACATCCGCTTAGAAGAAAACCATCGGGCCCTCAGAAAAAAACTCAAGACCCACCTCTTCTAATAAGCAAGACAACAAAGGACAGACCAAGCGCCTTGAGGCGATTCAGTTTGCATTTGCAGCGCTATACAAATCATTCATTCATTCATCCCTTTAGGCGGAATGCCGACAAAGAGGCCACGTTCTGTTGTGCCCAGGCAAGCAGCTGACTGGCTAGTTCCAGGAGTCCTCTGCTCCTGGTTCCTCCTTGTTTCAGTACACAAAGCTACTGCAGTCGTATTATCCGAAAGAACCTGAACGTGTTGTCCTTTTACCGCTTGTTGAAAGGCTAGGAGACCGAGAAAAATGGCCTTTAGTTCCCGTAAGTTTGAGGACTTTGAGGACATGGTGGAGCATGCACTTCCACCATGGTGGAGGTAACACAATAACTGAAGCCATGGTGAAAGAGGAGGGATTTAAAGTGGTTCCGTTTCCTGTGTCCAGTTCCTGTCAGCTCTGCTATCCAAGCTTACCTGTGAACCTGCCTGCCAAGCCGTTGTCCAGTTCCTGTCAGCTCTGCTATCCAGTTTACCTGTGAACTTGCTTGCCAAGCCGTTGTCCAGTTCCTGTCAGCTCTGCTATCCAGTTTACCTGTGAACTTGCTTGCCAAGCCGTGGTCCAGTTCCTGTCAGCTCTGCTATCCAGTTTACCTGTGAGCCTGCTTTCCTGTGATCCTGCCAGCTCTGCTATCCAGTTTACCTGTGAGCCTGCTTTCCTGTGATCCTGCCAGCTCTGCTATCCGGTTTACCTGTGAGCCTGCTTTCCTGTGATCCTGCCAGCTCTGCTATCCAGTTTACCTGTGAGCCTGCTTCCCAGTGATCCTGCCAGCTCTGCTATCCAGTTTACCTGTGAGCCTGCTTTCCAGTGATCCTGCCAGCTCTGCTATCCAGTTTACCTGTGAGCCTGCTTTCCTGTGATCCTGCCAGATCTGCTATCCAGTTTACCTGTGAGCCTGCTTTCCTGTGATCCTGCCAGCTCTGCTATCCGGTTTACCTGTGAGCCTGCTTTCCAGTGATCCTGCCAGCTCTACTATCCAGTTTACCTGTGAGCCTGCTTTCCTGTGATCCTGCCAGCTCTGCTATCCAGTTTACCTGTGAGCCTGCTTTCCTGTGATCCTGCCAGCTCTGCTATCCGGTTTACCTGTGAGCCTGCTTTCCTGTGATCCTGCCAGCTCTGCTATCCAGTTTACCTGTGAGCCTGCTTTCCAGCGATCCTGCCAGCTCTGCGATCCAGTTTACCTGTGAGCCTGCTTTCCAGTGATCCTGCCAGCTCTGCTATCCCGTTTTACCTGTGAGCCTGCTTTCCAGAGATCCCGCCAGCTCAGCTAACCTGTTTCCTTCCCACCGGTCTGTTGATCCTGCCAGGCACCCGTGCTCCTCCTCACTCCTGGCTCTCCTGTTCCCACACCAGGGGACCAGGAGTGGGAGACGCAAGGGAGGCCTCTCCCTGCAATCTCGGGCTCGCACCACCAGGTACGTGACAGTAGCAGACAGCCATGTCTGAGCCCGAGCAGGGAGCCCCGCCATGGAGGGGCTATGCCAACACCTGGCAGGTCTGACCGAGGCGGTGAAGAACCTCCAGCAAGGGTACACCCGGCTGGAGGAACGGGTACTGGCCCTGTCTGGTCCATCCAGTACCCAAGGAACTCCTCACCCAGCAACACCCCCAACGGGGCCTGCACCTACCCAGACTATAGTGATGCTACCACCTGAGCCCAAGGTACCTACTCCAGAGAAATTTACGGGTGCCCGTGGTAGCTTCAGAACTTTCCGTAACTCCTGTGAACTCCACTTTGCCCTGCAACCTAGGACCTTTTCTCTAGAGACCACCAAGGTGGGTTTTGTGGTAGCCCTACTGACTGGGGATCCCCAAATCTGGGCCCACCGTCTCGTGGAACAAAAGGATGCAGCATTGACCAGTCTCTCCACCTTTTTTGATGCCATGGCGCAGCTTTATGAGGACCCCCAACTCTCAACCACTGCGGAGGCCGCCTTACGTTCTCTCCAACAGGGTCGAAGACCAGCAGAGGACTATGTGGCTGAGTTCAGGCGTTGGGGTGCCGACACCGACTGGAACGATGCTGCTCTCTGTCACCAATTCCGCATGGGCCTCTCAGACGCACTCAAGGACGAGCTCGCCAGAGTGGGGGTACCTCAGACCCTGAATTCCCTCATAGACCTAAGCATCCAAATTGACCGGCGCCTACGGGAGCGTAGGGCCGAACGAACCTTGGGGTCCCCAAGACCTACCTGGATGCTTCCCAGGGGTCCAAGTCACTTCCGCACTGCTCCCCCTGCTAAACCTGCTCATGCCTCTTCAGCATCAGAACCCATGCAACTTGGACTCCTGCGGCCTTCTCTCACCCCAGCAGAACGCCAGAGACGCCGCAGCAACAATCTGTGCCTGTATTGTGGAGAGCCTGGTCATTATGTCCGGAACTGCCCGGCTAAACTTCGTAAGTTCCCCACTATTCTCTCCAGTTATGTGGATCCTGTGACCGGGGTTTCATCTCATCTTGCCCTTTCTGTTTCCTTCCAGTTCTCAGGAAGGACCCTACAAACCACAGCTATCATTGACTCTGGTGCCTGTAGTTGCTTCATGGACTCTGCTTTTGCTGCCCGGCATCGAATTCCTCTCCGTCCAAGAGAACAGGGCCTGTCCGTCCACCTGGCGGATGGGTCCACCATCAAATCTGGCCCAGTGACTCAGGAGACTGCCCCATTGCACACAGTGATCTCAGAGTCACATCAAGAACTGTTATGTTTGGATATAATTTCTTCTCCCTTGTTTCCAGTCATTCTAGGGATTCCCTGGCTGCAAGCACACAACCCGGTCATCAACTGGTCCACAGGAGAGGTGGCCTTCTCTTCTCCCTACTGCCAAAGGTCCTGCGGCTCCTTGGCCCCCGCAGGACCCTCTGCTTTGCTCTGCCTCGAAAACGAGGCAGGTCTACGTCAGTCCATCCCTGAAGTCTACCATGCATACCTGGATGTGTTCAGCAAACGAAGGGCAGATGTGCTGCCACCCCATAGGCCCTATGACTGTCCCATTGAACTCCTTCCCGGGGCCAAGATTCCCTTCGGTAGGGTTTTTCCGTTAACAGAGGTGGAGCAGGGAAAACTAAAGGACTATATTGATGATAACCTGAAAAAAAGGGTTTATCCGCCCGTCTACGTCTCCTGCAGGTGCAGGAATATTTTTTGTAGAGAAGAAGGACCATTCTCTCAGACCCTGTGTGGACTACCGTGCCCTAAACGAGGTCACAGTCAAAAATCGCTACCCGCTTCCCCTGGTACCTGAACTGTTTCAGAGGCTTGGCACGGCCTCCATCTTTTCTAAACTGGACCTCAGAGGGGCATACAATTTAATACGTATAAAGGATGGGGACGAATGGAAGACGGCATTTCGGTCTCGATTTGGGCACTTCGAGTACCTGGTGATGCCGTTCGGACTCTGTAACGCCCCCGCTACCTTCCAGTCTTTCATAAATGATGTGCTTCGGGACTTCCTTGATGTTTTTGCTGTTGTTTATCTTGATGACATACTAATTTTCTCTTCCTCCCTAGAGCTGCATCGTGGACATGTTAAAAGTGTGTTGGGCCGTCTCCGGCAACATGGCCTCTATGCCAAGGCAGAAAAATGTCTCTTTGAGGTAGAAAGCATACCCTTCCTAGGTTTGATCATCTCCAGTAGAGGCATCCGGATGGACCCCCAGAAAATCTCAGCCATCCTGGACTGGCCAGTTCCCGCAGATAAAAAGGGGATCCAGCGATTCATTGGCTTTGCCAATTTTTATCGCAAATTCATCAAGGGATTCTCGGCCATAGTGGCACCCATTACTCAACTCACCAAACAAAGTACCCGTTTTCATTGGTCCCCTGAGGCCCAAGGGGCCTTCAAGGCCCTCAAGGGGCTCTTTACCTCAGCTCCTATCCTGAAGCATCCAGATCCTTCTCTGCCCTTTGTCCTCGAAGTGGATGCCTCAGAGATAGCTGTAGGGGCCATCCTGTCCCAGAGACAGGGCATCAAAGCCCTGCTGCTACACCCCGTGGCATTTTTCTCACGGAAACTGTCCACAGCCGAGAAGAACTACGATGTGGGGGATCGGGAATTACTGGCCATCAAGGGAAGACTGCAGGAAATTTGTGGAAACATGCACTGTGTGTATTCGGAGCAAAAGGCTGCATGGAAAACGGGTGGAGCTGCGCTCTCAAAGGTTGTCCTGAAAGGCGATTTGAGAAAATTTATGGAGGGAGCTGACACTTCGAGTTTCCAATAGATAGTCAAGAAACCTTAAGGATTTAGAGATCTGTAAAGAAGGGCGGCCCAAAATCCCTCCTGAGATGTGTGCAAACCTGGTCACCAACTACAAGAAACGTCTGACCTCTGTGCTTACCAACAAGGGTTTCTCCACCAAGTACTAAGTTTTGCTTGTGGATCAAATACTTCATTTTACTCACCGAACTGCAACGTAATTTATAACATTTGTATCATGTGTATTTTCTGGATTTTTGGTTGATATTCTGTCTCTATCATTTAAAATACACCTATGATAAAAATTATAGACCCTTCATTTCTTTGTAAGGGGACAAACTTATAAAATCTGCTGGAGATCAAATAGTTATTTACCCCACTGTATGTGCAGTGTGTGGAGGTTAAAGCCAACTCTCTTTGCTGCTGCACATGTGCATCGTGTGGGCGGGAAGGGGTTAAAAATGGCAAATATATAAAAACACAAAGCAAAGCTTGTATGCTGCAGGCTGCTGTAAAAGTGCATTGGGTGCCATTCCAGGTTAACTCCTTCACGTCTAAAAGGACAAAACGAACCTGACGCAAAGCCAAAAAAACAAGTCAGTCCTTTTTTTTTAATCCTACTTAAACACATAGACACTGACAAGTAAGGCTAAAGCCTCATACACACGATCGGACCGTGGACCAACTTTCCCGTGGATTTTTGTCCAAAGGGCGTTGGCCCCAAGTTGGTCTTGCATACACACGGTCGGACTTTTTAGGCAACCAACACGAACGTAGTGACGTTTCAACGTACTGACAACACTTCAAAAGAGGATGTTCGAATACTCCAGCGCCACCTTTGGTCAACTTCTATATTGTTGTCTGATCTTTTGTATTGGTTCTGAGCATGCGTGTTTGTACATTGGACAAAAGTCCGTTGGTTTTGTGTACACACGGTCGGACTTTGGTCCATCGGACTTTTGTTGGCAGAAAGTTGGTCCGTTCGCACAGCCAACAAAAGTCAGATGAAACCTGGAAAAAGTTGGTCCGATGGATCGTACACACGGTCGGATGTTGGTCCAAACCAGCTAATTTGCATGTTGGTTGTCAAAAAGTCCGATCGTGTGTACGGGCCTTTAGTTTACACCTGCAATTCAGGGCCGTTTTCTTTTACTGCCCCCCTTTAAAGGATAAGTTCAACTTTGGAAAATGTTCCTCCTGTTTTTAGGGTGGAATATGTAACATGTTCCAGCATCTGTACCTTCCTTCCCCGATACTCCCTCCTTGTGACAGTGGACGGGGGATTCTCTCCCCACACCCGCTGTCACAATTTGAAAACAGCGTTTCCATGAGGGGCTCCGCCCACATGGCCGCATCATTCGGTCACAGTTTACCGTGAATTAATAGAATACAAGTATCATCAGCCATTGTGGCTGACAGCTTATATTTCTTAATGAACTGCAAAGCAGCTGGTCAGCGCTCTCCTAGCTCTTTGATTCTTCCTTCTCACAAGTAACTGCCAGCCCATACGAGGTACGGACAGACAGCTATCCTGAGCAATCTGCTGCTTGTGGGTGCAATGCTCAGAAGACTCCTTAAACCGGAGTTCCACCCTAAAGTGGAACTTCCACTTATCGGATTCCCCCCCCCCTCCGGTGCCACAATTGGCACCTTTCAGGGGGGAGGGGGGTGCAGATACCTGTATAATACAGGTATCTGCACCCACTTCCGGGACGCATTATCCGAGCTGCCCCGCCTCTATCCGAGAATGCCCCGTTGTGTCTTGGGAAACACAGTTCCCAGGACACAGCGGGGACCAATAGAGACGCGCAGCGCGACTCGCGCATGCGCAGTAGGGAACCGGGCAGTGAAGACGTTGCGCCTTCACTTCCTGATTCCCTGACAGAGGATGGCGGCGGGGCAGCCGAGAGACGAGCGGTCGATCGTCATCTTCTGCCGACATCGCTGGAACCTGGAACAGGTAAGTGTCTATTTATTAAAAGTCAGCAGCTGCAGTATTTGTAGCTGCTGACTTTAAAAAAAAAAATTTCAGGTGGCACTCCATCTGTGTCCCATTGGGTAGATTTCCCTTCACTTCCTGTCCCATAGCCACTACAGGAAGAGGAAAATTCCTCCAGAGTGAAGGAATCCCTGGTTGTCACCAAAATGTTGGGTTGTCGCCGGAACAGTAATAGAGGGGAAATCTTCCAATGGGGACATTAGTTTTGGTGATGATCAGGGATTCTTTTACTTTTGAGGGATTTCCTCTTGCTTCGTGTTTGGGATATGGGACAGGAAATAAAAGGGAAATTTCCCCAATAGGACACAGATGGCAAATAAAAAAACCTTATAACCCTTCATCCAGAACAAAAGTTACTCCTTTATTCTACTTTAAAGTAGTTGCAAACCTCAGACATGAAATAAGAACAAAGCATATTCCTCTATAGCAGGGGTCTCCAAACTGCGGCCCGAGGGCCAGATGTGGCCCTTTGCTTGCCTTTATCCGGCCCTTGGGGCACAACTCCTTCCACTGATATGAGGCACTATTCTTCCCACTGACACCGACAATGGGGCACTATATCTTCCACCGATACCAATGATGGGATACTATTTCTCCTACTTTAAGGGGGAATACTCTTCCTCTTATTGACCACCAACCCTGAGGCCACTGATGCTGTGCCCGTCATATTTTCTGCCCCTGCTGGCCACAATCCGGCCCTCCTAAAGTCTGAAGGTCAATAAAGTGGCCCTTTGTTTGAAAAGTTTGGAGACCCCTGCTCTATAGTGTGTACTTATCTCAATCCAGAGCACTAAGTGTCATTTCTGTCTGTTACTTCCTTCCTCTGTTATCAGCACGAGTCACTTCTGACAAGTTTTCCTGACACCAAGAGAAAAATGGTGACAGGGGAGGGACCTCCGTTGATTGACAGCCTCAGCTCTGTTCCTGTGCTGTGTGAAGGGGTGTGTCCCTTCCCTTCCGTCCAATCAGCTCTCCTCGCTGAGCTGTGCAGTGTGACTTCAACACTCCGCCCCCTTTTTTATAAGCTCTCAGACAAGCTGTATAAATTCTGCACGTTGAATGGATGTAGGTGAACGACTGCTGCAGACAAACAGGTACAACTTATGTAGGAGGATTTACTTCATCTCTGTGTATCACCTGAGGCCAGTCCCTTCACTGGGTATATGGAAGGGTTTACAACCACTTAAATTCAAATTTCAAAGTTGAGGTTGCGGTCGTGTTCAACAAACAAAAGAAAAAACCCCCGGAGTCCCACATTTTATAAGTGGATTTTATTCTTTAAAATTCAGGCAGTGTCATAGTAGGAAACAACAATCCCGACCCCCAAATCCCTGTCTGGTGATCCCATAGAAGACGGTCAGCCTAGTTTATTCTACATCACAATGGAGGGGGGGGGGAGGGGGGACACGGCAAAGTCACATCAAACATTTCACATGGGGGTGGTTACATCCACACATACAATATATATGTATATAAAATGACGGCTATATACTACATACAGATGTGTAAGGAGCGTCACATCAACTACTCTACTCACCAATGCTTCAAAGAGAACCTGTCACAGCTCGGCTGATGTACAGCCTACATAGTCTTAAATGATCATAAATGTGCGATGTGTCTGCGACGATCGATAGGACTGGGTGTCAGGGGGAGGGGGGGAGGTCGCCTGAGGTTTGACAGTTGCTGTTCTATCAAGTGTCCTAAAAATCATGCTGACAGTGTGACATCACAGAGCCCTGTAGTCAGGAGGAATGTAAACATCCACAGGGCTCTGCGTGGGGGGGAGTGTTGTGGTTACTTAGGAGCTGGAAGACAGCGTGTGGAATCAGCACGGGTTCAGGCAGCTGATAGAGGAGGAATTATCAGACCTCAGGCAGCTGATAGAGGAGGAATTATCAGACCTCAGGCAGCTGATAGAGGAGGAATTATCAGACCTCAGGCAGCTGATAGAGGAGGAATTATCAGACCACAGGCAGCTGATGGGGGAGGAATTATCAGACCTCAGGCAGCTGATAGGGGAGGAATTATCAGACCTCAGGCAGCTGATAGGGGAGGAATTATCAGACCTCAGGCAGCTGATAGGGGAGGAATTATCAGACCTCAGGCAGCTGATAGAGGAATTATCAGACCTCAGGCAGCTGATAGGGGAGGAATTATCAGACCTCAGGCAGCTGATGGGGGAGGAATTATCAGACCTCAGGCAGCTGATAGGGGAGGAATTATCAGACCTCAGGCAGCTGATAGGGGAGGAATTATCAGACCTCAGGCAGCTGATAGGGGAGGAATTATCAGACCTCAGGCAGCTGATAGGGGAGGAATTATCAGACCTCAGGCAGCTGATGGGGGAGGAATTATCAGACCTCAGGCAGCTGATAGGGGAGGAATTATCAGACCTCAGGCAGCTGATAGGGGAGGAATTATCAGACCTCAGGCAGCTGATAGAGGAGGAATTATCAGACCTCAGGCAGCTGATAGGGGAGGAATTATCAGACCTCAGGCAGCTGATGGGGGAAGAATTATTAGACTTCAGGCAGCTGATAGAGGAGGAATTATCAGACCTCAGGCAGCTGGTAGGGGAGGAATTATCAGACCTCAGGCAGCTGATAGAGGAATTATCAGACCTCAGGCAGCTGATAGGGGAGGAATTATCAGACCTCAGGCAGCTGATAGGGGAGGAATTATCAGACCTCAGGCAGCTGATAGAGGAGGAATTATCAGACCTCAGGCAGCTGATAGGGGAGGAATTATCAGACCTCAGGCAGCTGATAGAGGAGGAATTATCAGACCTCAGGCAGCTGATAGGGGAGGAATTATCAGACCTCAGGCAGCTGATAGGGGAGGAATTATCAGACCTCAGGCAGCTGATAGAGGAGGAATTATCAGACCTCAGGCAGCTGATAGAGGAGGAATTATCAGACCTCAGGCAGCTGATAGGGGAGGAATTATCAGACCTCAGGCAGCTGATGGGGGAGGAATTATCAGACCTCAGGCAGCTGATAGAGGAGGAATTATCAGACCTCAGGCAGCTGATGGGGGAGGAATTATCAGACCTCAGGCAGCTGATAGAGGAGAAATTATCAGACCTCAGGCAGCTGATGGGGGAGGAATTATCAGACCTCAGGCAGCTGATAGGGGAGGAATTATCAGACCTCAGGCAGCTGATAGGGGAGGAATTATCAGACCTCAGGCAGCTGATAGAGGAGGAATTATCAGACCTCAGGCAGCTGATAGAGGAGGAATTATCAGACCTCAGGCAGCTGATAGAGGAGGAATTATCAGATCTCAGGCAGCTGATAGGGGAGGAGTTATTAGAACTCAGGCAGCTGATAGGGGAGGAGTTATTAGAACTCAGGCAGCTGATAGAGGAGGAATTATCAGACCTCAGGTAGCTGATAGGGGAGGAATTATCAGACCTCAGGTAGCTGATAGGGGAGGAATTATCAGACCTCAGGCAGCTGATAGGGGAAGAATTATCAGACCTCAGGCAGCTGATAGGGGAAGAATTAATAAACCTCATGCAGACGACAGGAATACCTAAAAGCCGCTAATAGAGTAGGTAAAATCAGATCTCAGGCAGGTAATGGGGAGGAATAATCAGACATCAGGCAGCTGATAGGGGAGGAGTTATTAGAACTCAGGCAGCTAATAAGAAAGGAATTACCTGACCACCTCACCTGCAGCTGATAGTGGAGAAATTATTAGATCTCAATCAGCCGATAGAGGAGGAATGATCAGATCTCAGGCAGCTGATAAGAGAGGAATTACATATCAGACCTCAGGCAGCTGATAGGGGAGGAATTATCAGACCTCATGTGGACGATAGGAGAGGAATACCTAAAAGCCGCTAAGAGAGTAGGTAAAATCAGATCTCAGGCAGATGATAGGGGATAAATTGTCAAACCTCAAGCAGCTGATAGGGAAATAATTATGCAACCTCAGGCAGCTGATAGTGGAGGAGTTCTTAGAACTTAGGCAGCTGATAATTCTTCTATGTATTAGATCTCAGGCAGCTGATAAGGAGTGAGCTATCAAATCTCAGGCAGCTGATAAGAAAGGAATTACCTGACCTCCGGCAGCTGATAAGAAAGGAATTACCTGACCTCCGGCAGCTGATAGTGGCAAAATTATTAGATCTCAAGCAGCCGATAGAGGAGGAATGATCAGACATCGGGCTGCTGATAAGAGAGGAATTACATATCAGACCTCAGGCAGTTGATAAGGAAGTAAGCAAACCTCAGGCAGCTATTATCTGATCTCAGGCAGCTAATGGTGAGGAATGATCAGACCTCAAGTGGCAGATAGGGAAGGAATAATCGACCAAAGGCAGCCGGTTGTCAGACCTCAGGCTGCTGATATGGAAAGAATTATTAGACCTCAGGGGCCCCTAATTACTAGACCTCAGGGGCCCCCACCTTTGACACTTAGTCTGAGGAGGGTTATTGGAGCTAAGTCAGGCTAATAAATGGGGGGGTACCGATAAATAAGGACACTTGCAATATTATAATCATTTAGGACTGAACGTTAACTGTCTTTGCACAAAACCTGAATTTATGACTTGGAAAAAAAAAAAACTTTCTTCTAAAAAAAAATCATAAATCACATCCAATTTTCCAATCCCCCAACTCCAGTCTGGTGTCCCCAACCCCCACAAAGCCAAAGGTGTCACTTTCTCCCAGCTGGACCCCCAATCCTGTCCACTGTACAGAAAGAGAGAAAAACATTAAAATGACCCCCATCCTTTGGCTTTGTGTTTTGCAGGTGGGGGTGGGGAGGCCAGGGATGAGATTCAGCTTGGCAGTGACCACAGAAAGCTGATCTCTCAGGTTTGGACCATAAATTCCGAGGTGTTGAGGAACCAATCATAATGGTTTATTTTATTTTTTTTACATGGCTGTAATGCAATCCAGGAGGGTCAATTCACGAAGCTGCAGGAGTTATTTAAAGTGACCCGGTGCCGTTCCTCCCGCTATCCTATCCCAACAGTCTCTGTGCATAGAGTCCGTTCTAAAGCACTTTATTGCTCCCTCGTGTCGAATATACTCCCCACCGCTCTCCCTCTGCTGGGTACGGCCCGGACTATGGAGGAGACGCCGCAGCAACCAGTTAACTGATGTCAACAGTATATGTTGCCATCACCAGGGGCGGACTGACAACTCATGGGGCCCCCGGGCAATAGGAGCTTATGGGGCCCCCAGGCAATCAGAGATTATGGGGCCACACAGTATACAATCACACAGTATACAATCACACAGTATACACATACATGTACACACAGTATACACAGACATGTTTCTATTGGCTGAGAAGGTACTGGAGAGGTGGGGCAGCTATAATCTCGGGATTTTTAGACCAAAAGGATGTCGGTAAGGGACATTTCAGAAACAAATGTATAAAAAAACACAGATTTTTCCATACTGTGCATGGTTTTACTGAGGCTGGCAACCCTGATGGGGCCCCCTAGTGGCCCGGGGGGCCTCAGGAAGTGCCCGAGTGGCCGAATGGTCAGTCCGCCCCTGGCCATCACACCACAATAAATAATAATAATAAATGCAAAGTTTTTCCTGCAAAAATATGTGCATTTATTATTTTTAGAAGGCTGAACTTAGCCTTTAATTTTTTTTAAATGAAATTTATTAATTTTTTCATAAATAAATAAATACATACACATGCATTAGGTCGGTACAACCCAGTGCAACTTAGGTGCAGCTATAGATGCTTTCTCATCAACATTCAAAGCTCACACAGTGGCCATTAAGTGTTGAACGCTGTGCAATCGTCTGTTTTTTTTTTTTTCTTCGATCAGGAAAGTAAAAGGATGATGTCATTGTATCCAGGCAGAGATATACACAGACACTGCAGATCTGAACTCTGAAAACAAAAGTGCATTATAACAAAGAGTTGTAGAAATACAATAGACTCTAGGTACAGGTACTGTTAGATCGGATAGCAAGAGCAATGGCAAAGGGTCACTTTAACTCCGTTTTGTTTACTTCTCATGTTAAAGGTTTCTTCAAAACGGTAATTCCACAAATTCCACAAATATAAAGTGTGCAAGTCCTTATGTTTTTTTTTTTTTGCAATGACTAGCAGCAATGGTAAACCAAAATTAGATATAATAAAAAGAGGGATAAACCGCGCTCAAAAGCAAACACCTAAATCTAAAAGAAAATCTGCAATAAAAACCAACAAATATCCATATGGTGCAAATCAAAAATATATAAATTGCGCTAATAAAAGTGACCACTCTAATGCCCCGTACACACGGTTGGATTTTCAGACGGAAAATGTCCGATCGGACCATGTTGTCGGGAATTCCGACCGTGTGTGGGCTCCATCGGATTTTTTCCGTCGGAAAAAGTTTGAGATCCTGCTCTCAAATTTTCCGACAACAAAGTCCTATCTGACTTTTTCCGATCGTGTGTAGCGAAATTCCAACGGACAAAGTGCCACGCATGCTCAGATCACATTACAAGACCAAAGCTATTGGCTACTAGCCACTACGTAGTCCCGTCGTACGCAACGAACGTCACCACGTTCAGAATGATCGGATTTTCCGACAACTTTGTCCGACCGTGTGTATGCAACACCAGTGTCGGACAAAATCCGTCGGAAAAAATCCGACGGATTTTGTGGTCGGAATTTCCGACCGTGTGTACGGGGCATAAGTGCAAAATGACATTAAAAATGAGTGCTAAATAATAATGAGTAATGAATCCATACATGTGCAAGAATAACACAAAACATACAATATATGATTAAATTAATAAAAATATGTGCACCTTGAACTCCTTATGACTAATAGCAGTGCACTTCTTGTGCCTAGGCACTCCTATTTCTTTAGCCTCATGGCTGTATATCTGCAGTGTGAGATCATCTACGGCACTGCTGCCTCTGATCGCTAGTCTCACCAGATTTGCAGTGAGATTTATTGACTGTGCTGATCTTTGTTCTCCTTGCTGGAGAGAAAGCTGTATCTGAGGACCTGCAGGACAAGGATCTCCCTGCTTCTATTTTATTCACTCTGCAGATCTGTGCTTCATCCACCAAAATGTATGCACTTGGTGAATATAAAAGAAACTAAAGTCCATAGACGGTTCAGGGGAGGAACCTAAAATGGAAAAAAAAACAATACATCCAATGGGAAAAATCAGAAAGTCCGAAAGTTCAAAGAAGCACCTTCACCAGAAATTGCAGGAAGAAGGAATATGGAAGGCGTGATGAGAACGGGTCACAATTGTGAATGCCCTTACCGGAAACGGTGGACCCCCTTAATAGCGAGGTCTATTTCGCAGGCAGATATAACCCTCTCCACGGGTCGAATAGATATCCAGCTGCTTCCTTATCTCTCCGCGGAAGTCCAAGGAACAGGAACGAGGATCTTGCTCAGAACTATCACTCGTTGGCCGAGAAGACCATGAATATCGGGAAGTAGAAATAACTCCAATAGTGTGATATCGTCACTCCTCTGCTGCTTCTTTATTCCAGTAACGTCTCTAATAAAGAAGAAGCAGAGGAGTGACGATATCACACTATTGGAGTTATTTCTACTTCCCGATATTCATGGTCTTCTCAGCCAACGAGTGATAGTTCTGAGCAAGATCCTGGTTCCTGTTCCTTGGACTTCCGCGGAGACACGAGATAAGGGAACAGCTGGATATCCATTCCACCCGTGGAGAGGGTTATATCTGCCTGCGAAATATACCTCGCTATTAAGGGGGTCCACCGTTTCCGGTAAGGGCATTCACAATTGTGACCCGTTCTCATCACGTCTTCCATATTCCTTCTTCCTGCAATTTTTTGGTGAAGGTGCTTCTTTGAACTTTCGGACTTTCTGATTTTTCCCATTGGATGTATTGTTTTTTTTTTTCCATTTTAGGTTCCTCCCCTGAACCATCTATGGACTTTAGTTTCTTTTATATTCAACAAGTGCACATATTTTTATTAATTTAATCATATATTATATGTTTTGTGTTATTCTTGCACATGTATGCATTCATTATTATTTATCACAAATTTTTTTTATGTCATTTTGCACTTAGAGTGGTCACTTTTTTTTTAACGCAATTTATATATTTTTGAATGGTAAACCAAAGACAGCAGGAAAAAAAAAAAACAGGGGCACTATTCCTCCTAACCCTTTCTTCCTCTGTACCTGGCAAAATTTAGACCAGAGGGTCCTCAAACTACGGCCCTCCAGTTGTCCAGGAACTACAATTCCCATCATGCCAAGTCATGTCTGTGAATGTCAGGAGTTTTGTAATGCCTCATGGGACTTGTAGTTTCGCTCTTCTCAAGACCTCCTAATCTCAAGCTCCCTCGTCTCCTCCTCCCATGCTCGTCTCCAGGATTTCTCCAGAGCCTCCCCCATCCTCTGGAACTCGCTACCTCCACCGGTCCGGCTATCCCCTACTCTTGTTACCTTCAGGCGATCCCTGAAAACTCATCTCTTCAGGAAAGCCTATCACGTCTCCAACTAATCTCCTACCACTTCCATCAGCTCATTCCCCACAGTTACAACCTTTGGTACCACCTGCCCCACTCTATTAGATTGTAAGCTCTTCTGAGCAGGGCCCCTTAATCCTCTTGTATTTTATTGTATTATAACTGTATTGTCTACCTTTTATATTGTAAAGTGCTGCATAAACTGTTGGCGCTATATAAATCCTGTATAATAATAATAATAATAATAATAATAATAATAACAGCTGGAGGGCCGTAGTTTGAAGATCAGTGTCCCATCGATAGTATCACTGGGAGGAATAGTGCCCCATCATTGGTATTGATGGAAGGAATAGTGACAGTTATTGGTATCAGTGGAAGTAATAGTGCCCCATCGTTGGCGTCAATGGGTGAAGTAGTACCTGTGGTGATCAGAAGGAATCATACCCCATCATTAGTATCAGTGAGAGGAATAGTGCCCCATAGTTGGTGTCAGTGGCAGGAATAGTGCCCCATAGTTGGTGTCAGTGGGTTGACAAGTGCCTGTGGTCAATAGAAGGAATCCTACCCCATCATTGGTATGGGTGGAAAGAATAGTGCCCCATCATTGATGTCAGTGGGTGGAAGAGTGTTCCATTGTTGGTGTCAGTGGGAGGAATGGTGCCTCATCGCTTGTGCCAGATAAAGGAATTGAGCCAAGGGCCAGATAAAGGTGAGGAAAGGTATCGGTGGGAGGGATAATGGCAGTTGTTAGTATCTTTGGGAGAAATAATATCCCATTATTTGTGAAAGTGTGAGGAATAGTGCCCCAGCGATGGTGCAAGGGGGAGGAATAGTGCTCCATCGATAGTATCAGTGGGAGGAATAGATGGCAGTTGCTGGTATCAGTGGGAGGGATAATGCCCCAATGTTGGTGTCTATTGGCGGAATAGTGCCCCCTCGTTGGTGCCAGTTGGAGGAATAGTGCCCATTGTTGGTGTCAGTGGGAGGAATACTGCCTGTGGTCAGTAGAAGGAATCGTAGCCTATCATTGGTACCCGTGGGAGGCATAGTGCTCCATCTCTGATGTCAGTGGGTGGATGAGTGCCCCATTGTTGGGAGATCAGTGGGAGGAATGGTGCCCCATTTTTTTTAAATCAGCTGAAGGAATAGTGCCAAGGGCTGGATAAAGGTAAGTAAAACGCCACAGTTTGGGGACCACTGGGCATAAATGGTCAAGCCTGAAAACAACTGAAAATCGCATTGACAAACATACATTGGAAAAGAAAAACACTGAAAATGCTTAAAGAAGCTCACCTGTCATTCTAGCCTTAAACAACTGTAAAACATGTTTGATTGATAGAATTAGTAAGTTAGTCAGGTCGGGCTCACATATGTGTGAACTGGATGCAGGTTTCCCCTCATCCAATTTGCATGACATGCGAATGTGACAGACCCTCAATGGAGCCGGTTCACACATGTCCGGGGCGGCCGCGATCCGCATTCCAAAGGGGTCCTGTGCTGTGTTTGGGTGCGATTCAGGTGCAAATTTAGGCAAAAAAACTCGGACCTGAACCAGTGTACAGGAACGCACCGGACCCCGTGCTGGGATCCACACCCCCGCACATATGTGAACCTGGGCCTTATGCTTCAGTGAAGTGACCCTCAGGACAAATATATTGATCGCACACAATTTTCATAGCATATGAATGAGTCGTCTAAAGGAAAAAAAAACGCCTTCAACCTCTTTTTCCCTAAATTTCTCGGCATACCTTCCAAAGTCTCTTTTAAAAATATAGGTCTTTGGCTTCGATCCCCTGCCTTTAATCCTACTGGCCAACACAGGCCAATGCCGCTGCTCCACGTCCCATGGAGGGGGGAGGGGTATTGCTTCAGGAAGAGTCAAGTAATGCGAAAAGCTGTGACACCTAAATGGACAATCCATGCTGTACCGGGGAGGGGGAATAGAGGGAGCTATAGAGTGGAAAGATGGTTCACAGATACAGAAAATACACGTCTGAAAAAAGCTTTTTTGCTGTTTCTTCAAAAACACGAAGACACTTATTTTTTTTTTTTTTTCTTTGTAACAGACCAAAAAAAAGGGGGACAGGCAGGAAAACTTGTTGGGAGATAGAAAAAAGGGGGCCAATAAAACGTGGAAAAAAGCTTGGTGAAAACGGCAATGTTTGTAAACTGCATCGATCGCAAAAAACTTCTCCAAATACAGCGACACGAAACTCTGTTTTTAAAAAAAAAACGATTCAAGTATGTATTCTAAAATTCAGAAAAGTCCCTCCTATTGCTCTCAGCCTCCTCCAGACGCCTTTATTTTATGTTTTTTTTGCTGCTGCTGTGGTCTGTTATTAGAGGGGGGCTACGTTCATTCTCCATGTTGTCCGTTGTATGTAAGAGCGTAGCCACCCGCTCCCAAGATGGACTATGGATGTGTAGAGTGCATAGGAGCAGCGCACGTGACCACAACCCAACGTGCGCTGCTCGTTCCAAACAGAAAAAGGAGGAGGAGAGGTTTGGGAGCTCACGGAGGATGTTACAAAGAAGCAGAAAAACACAGTAAGAAACAATAAATTAATAATAAGTTAAAGTAGTGGATGTCTATGGATTATTCAAGGTTTAGAGTCACTTCGGTGGAAAGTCCTCAGAGACTCATATTCCTTTAGCTCCTCAGCCTGATCCAACCCTCGTTCCACACGAAGAAAGCGGCATGGAGGGGTTCGGTGAAGGTGGCTCTGAAGGTGTGGAGGTGCCTGACAACGTCGCACAGCTGGTAGAAGGACAGGTGCCCGCCTTCGTAATCCAAATATATCCCCAGTTTCTGGATGGGGATCTTAGTCTGCAGCTGACGCGACCTTGAGTTGTGAGTGACGGAGTAGTGGTTGTCGTACGTCCTCAGGCTCCAGGACTTGTTGTTCTCCCCGATCCTGGACTCCTTGCCGGCCCGGTAAATGCTGGGATAGGCCACGCCCACCCACCAGTCTTCCGACTGGCTGGTCTCCACCTCCCAGTAATGCTTGCCCGTGCTGAAACCTTTGCTGCTCATGACCTGAGGGAACGTCGTGAAGCGCTTGGCGTTCTCGGGGTAGCTCAGCGGCGTCTCCGACCAGGAGGCCGACTTCAGATCTCCGGTCACCGACACTTTCCGGCAAGCCGTGTCTAGATCGAGCAAGATGTCTGAGGTCTTGGGGTCGTAAAGCCCCCGCTTCACGGCGGACATGACGTCAGAGAAGCAGGCGTGCAGGGAGACGGACACCAGGCGCTCCTTCAGTTCGCTGGAGGAGCTGATCTTCCGAATATCCTGGGTGACCACTTCGGAATCTTTTTCGGTCTTAGCCGCGTCCTCGGCGTCCAAGTCCTGGTCCTGTAGGACGGTGATGGGATCCGTCATGTTGAAGAGCTCCTCGATGTGTTGCATCTTCCGGCACAGCTCGTCCTTCTGCGTCTCCAGCTGCCGGATCAGATCGGAGACGGAAAGCAAGCTCTGCTTTTCATGCCTGGAGAGCTGAGTCAGGAACCTCTTCTCCAGGCACTCCAGCTGCTTCCGGATGTCGGTGAACAGCTCGGCGATGCGCTCGGTTAACACGGAGGTTTTCTCCTGCACCTTCCGCCGAAGGTCTTGCAGGCTCTCCAGGTTTTTCTCCGTCTCCTCCTTTTTGGAGGACTGCTTCTCCAGAAGTTTCCTCAGTTTCTCCTTCACCCTCACCACCTCGTCCAGCGACTTCAGCGTGTGACCCTTGTGCGATCCAATGGCGGAGCAGTACACGCAGATATACGCGCCGTCGTCGCAGCAGAGGAATTCCAAGTTCTTTTTGTGGATCAGACACTTCCAGCTGTCCAGGGAGCTGGTGGGGTCGATCAGGGTGTGCTCTACAGTCTTGTTGTGGATGCCCAGGTGGGTGTCACATAGGGAGGTCTCACACTGCAGGCAAGTCTTAGCGGCGGGGATGGGAGCGTGAAGGCAGTACGTACAGGAGACCCCGGTGCCTTCCAGCTGGGATTGGGTATCAAGAAAGTGCTTTGCAATGTTGCACAGCTTCCTGTTCTTCTCCAGCAGAGGGCGCACCGGATACTTCGCCCTGCACTCTGGACAGGTGTATACTCCGGACCCCTTCTGTGTATCCAGCACGCTGATGATACAATCCCGGCAGAAGCTGTGCCCACACCTCAGGGACACCGGCTCCGTGTACAGGCTCAGGCAGATGGAACAACTCAGCTCCTTTCTCAAGTCAGCAAACGCCATTCTGTACAACTGAAAGAGAGAAAAAAAAACCTTTAATAAACATTATTAGATTGATTGATTGTAAAGGTACACTTAAAAAAAAAAAAAACATATAATACTTACCTCCACTATGTAGCTCGTTTTGCACACAGTGGCCCCCGATCCTGGCATTCTGGGGTCCCTCGGCGGCTCTCGCGGCTCCTCCCCACATCTGATAACCCCCCCTCGGAGAAGCGCTTCCCAGAGGGGGTTACCTTGCGGGCGCGCTCCCGAGTCCAGCATTCGGCGTCCATAGAGGCCCAATGCAGGACTCGGCCCCGCCCCTCATCGCTCACATCATTGGATTTAATTGACAGCAGCGGGAGCCAATGGATGCGCTGCTATCAATCTATCCAATCAAGAGCCGAGAACCCCGGACAGAGAGAGAGCACGTCCCCACCGGGTCAAGTTCGAAGGTTCAGGTAAGTAAAGCGGGGGGGATGGGGGGGGCAGTCACTGACAGGTGTTTTTTTACCTTAATGCATAGGATGCATTAAGGTAAAAAAACACAAACCTTTACAAATCCCTTTAAATCGATATTAAAGCTTTGTTCTTGTTTTTTGAGTATGGTTTTGCACAGAGCAGCCCTGATCCTACTCCTCTCAGGTCCCACGCCAGTGCTCCTGACCCCCTCCCTCCTGCCAGGTGCCCCAACAGCAACACATGGTACTTGGCTACCTGTAAAATGGTTAACCCATTCATGACTAAAACTATTGCTTTATACAGTGATCTTCACTGTATAAGCAATAACAATGTAAAAAAAAAAACAAAAAAAAAAAAAATCCCTGTCCACCCGCCAGAAAAAAATTAAAATGTTTTAAAAAAATTGAATAATAAATTAATTATTTAAATTTTTTATTAACACACTGTCACCAGTCAGTATCCCTGATTACCGCCACACCAGTTATATGATGACGCTGTACTGCACCAGAGACATCATATAACTGGTGTGGCGGTGATCAGGGATACTGACTAGTGACAGTATGTTATTAATCACCTTGCGACCGCCGGCTGTCAAATGACGGCCAGGCGGCGCAGCTCTCAGCGCGGGGGGGGGCGTCATATGACGTCCTCCCCTTCTGTGCACTCCAGGGAGCGCGCGCTCTCGCCGTGTCACTGGGCACCCGATGCGCGTGCCCATCGGCCGCGATGTCCGCTGGGCACCCGCGATTGCCCGGTAATACAGCGGGACCGTGGATCTGTGTATGTAAACACACAGATCAACGGTCCTGTCAGAGGAGAGGAGCCAATGGTGTGTTCTCTGTACAGAGAAACACCGATCGGTCTCCTCCCCTTGTGAGTCCCCTCCCCCCACAGTAAGAATCACTCCCAGGGAACATAATTAACCCCTCCCCGCCCCCTAGTGGTTAACCCCTTCACTGCCAGTGTCATTTATACAGGAATTAATGCATTTAAATAGCACTGATTGCTGTATAAATGACAATGGTGCCAAAAATGTGTCAAAAATGTCCGATGTGTCCGCCATAATGTCGCAGTCACAATAAAAATCGCTGATCGCCGCCATTACTAGCTAAAAAAATATTAATAAAAATGCTATAAAACTATCCCCTATTTTGTAAACGCTATAACTTCTGCGCAAACCAATCAATAATCGCTAATTGCGATTTATTTTTACCAAAAATATGTAGAAGAATACGTATCGGCCTAAACTGAGGAAAAAAAATTTTTTTATATATTTTTTGGGGATATTTAGTATAGCAAAAAGTAAAAAATATAGTTTTTTTTTTTTTTAAATTTGTGGCTCTTCTTTTGTTTATTGCGCAAAAAATAAAAAACGCAGAGGTGATCAAATACCACCAAAAGAAAGCTCTATTTGTGGGAAAAAAAATGATAACAATTTCATTTGGGTACAGTGTTGTATGACTGCGCAATTGTCATTCAAAGTGCGACAGTGCTGAAAGCTGAAAAATGGCTTGGTCAGGAAGGGGGTGAAAATGCACTGTAGTGAGGTGGTTAAAAAAAAAAAAAAACATTTTTATTTTTTTCTGGCGGGTGGACAGGGATTTATTTAAATCCCTGTTAAAAAAAAAAATTTAAAGTAGAAAAAAACATTTGATTTCATTTTTCATAAAATTGTGAACATTACAACTTCAAAAAACAAACTCGCCATGCCCCTTACTATATACCAGGGTTATGCAATTAGTGGACCTCCAGCTGTTGCAGAACTACAAGTCCCATGAGGCATAGCAAGACTCTGACAGCCACAAGCATGACACCCAGAGGCAGGGGCATGATGGGACTTGTAGTTTTGCAACAGCTGGAGGTCCACTAATTTCATATCCCTGCTGTATACCTTGGACTGTCTACTGTCCAAAAAGGGGGTCATTGGGGGGGGGGGTATTTGTACTGTCCTGGCATTTTTGGGCCTCAAGAAATGAGATAGACAGTCAGTGCATCAGAACTGATCAATTTTCAAAGATATATAACTTTATAACTTTCCTACAGACTAAATAACAAACACTGATTGGAATTTCCTTTACCAAAAGACATGCAGCAGAATACACTTTGGACCAAATTTAGGAAGAAATTGATTTTATTGGATTTTTTTTATAACGTTTATAATGTATAACGTAATATAAGTAGAAAATACAATTTTTTTTCCCCAAAATTTTTGGTATATTATTTTTTTAGCAAAAAAAAATAAAAAACCCGGGAGGTGATCAAATACCACCCAGAGAAAGCTCTATTTGTGTGAAAAAAATATATGTAAAATTAAATTTGGGTATAGTGTTGCACGACCGCGCAATTACCAGTTAAACGTAGCGCAGCGCCAACTTTAAAAAAAAAAAAAAAACTTTAACCGCATGCCGACCAGCCGCCATCATTATACTGCGGCGGGTTGGCTCCCCTGCACGAATCGCTGTAGGTGTACACCGGCCACTTTAAGAGCGATGGGGGGGGCGCGCGCGTGCGGCGCTGGAGCCGATGCGCGTGGCCGCGATGTCCGCCGGCCACCTGCGATCGCTCCACAGAGAACCAGAAAAGGGGATCTGTGTATGTAAACAAACAGATCCCTGTTCTGGCAGGGGAGGAGAGACAGATCGTCTGTTCCTAGTGATCAGGAACAGCGATCTCTCTCCTCCTCCAGTCAGTCCCCTCCCCCGACCACAGTTAGAAACACCTTCCTAGGACACACTTAACCCCTTGATCGCCCCCTAGTGTTAACCCCTTCCCTGCCAGTGACATTTATACAGTAATGGGTGGCTATTTATAGCTCTGATCGCTGTATAAATGACAATGGTCCCAAAAGTGTCCAATCTGTCTGCCGCAATGTCGCAGTCCCGCTAAAAAAAAAGAAAATAAATAAAAAAAAAAAAATGCCAATCACCACCATTACTAGTAAAAAAATTCATAAAATAATAAAAATGCCATAAATCTATCCCCTATTTTGTAGACGCTATAACTTTTGCGCAAACCAATCAATTTACGCTTATTGCGATTTTACCAAAAATACGTAGAATAAATATCGGCCTGAACTGAGGAAGAAATTTTTTTTTTTTTTTTTTTTTGGATATTTATTATAGCAAATAGTAAAAAATATTGTTTTTTCTTTTTCTGTACTTCTTTTTTTTGTTTATAGCGCAAAAAAAATAAAAAAAAAAACGCAGAGATGATCGAATTCCACCGAAAGAAAGCTCTATTTGTGGGAGAAAAAAAAGGATGTCAATTTTGTTTGGGTACAATGCCGCACGACCGCGCAATTGTCAGTTAAAGCGACGCAGTGCCATATTGCAAAAAATGGCCTGGTCATTAAGGGGGGAAAATCCTTCCGGTCCTTAAAGTGGTTAAACATCACATTCAGAATCTACAATCTATCCAACCACACCTGAACGCAACATGACATCAGACTTCTGACACCTAGATAACTGAGGACATCTAGTGGCAGAAAATAATTACTGCAGGGAATTACAGGCGAGTATTACAGCCAGAGGCTTACGCCTTACTTCACCCCCCCAATCCCCCCCCTACACCATGATAAAAAACGTAGTCTGGGGTTGGGCATCAAAGCTGAACCCGGGGATAGAGATGATGTCACTGCTACTTTCACAAGGCATTTGGCTCACACTAAGTGTAATCTTAATTCAAGTTTTTGTGTCTGGAGTTCAGCTTTAAATAACAAAAGATAATTATGGCAAAATAAATGTTCTCAAAAAGTAGAATAAGCTCCGAACCAGCAATACCACCGCATGGGGGGGGGGGGGGGTGTATGGTGACGGCTCCATATACTGATTATGAGGTTGTGGGATTTCCAGGGGCTTTATGGCTCAACCACCTCTTCAGCAAATAGAGAACACTGTAATATCAGGGGCCCCGAGTTAGAATCACAGAGGGGCCAATGTTCAATTAGTAAAGAGTACCTGTCCTCTGGAAGCCCCCCCACCCCGTATGGAAAAACTGCTCTCCACACCTTCAATGGAAACAATGACAAAGTCACTCTGTATGAAGTTTTAAACATTTCTCATCCCAGTGTCCCTATTAGGGCCCCTTTTTTTTTACCCCTGTGTATCCCTCTTGGGGCCCCTTCTGTGGCCTGTGTTCTTCCTGTATCCCTCTTGTGGCTTCTGTGCTCCTCTTAGAGCCCATGTGTCCCTCCCATGTCCTTCTTGTGGGCCCTGTGCCCCTCCTGTGTCCCCTGTGGCATTCCTGTGTCCCTCTTATGGCCGTGCTCCTCTTAGAGCCCTTTTGTCTCCTACTTGTGGCCCCAACTGTGTCATTCCTGTGCTCCTCTTAGAGTCCCTGTGCCCCTCCTGTGTCCTTCTTGTGGCCCTCCCATGTCTCAATTGTCTCCTTCTTGTGGCCCCCTCTGTGTCCTTCTTGTGGCCCCTGTGCCCCTCCTGTGTTCTTCTGTGGCCCCTCCTGTATCCTTTTGGCCCCTGTGTCCCTCCTGTGTCCTTCTTGTGGCCTCTGTGCCCCTCCTGTGTCCTTCTTGTGACCCCTGTGCCCCTCCTGTGTCCTTCTTGTGGCCTCTGTGCCCCTCATGTGTCCTTCTTGTGGCCTATGTGCCCCTCATGTGTCCTTCTTGTGGCCCCTGTGCCCCTCCTGTGTCCTTGTGGCCCCTCGTGTGTCCTTCTTGTGGCCCCTGTGCCCCTCGTGTGTCCTTCTTGTGGCCCCTGTGCCCCTCGTGTGTCCTTCTTGTGGCCCCTGTGCCCCTCCTGTATCCTTCTTGTGGCCCCTGTGCCCCTCATGTATCCTTTGTGTGGCCCCTGTGTCATTCTTGCGTCCTTCTTGTGGCCCCTGTGCCCCTCATGTGTTCTTCTGTGGCCCCTCCTGTATCCTTGTGGCCCCTGTGTCATTCCTGTGTCCCTCCTGTGTCCCCTGTGCCCCTCATGTGTCCTTCTTGTGGCCCCTGTGCCCCTCCTGTGGCCTCTGTGCCAATAGTGTGTCATTCTTGTGGCCCCTGTGCCCCTTGTGTGTCCTTCTTATGGCCTCTGTGCCCCCCGTGTGTCATTCTTGTGGCCCCTGTGCCCCTCCTGTGTCCTTCTTGTGGCCCCTGTGCCCCTCTTGTGTACTTTTGTGGCCCCTGTGTCATTCCTGCGTCCTTCTTGTGGCCCCTGTGCCCCTCCTGTATCCTTCTTGTGGCCCCTGTGCCCCTCCTGTATCCTCCTTGTGGCCCCGTGCCCCTCCTGTATCCTTCTTGTGGCCCCTGTGCCCCTCCTGTATCCTTCTTGTGGCCCCTGTGCCCCTCCTGTATCCTTCTTGTGGCCCCTGTGCCCCTCCTGTATCCTTCTTGTGGCCCCTGTGCCCCTCCTGTATCCTACGTGTGGCCCCTGTGTCATTCCTGTGTTCTTCTTGTGGCCCCTGATGTGTCCTTCTTGTGGCCCCTGTGTCCTTCCTGTGTTCTTCTTGTGGCCCCTGTGTCATTTCTGTGCTCTTCTTGTAGCCCCTGTGCCCCTCCTGTATTCTACGTGTGGCCCCTGTGCACATCCTGTATCCTTCTTGTGGCCCCTCCTGTGTCCTTCTTGTTGCCCCTCCTGTATCCTTCTTGTTGCCCCCTGTACCCCTCCTGTATCCTATGTGTGCCCCCTGTGCCCCTCCTTTATCCTATGTGTGCCCCCTGTGCCCCTCCTTTATCCTATGTGTGGCCCCTGTGTCATTCCTGTGTTCTTCTTGTGGCCCCTGTGCCCCTCCTGTATCCTACATGTGGCCTCTGGGCCACTCCTGTATCCTTCATGTGGCCCCTGTGCCCCTCCTGTATCCTTCTTGTGGCCCCTGTGCCCCTCCTGTATCCTACGTGTGGCCCCTGTGCCCCTACTGTATCCTACGTGTGGCCCCTGTGTCATTCCTGTGTCATTCTTGTGGCCCCTGTGCCCCTCCTGTGTCCTTCTTATTGCCCCTGTGTCATTCCTGTGTTCTTCTTGTGGCCCCTGTGTCATTCCTGTGTTCTTCTTGTGGCCCCTGTGTCATTCCTGTGTTCTTCTTGTGGCCCCTGTGTCATTCCTGTGTTCTTCTTGTGGCCCCCTGTGCCCCTCCTGTATCCTTCTTATTGCCCCTGTGTCCTTCTTGTGGCCCCCTCTTGTGCCCCATGTGTCCCTGTGGTGGCCCCTGTGCCCAGTGATACAATGAGTCCCATTGACTGACCTGTCACCGGGGATCCCGGACACATCTGAGGAGAACACACCGATCACACCTCGTCCGCCCACCACACACTGTGTGCACAACGTAAACAATGAGCCAGGGAACACATGACCGGAATAAAATGTTCCACCCAAACAAACGTTCCCTATACAACACAGTGTACACAGCGACATCTAGTGTTCAATGTGGGAAGTGCAGGACACCAGCAGGTTATTTTTGGTCAGTGATTTCATCTCTTCATCAGACAACAAAGAAAAATGTGACATCCCCATACCAGATCCCTGGGGGGCTCCATACTAACAAATCTTTGCACCTAATAAAGCTTATATAACATTATATAAATAATAAAGTTTAAAAAAAAAATCGAATAAAGCCTAATTTAAGATATTAATGATAAAGTAATTTATTTTTTACTATAAATTTTGGTTATGGTTGGGCACAATTACATCTAAAACATAAAATAGTCATTAAACCAAATACAGCTTATATAAAATTTTATAACTATTAATCTAGAAATAAACCTGATAAAGCCTAATGTAGGATTATATAAACAATAACCTAGAAATAAACCAAATAAATATTATTATTATTATTATACAGGATTTATAGAGTGCTGACAGTTTGCACAGCTCTTTACAACATGAGGGCAGACAGTACACTTACTATACAATTTAATACACCTGCTCTTATAAGATGTAATAAATAATAACCTAGAAATAAACCTAATAATAATAATAATAATATAAAATTATATAAATAATAATAATAATATCTATTTATAATGTATTATAATTATTATTATAGCCGATAGATGGTTGCATACAACTGAAATTGACAAAAATAAAAAAACAACACCCTGGTGACATTTAGAACTACAAAGAAAAGTGAAAAATAATAATAACAACAAAGACTTGTACAATTGGGCCAAAGACTGGCAGCACTAAAAGTCATTTTTGTGGCCCCTGTGGCTTCTGGTGGCCACTGTGTCCCTTTTGTGGCCCCTGTGTCTCTCCTGCATCCTTCTTGTGACTCCTGTGTCCTTCTTGTGACCCCCATGTCCCTCCTGTGTCCTTCTTGTGGCTCCTGTGTCCCTCCTGTGTCCTTCTTGTGGCTCCTGTGTCCTTCTTGTGGCTCCTGTGTCCCTCCTGTGTCCTTCTTGTGACCCCTGTGTCCCTCCTGTGTCCTTCTTGTGGCTCTTGTGTCCCTTCTTGTGGCTCCTGTGCCCCTCCTGCATCCTTCTTGTGGCTCCTGTGTCCCTTGTGTCCTTCTTGTGGCTCCTTTGTCCCTCTTGTGGCCTCTGTGTCTTTCTTGTGGTCCCTGTGTCCCTCCCGCATCCTTCTTGTGGTCCCTGTGTCCCTCCCGTGTCCTTCTTGTGACCCCCCGTGTCCCTCCCGTGTCCTTCTTGTGGTCCCTGTGTCCCTTCTGTTTCCTTCTTCTGACCCCAGTGTCCCTCCTGGGTTCTTGTGGCTCCTGTGTCCCTTCTGTGGCCCATGTGTCCCTCCTGTGTCCCTTTTGTGGCCCATGTGTCCTTCTTGTGGCTCCTGTGCCCCTCCTGCATCCTTCTTGTGGCTCCTGTGTCCCTTGTGTCCTTCTTGTGGCTCCTTTGTCCCTCTTGTGGCCTCTGTGTCTTTCTTGTGGTCCCTGTGTCCCTCCCACATCCTTCTTGTGGTCCCTGTGTCCCTCCCGTGTCCTTCTTGTGGTCTCTGTGTCCTTCTTGTGACCCCCCGTGTCCTTCTTGTGGTCCCCGTGTCCCTTCTGTTTCCTTCTTGTGACCCCAGTGTCCCTCCTGGGTTCTTGTGGCTCCTGTGTCCCTTCTGTGGCCCATGTGTCCCTCCTGTGTCCCTTTTGTGGCCTATGTGTCCTTCTTGTGGCCCCTGTGTCCTTCTTGTGGCCCCTGTGTCCTTCTTGTCGCCCCTGTGCCCCTCTTGTGGCCCCTGTGCCCCTCCTGTGTCCTTCTTGTGGCTCCTGTGTCCCTCTAGATACATCCCCAAGTAATGAGAGAGGTTCTCTTCCCATCCTAGTAGGGGTATGTAGCATGAACATTTCCATACAACTGTACAGGTCACCATATATGGGTTTAGATCTTCAGGTTGTTAAGAACAGGTGTCTATGGTTTGCAACCAGTGATGCCAAATTTTGTTACATGTGCGCATAAATTAATCTCTTAAAAGGGAGAGAATTATTAATGTCTGCTATCCACTCTTCCATCATGGGGGGAGGGGGGGCGCCTGCATCCAGCGACGAGCTACCAATTTTCTGGCACTAAGTTTAATGCAAAAAAGTATTGGGACGCCTGCCTTCACACACACATAAACTTTACTAGCATCCCAGTCTTAGTCCGTAGGGTTCAATATTGAGTTGGCCCACCCTTTGCAGATACAACAGCTTCAACTCTTCTGGGAAGGCCGTCCACAAGGTTTAGGAGTGTGTCTATGGGAATGTTTGACCATTCTTCCAGAAGTGCATTTATTAGGTCAGGCCCTGATGTTGGATGAGAAGGTCTGGCTCACAGTCTCCACTCAAATTCATCCCAAAGGTGTTCTATCGGGTTGAGTGCAGACCAGTCAAGTTCCTCCACCCCAAACTCCAGTAAACATGCCGTTCAGTGCTCAGCCTAGCTTGCCAGTTAGAGATGAGCTGCAGGTAGATCAGGGGGTCTTTAAACTTTCTAAACAAAGGGTCAGTTTACTGTCCTTCCGCCTTTAGGGGGGCAGCACTGTGATCATTGAGAGTAGAAAAGTTCCTGATGTCAGTGGGGAAAAAAATAACGCCCCATTGTTTGATTCAGTGGGCATAATTATTCCCCATCACTGGTGTCATCATTAGGGTCACCGGGCCCCATTGCTGGTGTCATTGGGATGAATAGTGCCCCATTGTTGGCATCATTGGGAGGAATGATGTCCCTTCATTAGTGTCAGTTTGGAAATTATGCCCCATTGTTGGTATCAGTGGAAGAAACAATGCCCCAAGGGCCAGATAAAAGCAAGCACAGGCAACATTTGCCCCCCAGGCCGCAGTTTGGAGACCCCTGCCTGGGGTAGATCATGAGTCTGAGCAGAATCCAAACTGTTCGCCAAATGGCCTAACTAAATGACAAGATTTGACTAGTTTGCCAAATCCACTGAACCTGCGGCAGCTGCAGCTGGAAGTAATCCCCATGACCAAGCTCCGGGGGGGGGGGGGCGGAGTGAAACATGTTGGGGGGGCATGGCCTGGCAGGAGCCCAGGCTGAGGTTGTCTCTCTCATACCACCATAGAACTCCGTGGATGTGCAGCACCAGGGATCTTGTCTTCTAGTGACTACAGGAGCTGGGACGAGTTCCATCCCTTGCTAGCACTCCTGCAGTGGTTGCAGCATCACCCACACTACTCCCCATAGTGATCAAGCCCGAGCCGCACACTAAACAAACCGTGGGTCACCATATATAAGCTAGGTGGGGAGGGGACGACTTGGTGCATGGGAGCCAAACACCCCACGTCTATGAGAATGAAATCTACACACGTGGGCCCTGAGCAGGGCTGGAGTAGGGTTGCCACCTGTCCAGGATTCACTCGGACAGTCCGGGTTTTGAACCATGTGTCCGGGTTTCAGTGTGCCTGAAACCCGGACACATTATTCAGACTGAGCTGTGGCTCCCCAGGTAACTGAGATAGTCACACACAATCTGTAGCCATCCGGGATCTGCGGGAAGCTGTCTAGGGGCAGGTTCAGCATCACTGGGGGGGGGGGGGGACAGGGCGATGATGTCAGCAAGAGCAATTTGGCCACACCCACTGTTCATTGCGGCATGCTATGCGCAACACATTACTTCTCTCCTTGGGGCACCCAAAGGTGTCCCAGGCCGCTAAGAAAAGGTGGCAACCCTACTTTAAACCCGAACACATATAAATTACAAAGGTTCTGTGGCTGATTGACCACTTGAGGTCCGGGCCATAGCCGAATGACGGCTACAGGGCGGACCTCAATTTCCCGGAGGCCATCCTTCCCTGTGCACGCTCCCTGCGCGTGCTATGATCACCGAGTCACGGAGACTCGGCTGATCACCGATCCTAGTAAGGGGCCGGTCCCGGCCCCTTACCATGTGATCAGCTGTCAGCCAATGATTTTTTTCTCCTCGCGCTGACAGCGTGATGAGAAATAACAGCCGATCACCGGCTTATGTTAAAGGGACATCGGTCCCGAAGAGGAAGGAGGCACATCTTCCTCCTCTGTGCCATTTAGTACCCCCTGCCAGTGCCACCTGTCATTGTGCCCATAGTGCCCACAGTGCCACCTATCAATGCCCATGAGTGCCACCTATCAATGCCAACAAGAGCCACCTATCAATGCCCACCAGTGGTGCCAATCAGTGCCACCTAACAGTGCTGCCTATCAGTGTAAGCAATCAGTGCCCATCACTGCCACCCATCAGTGGTCTTCGCTGCCACCTATCAGTGCCCATCACTGCCGCCTCATCAGCGTACATCAGTGAAGGAGAAAAATTACCTGTTTACAAAATTTTATAACAAAATATAAAAATATATATAAAAAAAATAAAATTTAATTCAGACTTTTTCAATTTTTTTTAACAAAAAATAAAAACCGCAGAGGTGATCAAATACCACCAAAAGAAAGCTCTATTTGTGGGAAAAAAATGATAAAAATGTCATTTGGGTACAGTGTAGTATGACCGCGCAATTGTCATTCAAAGTGCGACAGCGCTGAAAGCTGAAAATTGGTCTGGACTGGAGGGGGGGTTTAAGTGCCCAGTAAGCAAGTGGTTAAGGTGGTAATTAAAACCCCCCCTATCGTTTTCAGCCAAGGAAGCTGCCATCTTTGCCTCTGTTTAATCTTCAACTGCCACAGTGCTGCACATGTGATCTGTTATGACACCAGCCATTGGATGGTTTGACTGTTTGGTTGAGAGCACAGCCAATGTGCAGTTAGCATTCCCGGCATGCCTTTTTTTTTTAGACTGTTAAATCGATGGGTTTACTTCCACTTTAAACTCACTTGGTGTCTTACCTGCATTATATTAGCCTCAGAACCCGTGTAATTCATATGTGTTCGTGTTTAAAGGGATGAGGTGGTAACTGTATCTCGAGAGCCTTTTTACGTAAACATTTTTTTAATTTATTTTTTTATTCTAATGCAGGGAATGCATTAAGATAAAAAAAAACAAAAAAAAAAACAGTTTGACTTTAGAACCACTTTAACCACTTGACCTCCAAAAGATTCACACCCCCCCCCCCCCCCCCCCTTCATGACCAGACCGTTTTTTTGCTATGTGGCACTGTATTAATTTAACCACTTCAGCCCCGGACCATTTGGCTGGCCAAAGACCAGAGCACTTTTCGCGATTCGGCACTGCGTCGCTTTAACTGACAATTGTGCGGTCGTGCGAAGTGGCTCCCAAACAAAATTGACGTCCTTTTTTCCCCACAAATAGAACTTTCTTTTGGTGGTAATTGATCACCTCTGTGGTTTTAATTTTTTGCGCTATAAACAAAAAAAAGAGCGACAATTTTGAAAAAAAAAACACATTATATTTACTTTTTGCTATAATAAATATCCCCCAAAAATATATAAAAAAAAAATTTTTTTCCCTCAGTTTAGGCCGATACGTATTCTTCTACATAGTTCCTTTTAGGGCCTCTCTTGTTGCCCCCCCCCCCCCGCATCCCTCTTATGGACCCTCCTGCGGGTTTCTCTTAATGCCCGTCCTGCAGCCCGTTTCACTTTTAGTGAAACTTTTAGTT